>JARFXV010000082.1:0-600000 GCA_031761425.1 Cosmopolites sordidus | reverse complement strand
CTGCCATTGATCTTTAAAAGATTTTGAGTTAAAGTTATAGTGTTTTCGTGCAGTAAATATGTAGAGTTTTGAGCCAAATAAAGAGCATTTGCGCTACGGACTGCTTTTTTTGTTCAATAAAAATAAAAACACGAGTGAAAACTGTCCTATATCTGGGGGAACTTATGGTGAGAATGTCCCAACATAAGACGCTTGTGGGCATTGGATTAGACGATTCAAAATGGATGAAGATGATATGCAAACGCAACAACAAATGGCTGAGAGGTTAAATGCTGGTCGCCGAACTATTTGTGATAGTCTGCATACCATAAGAGAGAGCCAGAAGGCAAGAAAATAGGTTTCACATCAGCTGAATGACAGACCGATCGAAAAGCGAAAAACAATGTGTGAAGTTTCGCTTTCTCGGCATGAAAGAAAGACTTTTTGCATCTGATCGTGACTGGAGACAAAAAATGGATATATTTCGCCAATACATATAACCCAAAATGCAAAAAATCATGGGTTCGCCCAGGACAACTATCAAGATCGACCGCAAGATCGAATCGCTTTGGAAAGCAGATAACGCTGTGCTGTGTGTGAGATCCGAATGGTGTCGTGTACCGTGAGCTTCTGAAACTAGGTGAAACAGTTAATACCGTTCGCTATTACCACCATCAACAAATGATCAATTTGAATCATGTATTTATCAAAAAGCAACCAGAATGAGCTACAAGACACGCAAAAATGATTTTGCAGCACCACAAAGTCCCATCACAGACAGCGAGAGCTGTATTTGTATGGAATTATTTGGCTGGAAACTCTTGCCCCACTTGCTGTACTCACCAGACTTGGCCCCTTGCCAACAATTACGGAGATGTTAAAGAAATGGCTTGAAAAAAAATTGTACGGTTTTTCTGGGAGGGTATCCACAAATTATCAGAGAGATAGGAAAAATGTGCAGTTAGTGATGGCGCATACTTTGAATAAACCATTTTTTACCTTTCTCTCAAATGAAACGTTTTTTAAGAAAAATATAAGAAATATTAACCGCCACATCTGGTTTATAAATTAGAAAAAAATTGAGTTGCTACAACTCGAAAGTTGTAGAATTTTCCTTTAAAAAAGTCACTATAATAATAGCATTATAATGCTGCAATCGATTGGCACAAATTAATGATGTTGCAGCAAATTGACTGCTTCGACGTATTGCTCAGTTGACGTTGAATGTTGCCTAGAACTAAAACGTCTCCGTTTTCTTTGTATCTGGAACATTTTTTTTTTAATTTAAATACATCAGTCGCAACATTTTCTGACTTGGATAAACGACTCAAAAAAGCTATGAAAGATATTCAACAAAAAATCACTTATAACATATTTATAACCTGAAGTTTTTCGAATCCAACCTAGGTCTGTTTAATTTTTTTTGAGACACCCAATACGTTTAACCCTCAAATTATGATACCATATGACATGTGGCTACAGAAAATTGGAAAATTAGGGTAACAACTCGAATAAGTAAACTCACTTGTTATGAACGATAAATGCGTACATGCTTTGAAGGGGACACGATGAGATGAAATAGAAAGGTCATCAATTACAGGGGTGACATTAAAAGAGCTTCAAACTCTTTTTTCTAAGTCACCTGTAGTTGTTGGTGGCAACAATTTTTTAATTCACCGAGTCATACTAATCAAAATAAAAAAAAAACAAAAATGCTGAACTGAAAGGAACTGAGAAACTGAAAATATTGAAAAACACTTCAATCTTACCCCTTGTATTTCAGAAGGGCGCATACGGCGGAAGTATAATAAATAGTATAGTAAATATGACTGCGTCAAGTGCAAAAATTAATGGGCCTGCAATCAGTATGGTTGAGTTGCTTCCTGCTGTTTCTGATTGCCATTGCATCGGGGACCGACGTCAAGAAACATAACATGTGTTAGGGTTCGTGTTAGGGTTGTATTAAGGGTGAGAGTGCGGTTATGAGCTACAACAATTACTTCATGTTTTGTTTATTTAATTATTATAGTACTGAACTGGCTCATCCTTGCTAAAAATTGAGTTTTTAATAAACACGAAACAATACATATTTCTGCTTGTGATTTGTCTCTATGAGTTTTTCGCACATGCCAAAATGCATTGCAATCACTTGATACGCGTTTCGCTAAGTAAGTTAGCATCACCAGGAGATATTTAAAGCTATTACTTGATTAAATTATTATTCAGTTTTATAATAATTTGATTTCTGCAAATAGAACCTATCATACTGAAAGGCTCAATATTTTAAGTAATTTTAAAATATACTACTATGATCAAAAGGTGGTGTCTGATTTAAAATTCGCGCGTTTTACGTATCGAAACAACTACTTTTTTTTAAAGGTTGTACGATCGGAGGCGGTGTCCTTAAAAACTGACAGAAATTTCATATCATTTCTCTCGTTAAGTTAGAAATTATAGCGACTTTTGTAATTGTTAAACAAATTTATAGGCGATTTTTTAAATGGATTTATGTTAGATTATAAAACCAAATTTCTTCTACCGATGTATTAAAAAGGTATACAAAGTGTTACGACCATGAAGTTACGCTAAAAAAATGTTTATAAGTCATACATCGAGTAATCGCTGACTGAGTATTAGAGTAGACTCGGAAATAACGTCCACAACTGTAACAAAATAATTCATGTTTTTTGCTTTACGATAACGCACCATCAAACATCGCAATAATTATTCGTCAATTTTTTATTAAAATCACATAAATATCATTCCAAAAGTCCTGTATTGACCAGATATAGCACTTGGTGAACGCCGTTTTGAGTCTACAAAAGTTTTCAAGAGAGTTTGCTATCCACTTTGAAGCATACACCAGCAGGCGAGTATAAATACTATTGCAAAGACTGGGAAAAATATTGGAATACGTGTATTGCAGTAAAACGGGATTACTGTATGCATAAATAACTATTTTGTGTTTTATTTAAAAAGTCACCATAGTACTTTTTGATTGTAGTACTATTTAACAAAACTATCTTGTATAGCAATGTTCAATTATTGAATATACACAAAAAAGACATTTTTAATTATAAATAATCGAATATGTTTTCCTCGCCATGTTTACTATAGAAATAAATGAATGATTAACAAATGAGTCCATTGAATTCCAACATTCAAGTCAGCTTAGCAAATCTAAATTTTGAAATTGTATACAGAAAACATGAGTCAGTTTCAACGGTGTTCGAAATATAACCAAATCTTCTCGGGGAAATATTTTCAATGAATATTTAGCATCTTACGTGGACATAAATATTGTACAATATTTTTCAAGGGTGCAAACTAAGCTACATAAACGACGAAGAATAACATCTATTTTACATATTCTGCATTCTTGAATGATTTATGTTCATCCGGGCCTCTCCAGAAATGCCATAAACAAGGCTTTATAGCTTCATGAAACTTTTGCACCGAGAGTGAACCAAATCTATATTAAGGCACAAATAAAAGTAACAATAATCGATTTTTTAAATTTATGTACCGACATCCATGAAAAAAGTTTCCTATAATATAGAGTTGTACTGAAAGTATTATAATCAATTTTTATATCAAGACATATAAAAGTTCTTTATTTAATGAAATAACTTTGTTCAGTAATTGCTAATAAGACTATTCCACAGTAAAACCCTACTAAAATTCAGTATCAAAAAGAACAATAAGTATAACGAACTGAACTAAGTAAAATAAACTGATTTGGGTAAACAAATAGATCGAGAGCAAGATTAAACTTATAATATGAAGTAGGGAATAAAATAAATAAATAATATAGAGCACAACCTAAAGCACAGGTGGACTCAAACCCAGACATACATGTTTGTAAATAAAGCTAGATTAGCGTTTTAAAAAGTCACAAGTGGATAGATGACTATTACGAGCGGGCAAAATGTATTAAGGATCGATGAGAATATTTGTTCAGGTGGAGTAATAGGGATAAGATAGGAGATATGGAGGAGGCATTACAGATATACTAAAAAAAATAGAGGAGTTTTGAAGATAATGACCCGGAGGTGATTGGGGAGTCATGGCATCTCGAGAACGTCTTGACAGAGAGGTACACTCTATCAACAAATGAAGAACGGCAGGACGATTGCCACTTAGGTGATATCCATAAGAAATACGACAATAGCGATTTCTCCAGTTGATCTCTTTTACCAAAGATAAGGGGAGACAACTTAGACGAGACAACTTAGTAGATGTGCATGAATAACATCACAAACGTTTTCCATGCGCTGTTGTAGTTCTTCCACAGTATTTACTTTTGCATCGTGATAAACTAACTTTTTTAAATAGCTCCACAGAAAAAAATCACAGGGTTCTAAATCCGGGGAGCTATTCATCTGTTAGGAAATTCATTATTTAAATGTTCTTGAACTTCTCGTCTAAAATGTGGAGGAGCTCCATCATAAAGGGATATCTTGTAATAAATGTGGCAGATTTTTTGAAGAAATTCTAAATAATTTTCACCTGTCATTCTACCTGGAAGACAGAAAAGCTCAATAAGTATGCCATTTACTACGCCAGCTCAAAAATATACTGAAAATATGTGCTGTAAATGGGTTCTTTCCGCAGCATGCCCATTCTATTGCCCAAACATAGTTGTTGCGGAAATTATTTACTCCATTTCATGTAAATGTGACTTCATCGGTAGTCAAAATAAATTTGGTAAACTTTTCATTTCTTTTGTACTGATGTAAAAGCTACTGAGAAAATTCACCTCTTGTAGGATGATCTTCGGGTTGTAACGTTTGTACCCGTTGATAATGCTAGAGATAAAAGTATTCTTGTCTATAGTCTTCCACACTTTACTATGACCAACTTCAGCTTGACCTGTTCGAGACCTAGTGTTCGTTGTTGGGTAGTTTTCGACAATTTCTAAAATTTCTTCTTAAATCTCTACCATATCGCGTGGAAGAGGTCTTCCAGCGTTACCTCCCCATTGTGTTTTTAAGTACCCTGTGTCGAGAAGTCTTGTACTAAATTTACTACATTTACAAACATCCGCGGAGCCAGATGACTTCTTAAAGAAAACCTTTCCGCATACAAACGAAATTCTGCGGCTGCATTTTGTTGGCACTCCCCGTAAGTTAATATTATGTCCACTAGTACATTGTTTTCATAAACGTGAGGCATTTTAATGGCAGAAAGTACTTAAAAATTAAACACGCACTATTAAAGAATTATTACTACTAGTTAAGTCGAACATCGAACTCAAAAGAAATATCATTTAAGAATACAAAAAACTAGTCATACCCAGTATCAGCAGTAATCAAATACTTTATGTATTTACAACGCAGTGGTCGAGAATGTTAAAAAACTCGGTCTGTTTTCAAATTTTGTAACTGTTAATAACTTCATTTTGTAACTTTTTTGACATCTATGAAAAAAGTTTCCTATAATATAGAGTTGCCCTGGAAGTATTATAATCAATTTTTTATCAAGAATTAAATTAATTAACTTTGTTCAGTAATTGCTAATAAGACTATTCCACAATAAAAGCCCACCAACATCAGTATCAAAAAGAACAATAAGTATAACGAACCGAACTAAGTAAAACATAATGATTTAGGTAAACAATAGATCGAGAGCAAGATTAAACTTATAATTTATTATTAAAAATATAAAGTAGAGAATAAAATAAATAATTAATCTATAGCACGACTTAAAACAAAGCTGGACTCAAACAGGGACATACATGTTTGTAACTAAAGCTAGATTAGCGTTTTAAAAGGTCACAACTGCAGCTGCATTTTGTTAGCACTCCCAGTAAGTTAATATTATGTTCACTAGTACATTGTTTTCATAAACGTGAGGCATTTTAATGGCAGAAAGTACCCAAAAATTATTCGCGTACTATTAAGGAATTATTATCGCTAGTCAAATCGAACATCGAACTCAAAAGAAATATCGAATAAACAAATACTTTGTATACTGCTGATACTAGGTATGCTGGGTACTGCCGATACTTTGTATAAAATGTATTTAGAACGCAGTGGTCGAGAATATTAAAAAACTCGGTCTGTTTTCAAATTTTGTAACTGTTAATAGTTTCCTTATTTTCAACTTCCTTTCAACTTTTATATAAATGATTTTTAATAAAATGACTTATTTTTACGAGTTCTACAACCTCTTAAAATAAATAACTCAATTATATATATATATATATATATATATATATATATATATATATATATATATATATATATATATATATATATATATATATATATATATATATATATATATATATATATATATTATTATTCACGTATGGGCCCGGGTGGACCACGCGAAGTACAAGTAGAGGCGTTTGTTGTTAGCCTTTGCGCCCATACTAATTTCATTCTTTCGCTATGAGCTTTTTTTCTTTCGTCAGACCAAGTTGTTCCAGCTTCCTACATTTTTCTCTCTGGCCAACCTTCCAAACGTCAACCTTGTGTCTGAAACAGCCTCTATCCTGAATTTCACTTTGAGTAATATTTGCTGATCTTAGGTCCTCTTTAATTGCAGCAATCCATTTAATTATTTCTACTTTAGCTCTACTCCTATTTTCATAAAAATCGACTATTTGTCTAGGTAGCCTATTTGGATTCATCCGTTTTATGTGTCCGTACAACTTAAGTCTTCTTTTTCTCATATCGCTATGTATATCTGTGTATTGTTTGATTTCTTGGTTTTCTCGAAGTCGGTATGTTGTTGTATTTATTTGTTTGGGGCCTAGGATTTTTCTTATGATTTTTCTTTCCTTCTTTTCAATGTCGTCGATGTCTCTCTTTCTATTCAAAATGAGCGTTTCTGCCTCATATAGACATTCTGGCTTAATAACTGTGTTGTAATGTCTCAGTTTTGTGTTTTTAGATAGGCATTTTTTGTTGTAAATATTTTGTGTAAGTCTCAATGCCGTTTCCATTTTTTGACATCTACCCTTATTGGCCGCTTTTTCCAACCCATTTTCCATGATTATTTCACCCAAATATTTGAATTGAGAGACTCGTCTGATGTTACCATATTTTGTTTTTAGAAATGGTGTTCTTAGTCTGTTGCAGGTCATGTATTGTGCCTTTTCAAAGGAAATTTGGAGTCCTACCTTTTCTGCTGTTTCTTTTAGAATTTCAATCTGTTTCTGTGCCGTTAATACATCTTGAGCCAAAATTGCTAGATCATCAGCAAACGCCAGACAATCAATTTTGATGTTGGTTCTCCCCAGTTTAATGGGCTGGTCAATATTCAGGGCCGACTTTTTTTCACGCCACTCCTGTATTACTTTTTCTAGAACACAGTTAAATAAGAGTGGCGAGAGTCCATCCCCTTGTATCACTCCAGTTTTAATTTCGAAGGGCTCTGAGATGTCACCCATGAATTTAACTTTCGACCTTGTGTTAGTTAATGTTGCTTTAATAATTGCCAGCGTTTTCAGATCTAGTCCTTGTTCTTTCAAGATTCGGAATAAAGATTCGCGGTCTATAGAATCATATGCTTTTTTGAAATCCGCAAATGTACAGACGATATTTTTATTGTACAGTTTTTGATGTCTTAGGATCAACTTTAGATTCAGGATCTGTTCAGGGCAGGATCTGCCCGGTCGAAAACCTGCTTGATATTCACCAATTTTAGGTTCCAACTGTCCTTGTGCTCTGTCTAGTAGACATTGAGATAGAATCTTGTAACAAACTGGGAGAAGAGATATCCCTCTGTAGTTGTTTACATCCGTTCTATCTCCTTTCTTTTGTAGTAGATGGATTAGAGCATCTTTTCAATCTTCCGGAATCCGTTCGGTTCGCCAAACTTCTTGTAGAATTTTGGTTATTTCCTTGATTGTACCTGGACCAGCGGATTTCAAAAGTTCAGCAGTGATTCCATCTTCACCAGAAGCTTTGTTATTTTTAAGCCGCTTGATTTGCCTAATTATTTCCTCTTCATTCGGCGGTAATGAATCTGGGTTTGTTTGTTTAGGGTTTAGTGTTGGTAATTTGTTTAAAGGCTCAGGACAGTTTAGTATTTGTTCAAAATATTTCGCAAGTTCTTTGCAATTGTCTTGGTTATTTAGAGCTAATTGTCCGTTTTCCATTTGGAAGCAAAGTCTTTGGGGTTGATAGCCTGTTAATTTAGTTTTAAATATTTTGTAAAAGTTTCGGGTGTTATTTTTTTGGAAATCTTATATATATATATATATATATATATATATATATATATATATATATATATATATATATATATATATATATATAATTTGTACAGGTTGCTCAAAGTTGCTTTTCAACAATACATCCACCCCGTGTCACCAATTTTTCACCCTTCAATAATCCTCAATTCATCGATGAAATATAGCTGCCCACTTGTTACAGTAACATTACAATGGGTCTTTGTTGAACTGCAATCCCCCTGTATACACCCCGCTGTCCCAGGGGCGGTTCCAACAGTCTGTCGCGTTTTACCGCCAGTCCTTCATCCCTCTAAATGATAAAGAATTGCCGGAAAAATGTTAATTTACGATTAACTTGGCCGAGGGCTTAGGTCTCCTACTTTTTGTCGGGCTTGCCCTGATGACTTTTTTATTCGATTTTTCTGCGGTTAGTGAATAAATTTATCATGATTACCTCCCGCAGCAATAAATACCATTCTATTTATTACTGTATGCTATTTTCGCCAAATGCTAACATTTTTTTTGATAAAATTATTTTGACCATAATTATAATTTTTCCACTCACACCAAAACATTAAAATTATTCGACGTGTAAACTGGAACTGAAAACTGACTTTTCCTATATAGTTTCTATTTTTATTATATTTATATTTGACACGCTTTGTTGACACTGTAGCTTCGTCAGACGATGATGTCAACAATTTTTAAATCATACTAAGTTTTATAAAATGCCCTCTCTTTTAATTTTAAATCGAAATGATCCTCCGTTATTGATTAAATTGTTTATGGTGTAATTTGATATGAACATTTTTTCAGAATTAAAGTTGTAGACCAAGATACTACATGGGCGACAATGCACAATACTCATATATGTTGTAAAACTTGTCTAACATTGTTAATAGGTTCGTTGGAAGGTGCAAATCATAAAATACGGTTGCTAATCGAAAGACCACGTCAAACATTGTTATGCAATATTCTCGCCTTATTATCACCACATTACCGCCACATTGTCACCTCTACGACCCGTCGAACGTAGAGATGAACTTCCCTTTGAATGAAGAAGAACTTGAATTTGGAGATTCTTCAAGTGATCATACAGCAGGATGTTCAACTGAACTGGATCTGATTTCACAGCCTGAACTTAATGATTTAGTTTGAGATTTAAAATTGTCAAAATCACAGTTAAACCTTCTTTCTGACATCTGGATTTAAAATGGAATCACGTTTAAGGTGATAAACATTATTTCCACCAAGACCAATTCCTGGTTTGGACAATGGAAAAGTGATATCTATGTAAATAGAGCCATGGTTTGCTGAATATTGCTGGACAAAATACCATCCTAAAACATCAACAACAACATTCTCAGGTAAGATAATGATTGATAATAATACGTCTATCGCTATAATTTGTTACAATGCAACAATACTTGGATGATGGAAAAAATCTCAAGCTATAGTCTGTTTTTAGGTCAAACTCAATTAAATATATTGGGTAAATTTTTAAAACTGACATACGCTAAATAAAATAAAAACAGCTAGTAGTATGTGTCCAAGGATCCGCAAAAGGCGCAAACATGTTGTTACTAAAGAAAATATTCCTCTTTCTTCAGCCCAACAAGGATTACTATCAGACCAATATCTATAATTGTGTCGATTGACTATGCCATTTAAATAAAAAGTTGCTTCGTCGCTATAAAAAATGTGCTTCTCGAAACTGGGCTGCTGACGCTTCTTGTCCAAAAACCAGTCGCAAAATTCCAATCTTCTATCACAATCATTATCAAGCAATTCTTGTACGCTTCTCATTTTGTTGGATGATAATTGTTCCCCTGTAAAGTGGCTCACACCTTTCACTTAAAACAACCTACCTCTTGGATAAGTTTGTGCGTTGACTTATGAGGATTTTCTACATTACAAAGAAGAATATTTTCTTCAGTAACAACGTTTTTGCGCCTTTTGCGAATCCTTGGGCATACACTACCAGTTGTTTTTAGTATTACTAAGTTATTTCTTAAAAACCCCGGATTTGGAAGAGACTTATCCTATATATTAACTAAGAGACTATATTAACTTTCTCTTTTTAATTAAATAACTGATCCATCTTAGCAACTGAATTAAAACGTTATTTTTATACACATTCAATGACAGCACAATAATGATGGCTCCTTTCAAACAACATAAGTTTTGTTTAATTTCCAACATATTGCTGTTAGCTTCTTTTAGTTGCTGCCGGCTACTCCAATAAAGAAATGTGACATAACATTTTTTATTTCGAATTTTAATATTTGTCAAATTGTGTTAAAAAATACGGTTGCCATGTTAAAAAATACTGTTGTTTTAGTAGCTACTGAAGAAATCTGGCAACACCGGAGATCATTGTTTGTAAATTTTTCTTAGTCAAGTTATTTCCTACAACTTTGCATTTGGAAGTATTATTCCATCATTTCAAATAAAAAAGTTGGCCTATGTTAGGTTTTAAAAAAATTACACTGTATGTTTTGTTCAAGTTACATAAAATAAACTCGTTTTTCTTTCCCACTGTTATTAAAGAAAATGTTTTATATATAATTTTAATAATGATTAATCATTAATCATAATTGTTTATCTATTTAAACAGCATACTCGAAATTGATTGAAACGCTTAGTTTAATTAGCAGCCATCAATAAAATAATTTCTCCTAATACTAATTCCTAATTGTGTTTTATTACATCTTCGGTACCTTAAGAACAGTTAATATGGCCGTTATAAATCATTTTTTACTTTTTCATTCCTGACCTTTACGATAAACCGGTAACTATTAGTGGTTTATTAATAGAATTCAAAACATACATAATTTATTATGCACTCTTTAAACGGTTATTAATCAACAGATGACATTAAAGATGTTTTAAAAGGTATTTTTCTTCACTTTCTTTATGTGTTAGGTCGGGGGTATAAAGCAGTACTCGTGGATGGGCTATTTAAGAGTTTTTCATTGTCATAATATCAGAATTTATTGTATGTATGGAGTGGCTTTTATAAAATAGGATACGGTGATTTTACAAGAATGGTCACGATAGTGTACGTGAAATGAATAAATATATATTGGATTGGCCGGGTGGTTTTGCATGGTATTTGTATATAACTCTCAGTTAATCATAATAAAATGACAGCCGTGTTAATATTTTTGGAATCATCTAATTATACTGGTAAACAAAAATGATTTTTTTGTGACAAAAAATAACCTCAGATCATCAATTTTTTTGCTTAAGTTATTGTTGCATTGTAATTACCTTAGAATGTTATAAATTACTTGAAAATGAAACTATCGTTTTATTCGATTGTCATTGAATAAGATTAATGACATGCTTCGCCAACACAGTGACTTCTACTGAGAAACTAAAGTTTATATCCAATATCTGAAGAAGTCACTGGGTTGACGAAACAAGTTATATTAACATTAATTCAGTGAAAATTTAATAAAAAGGTAATTTTACTTTAAAATAATTTTTAATGGATTTTAATCAAGTGAAAGTTAAAACCATCAATTATTAGAATGTAGATGATGTTTTACGATAGTATTTTGTTTCTGGGGATTTCCTTATTAACGCCCTGTAATAATCAGCAAGTAAACTCGTGCTCCATTTACCTTGATACGGGTTTTCCTTAATATAAATTTGTTAACATAATAAAAAAATTGATAGAAGTAATGTTTATGTCATCTTGAAAGAGATTACATTCTTTTAATGTGGATGCTAAATGTTCTGAATGTGATTTTGATAGTTTAAAATCTCGAACTAAATCATTAACTTTGGGTTGTGAAATCAGGTGTAACTTTGTCAACATCCTGGATTATCACTTACCAGGTGTGGCGGTTAATAATTCTTAATTTTTTTAATAATTCTTAATTTTTTTGTTGCTACGATAGTACCTTTCAAAATGCCTTTGATGTTTAAAGGATTTTGAGTTAGTGTCATAATCTTTTCGTGTGGTAAACATCGAGTTTTGAGCCAAATGAAGAGCAGTCTTGTCCAATCAAAAGAAAAATGCGAGTGAAAGCCGTCGTATATTTGTGGAAACTTGCGGTGACAATGTACTAACGCAGGACGCTTATGAGCGTTGGTTTGTATGATTCAAAATTGATGATTTCGACTTGAAGGACAAAGATCGCCTAGGTCAGCCAAAATAATTTGAAGATTCCTAATTGCAAGCATTGTTGGAACAAAAAGGATATGCAAACTCAATAACAAATGGCAGAAAGGTTAAATGTTGGTTGCTGAACCATTTGTGATTGCCTGCATGCCATAGAAAAGATCCAAAATGCAGGAAAATGGGTACAACATCAACTGAACGACCGACAGGAAAAGCAAAAAATGGTGTGCGAAGTTTTGCTTTCTCGGCATGAAAGAAATAATTTTTTGCATTGGATCGTGACTGGAGACTAAAAAAGGGATATATTTGGAGAACCTAAAACGCAGAAAATCATGGGTTGACCCAGGACAACTATCAACAAAACCGAATTGTTTTGGAAAGAAAACAATGATATGCATTTGATGGCATCTGGATGGTGTCGTGTACGTTGAGCTTCTGAAACCTGAACAGTTAATACAGTTCACTACCGTCAACAAATAATTAATTTCAACCATTCATTAATCGAAAAGCGACCAGAATAGGCTACAAGACGCGGAGAACTGATTTTACAGAAAGACAACGCCCCATAACACACAGCGAGAGCGGTCAGACACCATTTTTGTCCTTGGCTGAAAAACCTTGCCCCACCTGCCCTACTCTCCAGACTTGGCCCCTTCCGACTACCATTTGTTTTCATCATATGTCTCACGCACTTTCCATGAAACACTTCAACAATTATGGAGATGTCGAAAAATGTCGAAAAACATCATTTTCGATTTCCTGTAGAAATTCTCTATGATAACTTGAATAATCAGCGGATTCAGGTTCTTCTTCATACAAAGTCCAATATTTTGGTGGTTTTGGAAAAGGAAGTTCATCACGATGTTTGACGGGTCATAAAGGTGATGGTAAATTAGGATTTTGGTTTGGTTAATGATTTGCACCTTTTAATCAACGTGTTAAACAATGTTCGACAAGCTTTATAATATATATGAGGGTCTTGTTTCCAAAGTTAATTCCGATATATAGTAAGCCGTTCGCAAAAACGTGTTGAAATTACGTTGAATTACCGTGAACTCTCCGCTGCATATCAAAAACTGTTAATTCTATTTATGCACTGCCTCGTATTGTATTTAAAAATAATTACAATCAAAGTAAACTACAATACATAGAATACGTAGAATTCAAAAAAATTACTACTCACGACATAGAAAATACTCTACACTCGGAAGCCGGTAGTGGCAATCTGTATTGGATGCATACTTTGTAAGCTTAATAAACTGGAATAAACATCAAACTCGAATATATTTACCACTAAACACCAATCCTCTATTCTAGTTTCTCGATGCGCGTTTCTCTAACTATGTTAGCATTATCAGGAGATGACTCAATCTTGAGAGTGATGCTTGAATAAGATTATTGAATAATTCTAGGAAATGATTCGATTTTGATCAACTTGACGATGCTCCTGACGTGCATCGAAAATTAAAAAAAAATGATTTGGTAGTGTAATTTAGTGTTTCACACCGAAAGTTCCAATAGAAGGGTCGAGGATTAAGCAATTAACCGGTTATGTTCATCACTGCTCACCTCAGATAGCCACCATTAGTTAGTAACAACAAACCACTTTTTTAGCTTCTCGATGCGCGTTTTTCTAACTATGTTAGCATCATTAGGAGATGATTCAATCTTGAGATTGATGCTTGAATAAAAGGAGATGAATCAATAGGAGATGATTCAATTTTGAGATTGATGATTGAATCATGTACTGATGATGCTCCTGATGCGCATCGAGAAGTAAAAAGAAGTGATTTGGTGGTGTAATTTTGTGTTGCACACCAAAAGTTCCCACTAGAAGGATCGAGGATTAAGCAGTTAACCAGTTATGTTCGTCACTGCTCACGTCGGATACCCACCATTAGTTAGTATCACAAAACACTTTTTTAGCTTATCGATGCGCGTTTCTCTAATTATGTTTGCATCATCAGGAGATGATTCAATCTTCAGATTGATGTTAGAAAAAGACAATTGAATAATTCTAGGAGATGATTCAATTTTCAGAATGATGATTGAATCATGTACTGATGATGCTCCTGACGCGCATCGAGAAGTAAAAAAAGTGATTTGGTAATTTTGTATTTCACACCGAAAATTCCAATAGAAGGATCGAGGATTAAGCAGTTAATCAGTTATGTTCGTCACTGCTCACTTCAGATACCCACCATTAGTTAGTAATACCAAATCACTTTTTTAGCTTCACGATGTGCGTTTCTCTAACTGTATTAGCATCATCAGGAGATGATTCAATCTTGAGATTGATGCTTGAATAAGATAATTGGATAAAGTGTGAAAGTTAGGTTTTTACTAATATTGATTTAATTTTAACCCTTAATTAGGGCTGGTGGTTAAAGGGTGGGGTTTCCTTGTTGACCCACGATGCTGTAACATTTATATTGCAAGCAGTTTTTTTAGATGTTTCTTTAACAAGCACTTTATAAATAATTGTAGATTTTTTGGTGCCCTAAACGTGACACCAAAATTATGTGTTAGTTAAAATATAATGTCTGCATGAGTATAGGAGAATGCCATATTGTAACATATCAGACATAAATGTTACCATGTGAAAAGTCAGATACTTTTTAAATAAAATAGTTTTTAAATCAAAAGTCGATCGTACGTAGTTTCTTTTTAGCTCATATACCGGAAGGGCTAACACCCGAGAATAGGGTGGATACGGCATCAACTCGTAGTAAAAATTGATCTATATTGGAGTTGTAACAGCGGTCGAATAAGTGGATGGGTTGTCGTAGTGAAACAGCAAGTTTTTCTTTACCAAAAGAGGGTATTTTTGATTAACTCTGTGAAATTTGACCAATAATTTAGTTCAATAATTACTACTGGAGAGTAACTTCATTTCTGCTCTGTAGTAATGTTCTAAAAACTGTAGTAATGAGCAAACGAGCTTACTCATCGCTGATAACTTTTTTATGCCCAAATGTCTGAGTAGGATGTTCCGTACGGATTCATCCGAGATGTTTATTATCTCAACAATTTCTCTGACTTTCACTCTGCGATCGGTTAACATGATATTATGGATTTTGTTGACCATTTCCTCAGTATTGTCTTCAACGGGGTATTCAAGGCGTGGAGTGTCACACATGTTAGTTCGAATATGTCAAAACTCAGTAAATCACTTCTAAACCATTGAATGCTAAGGAGCAGCAGAGTCCCTATAATACTTTGTCAAATTTTCTTCGGTTTCTGCAACGGGGTTTTCTACGGATAAAGTAGTGTTCAATCAAGCACAAAATTTGCTTTTGTTCATGCTAGCAAATATATCGAACTTATCTGCTTTCGAAGATTGTTAAAGCAAAACTAAATGTTATATATGCTTGAAATTAAGGAATCATTATTAGAACAGGGGCTGCTTTTCAGAAATGCAATATCCTTTGCGATTGCAACCCCATCTGTCTGAAAAGTATCAAACTTTTGTACTTAATAAGTAAGTTCTGTACTTAATAAGTAAAACTGTTTAAATTGTTTTAAATGTGTTATTAAGTTTTATTTAATGTGTCAGGTTATATAGGCCAATTTTTGGTATTCTTTGATCATATAACTATTATGAAACCGCAGAGCTATATTAATAAATTTCATAAAATGACTATAATGAATTCCATAATAGAAAGACGTAGGCATATTTTCGGTTGTCAGCACTGAAATCGCATCAGCACAAGTTCGTCGCAATAACGCTGGCCTCAAGATACTGACGCATAACCGATAAAAAACGAACATTATTTCGGAGTGCTGCCCGTTTTCGAAAAATTTACGGCAATTCCGAGTAGAGAGAGACCGTTCCTGTGGCCGAGGGACCCGCCACTCGTATTTCATATTCGTAACGGCCAAATCTGCCTTTCGGCCTTCTTTTTATTAATTGATTCTCCATATCTGACCCACTGCGGTCATTACGGTTTGGGGATTTATGACGTTTCTAGGTGGCACGTCATTTTTATTACGTTCGTTTTCGTTTGTTTCTAGGAACTGTTTTTTTGTTTGTTTTTTTATTAGAACTAGATTCTTAAACTATTTAACATCAGATATTTAAAAGAAGCTTGAAAATATTTAAAGTCTTGGTTAAATTATATTGCTGTGAACCCTTAATGCAATAATACAGGGTGGGGTAAATATCACACAACTATTTTGTTTTGGCGCCATTTTTTTTCTCTTTATATTTGTGATAGTTTACGTTTGGTTTTTATGTAATGTAGACGTGCAAGGTTTATTTTGAATTGTTGATTTTGAATTTTGAATTGTTGTAATTTACATTTAAAACAATAACACATCGGTCAATAAATCCCCAGTCTGGCAAATAAAACACACTTTTTTTGCAAATTTCGACTTTATTTATCAACATATTCTCTTTGAAGAGAAATACAAGCATTCCAATGCTTTTCTAACATTTCTACACTTTTTTTGGAACGATTTCTCTTTGTCTTTAAAATACCCTTCACTTTCGACAATTACCTCTTCATTGTAGCAAAATTTCTTTCCACCAGGCATTTTTTCCAAAAAAAGCGAGCAAAATTTCGCTTTTTAATAAATGTAATGTGGTATACAGGATCCCTTGCTGTGAACGTGAGTGTTGTTATATTAGGCAGACATCACAAAGGTTTGTACAACGAATTATCCAACATAAGAGTGACACGTGCATTGGACAAACATCTTGTGCATTGGCCATTCATTGTCATCAGACTGGTCATAATTTTGATTATTGCTCAATAAGGATCCTAGCGACTGAGAATAATTTACTAAACGGTTGTTCCTGAAGATGTTTCACATCAACAGAGATAAAAATACTGTTAATTCCAGGTCTGCTATAGAGGGGCTGAGTGTCATCTATTGCAACATTTTGGAAATTTTGGAATAAAAAAATTTAATTAAGTAAAATAGAAAGAAAACAATATTATTAATTCTTAGTATCTTGATATTTCGACTATGAATACGATACACAAAGGATCATTATATGTGGAGAAAAAAGAAAGAATGTTTAGAAACATTTGTTAATACGTGTGAGTGTTGTTGTATATTTTCTGATTGTTTTATTATATATATTTAAACATTTGAATATTAAACATTGTAAGTCCGTCATTGTGTATTTATTGTTTAATTTTATTTATAATAGGCCTTTTTTGTAGCTGTTTATGTATTAGCTGTATTAATTTATAAGAACAGATCACATACCCGAGACTAAACAAATATATATATATATATATATATATATATATATATATATATATATATATATATATATTTGTGTGTATATATTATAATTACTAGGTTCTCGGGTAGAACTGCGTTAACTGGGGATATATGATACGTGGCCACGTATTCAGATCCCGTAATATCGAAACGCTATTTTCAACAAAAATAAATATAACCAGCTTTCTTAGACCAGTGAAGGATAATATTCCACAAGAGTCACATGGTGTCTATGAGATTCCTTGTCTGGCTTCTCCGAATCATATATCGGCCAAACCAATAGACGTATCCAAAATCGCATATACGAGTATTCTCTCGCCGTCCGAAAATCTGATCTCTCCTCGGCTTTAGCAGAGCATCATATCCAAACAGGCTACAAAATAGTTTTCGACAACGCCAAAATAATCGTACCTATATATTCCTACAAACCTTGCATAATTTGTAAAGCAATTGAGATCGAAAAACGTCCAGACTGCTTAAACAAGAGGGACGACGGTCTTTTCGACAAGGCCAAAGTAATAGCACCTATAATTCCTACAAACCCCGCATAATTTGTGAAGCAATTGAGATTAAAAAACGTCCAGACTGCTTAGACAAGAGGGACGACGGTCTTAGAGTTCCAAATACATGAAAGCTGCTTATTTCCAAATTGCCTATCCGAAACCCTTCCAGTCAAACGTCCACCTCCCGTCTCACCCCCACCCCTCAACCGAGCGCCCCATCCATAACCTCATCTATTAATACATAGGTCGCGCCGTCTACATTCTTTTCTAGTTGTGAACTCTGGGGAGTAGGCATATTGAGGCCCCGGAGCAAATCAACTAGATTCTCTTGAAAATGGCTTCAAAGTGGAAGTCTAAACGCCGAGATTTTATAAATCTAAAACGCGGTTCTACCCGAGAACCTAGAACTCTAATATTACGGACCACAGAAGCCTTTCTGAATATATATATATATATATATATATATATATATATATATATATATATATATATATATATATATATATATATTTATATATTTATATATTTCGAGTGTAAATTGTTGCAGATAACTTCTTTGTGGAGCAAATTGGAAAACATATAAATGAATTAGAAAAGTTAACATTTTAATGAATTTGTTATTAGTTGTTAACTATATTGAAGGTGATGCCATAATAACTATACACATGCGGGTAGCTATATTATTACTGAAGATAAAATCGCGAAAGTAAATAAAAATACAGATATATTTCCCGGTATTTCTAGAAATCTTGTAAACTGTTTCCAAGTTTCCTCTAATAGATTCAAGGTTACTTTTCACGCTAATTTTTCAGCAGCAATCTCCGAGTCATATTTTCCCGAATGTACCGTCCACCCGTCGACCATTTCGGCCCCTCGCGTCCGTTGTCGGCTACACAAAGGCCCCCCGTGCCGTCACAAAAGCGGCAAAGCCCCACGGGGGCCACCCTTCGGCTCTCGCCCGTTTGATACGGTTTCGGGCCTCGGGAAAATGTTATTAATAATGTTGTAGTCGGGTCGGCGCTAAGGTTTGCCGTCGATTGCCCGATGATTTATCACGAACGATTGTGCGAAAAAATTGACGAGAACTGATCGGTTAACATTAAGGTTTTAATAGAAACAAGTAGAAAAGTCATTTTCGTCCCATATAAGAATATCAATATTGTTATAAGGCTTATTGTATGATTAAATAACAAAAAAAAAATACAATTCCTGTTATACTGATACTCTATACAGCAGAACCTAGGTATGCAGGGGTTGAATGCGTGGCACTGAGACTGCTAGCATGGCATGGATATTTGAAAAAATGTCTGCTTTATGGCCCTTTATTCTTAAGCATTAAAGAAATAGATAATGGATTATAATACAGTAATGGAAAGTAGCATAAAAGTTAATCATACTGTGATTGTGTTGGCTTCGACTTGATAGAAGTAAGCCAAAGACCAAGCAAATAACAGTCGAATGTCAAATACTGAAAAGATAAATAAATATGTAGCCCAAGAAGGTGAGATTGTTTGATCTCAATCGATTTAGCCTAATAAGAATTAAAATGTTAATATTTTATTAACGATTCTACCTACGTTTATTAGCATATTTTCTTATTGTGAACTACATCATATATTGTGAATTACGTTTTATGATAAATAATCTATAGAAAGTGGTTGGCTACTATTTGCGGTTTAAAGTATAAGCGGAAAAGGGTTGAATCAAACTTCTGCGGATACTGTGATACTACTATATTTTATATAGATGCTTTATAAGGGCTCTCATTTCAATATTTTCCTTTTATCGATCTTAATACTTTCATATCTACGTTTTTATGTTACCATATGTTACCATCATTTTACTTTCTGTGGTCATAAATGTATTCCTTCATATTTAGAATAATTGCTAACAATTCGAATTTTCAGTTGGAAATAGGAGATAAATCAGGCGAACACGAAAGATGTTGAACCACATAGACTTGTTTCTAGTTTTTTGAAGATGATTCTACTAGAAGTACTTGAAGAGTTGTCCGACAAGTTGTCGAGTTGCCGACGAGCTTCCCATTGTATTGTACGCACAGCACTAAAAGACCTTTAGCATGTACAAAGAGTATAAGCACTGATTTTTCAAACAGGCAAAAATATTGTGAGTATTTTATTGCCCAAAATCAAAGGATTCCAAATTTTTGGTTCAATATTTTATAAACCGACAAAGTTTCTTTCCCCAGGAAAGAGATGGTGGATATTTTGAATAGTTCATTTAAAAAACAATTAATTATGTGCTTCTTAATGTGACGTGAATCGTTTAAAACGTGTTATAGTGTGAAAAATGTGTGCTATTTTTCTATAACAAAACAAACCAATTTTTTGCGTAAACGTATGGAATAAGTGGCTATAAACACATTATATTTTATTTTTCAATAATACCTTAGGACAGAGGTCTCCAAACTTTCCAGCCTTAGGGCCATTCTGATTACTCCAGTAAGTTTCAAGGGCCAAAACCGTTTAAATTTTCCTACCATTATCTATAATTTCTAAACCGAGTACGCGCCCTAAACGAGCATACACTTGCTAATTCGCCGGATTGATGACACTGGTGGGCCGGATTTGGCCCGCGGGCCTTAGTTTGGGGACCCCTGCCTTAGAAGGCCCATCCAACGCAACGTTGTTAAGGTTGTTAACGTTGTTAAATAAAATTAACCTGTGTCAATAGAAATGGTGCGTTTTTATAAGGAAACTATTGATTCAAAAAATAAATAAAAGAATCGTTGGATAAATTTACGAAAGTGCTTTCCCGTATATCCTGTATCTTAAACGAAGTAAGATGTACCTTTGAAACATGCATGAAGTAATACCAATAAATGACAATGCCGCAAAATATTATTTTCTTTTGTTGGTTAAATATTAACGACTACTAGAGGGACTTACGGCACTTTTCTAAGGCGTTTGTTACATTAAACCACATCCCCCATGCGCAAAATTGTCATATAACGGGTTTGACATATCATCTGTTAATTTACTGAAATCGCTTCTAAATTGTAGAACACAACATATTTCCGTTAATCATGTAAACTCGTCTAAAATGAATGTTCTTTCTGGTGTGCTTCAGGGATCAGTGTTGGGTCCATTGTTCTTTATTGTATATACATCTGATATTTTGCGTTCTGTTCAGAACATGCTAGTGCAGGCTTATGCTGATGACACACAATTGTATTTGTTTTCCTCCACGTGAATACTCTAGAGCCAATAATATAATTATTAAGAAGTTAAACAAGCTTAAAATACTATCATTAGCACATAATTTAAAATTAAACTCTTCTAAATATAAAGTTATGCTATTTTGTACTAAATCTAATTATCTTTTTTTAAAGATGAATCTTTCAATATCTGCTGACAAAGAGAAACTTGGTTTTGTGGATTGTGCCCAGAACTTGGGTGTTATTTTGAATTCGAAGTTATGTTTTAAAGATCATGTATCCAAGTTAATTGGTAAATTATTTATGCACCTTAAATTACTTTATGCTAATAGGCACATTTTAAACCAGGCTTTAAGAAAGCTATTATCAGAGTCGTTGGAACCTTCTCAGTTTACTTACTGTGACTTCATTAATTTTCCTTGTCTAGATTCTGTGGACAGAACAGCATACAACGGGAGCAGAATGCTTGTTGTCGTTTTATCTTCGGACTTCGAAAACGGGATCATATTTCCCAAAAGATTAAGTGGCTTACTATGGATCACAGATGGCAACTTCATATGGCTAATTTCACGTATGTATATTTCACGTCAATACTTAAATTGAAAATACAAAACAGACGTTTGTAGCTCGTTCAGCCAGTCATTTTGTGAATATTGGATATAAAAGCTAATTTACAATACCACATTATAAAACATCGATGTTTACGATGTTATATATATATATATATATATATATATATATATATATATATATATATATATATATATATATATATATATATCTATCTATCTATATATATATATATATATATATATATATATATATATATATATATATATATATATATATATATATATATATATATATATATTTGCTAATAATTTTTAAGATTATCGTTTAATGGGCATTTGAGGTTCTAGCGGTGATCGGATGGATGTGTAATAATAATGTTTATTAGAGTATGTTAGTAAAACATGGAGGAAATGTTTGTAATTTTATAGGTGTGTTGTTTTTTTTTCTGTTTAGGGATTAAGATCGGCAGGTTGGTTGGAATAGCAATTTATGCTAGACTTCGCCAATTTGCAAATCAGGAAATGGAAAATGGGGAATTCTTCCCCATATCTAACTCGTTTCGAATTACGAGGGAATTTCCAATTAAGAGTGGATTGTGGTGCCACACTGTAAAATTGCGGCCTTCTAGAAAACTATTTCGTTTAAGTGAGAATATATTGAAACCATAAGTCACTGACGCGTTGTTGTTTTTTGTTATGAACATTCTGAACTGAGTAAAATTAGTTGCGGCATTCCAAATTTTCGTCTCGTCATCAACCAAAACCACACGCACACATAAACAGACTCGTATGACGAATGACTTAATTAGCGACACCTCGAGACATGCTTTTGGTTGCAACTCTTTCGTGTCGACGCCGTCTTGTTTCGGATCCATTCGTCATCTTGGTCACAAAGACGTTGATTTGCTGATGATACCGAGCGAATCCGACCGTTTGCTGACGAATATCGTCGCAAATTTAGCGTGCGCTCGTCGAGGTGTGGTCTCATTTAGAAAAATGAGAATTTTTTCCTGCGTCTGTTTACGTGTTTATTAGAGCTGGTTTTAATTATCTCGGAAAAAAATTGGAAATAAATAATAATATAATAATACATATATAGTATTAAAAGAAAACATGTGAGTTTTGAAAAGTTTTTTATTGTCGTAGAATGCAGCGTACACAATCGTGCAAAATGGATGAAAAAGCCAGAGTTTCAAATTCAAATTATTTTTAGTTATGAAATGCATTTTATGGATACGTTTAAAGAACATCCTCTTCGAAGAATGACTGTTGTAGTGGTTTATGTTTCGAACATGTGTTTCGCACCAAGGTTCCAAAGAGATTTACTACATGTTCTATTTTCTCAGCGCGCGTTTCATTAATTAGGTTAGTATCATCAGGAGATGAGTTAATCTAAATCTAAAAATAATCTAGTCTATTTACCATACCGGGTATGTAAATATGAAACCGGAATTTTTATATATGAAATACCCGTTAATTGTATGAAAATGAAAAAATAACAAATATTGTATTCGAAGTATTGCCCATTGCTAGCTATACATTTTTCTCACCTGCCTGATAATTTGTGGATGTCACATTAGCATTAGTAGCATTTCCCAAGTGGTTTTTCGGTTTTCCTGCTGTCTTTCATTCAGTTCATGTGGAACCCATTTTCCCATCTTTTGGATTTTTTCCCATGGCTTTCAATCATTTCATTTCATTTTTTAAATATGGCTTCTCGTGTCACATTTAATTGATCCGCGAGTTGTTGTTGCGTTTAAACGTCATCCTTATCCAACGATGGTTGCAATTCGCTATCTTCAAACTTTTTCGGTGGTGTTCTACGTTCTTCGTGTCTCACGTGAAAATCGCCACCTTTGAATATTTTAAGCCATTCAAAGCACTGTGATTTACCAAGAATATGCTCACCGTAAGCTTCGATAAGCATTCGATGCGATTCTGCAGCAGTTTTCTTCAAATTGTAACAAAAAATCAATGCTGCCGCAAATCGTAGTTTCGACATGTTCAACGCTATTACAAATTATGCTGTTGTATGAAGCTTGTATTGTGAGTTGAAAATCTTTGTCAGATGTCAGCCAGAAAATGGTTCATATTTACAGACCTGGTATATGAAAACTAACTGAAGCGTGTAAAAAGCATGAACCGTGAAGTTAACTAATCGTTACATTTTTAATTCAAATAGTTGACTGTATGCAATAGTCTCCTTATCCTGATTTATGGTTTTCTTGCATTTTGTATTTTCAACGCTTTCAAATTCATCCAAAGCCTCATTAATTGTGGACACTTCTAACAAGTCTTAAGTTATATTTTTTATCATGTTCATGCTCGAGCATGTTGAGCAACACAAGATTTCTCATTTTTCCCATATCTAAAGTGGACAATATTTTCTTTATATCTAGTTTTGGATTTTTTCATGTTTTTCTACTTTATCCGTTCGATTTCGCCGGATGTCTCCTAATTTGTTTGAGGTTTGTAGACTATCTTAATATCCACGTTTTATTAAATTTTGTAATTTTCAGGGGGTACGATGCAACAGGATGATACGAACATAGAAATTAAAATTGTTAATAATGTAGTAAGTATAATCAGAATATAAATACAAGCTTAATATACAGAACAATGTGGATTAGCGGACGATAGTTTATTTAGGGATTTTTTTCATTGATGTTTTGTTCTGGAAGTAAAATATTATATTTTGAGAAGGAAGGTTTACCATTCAAAGTTTTATTAATAATATACAATACTCCTGGGTATTTTGTATCATGTTCAAGTGGCTTTCTACCATATCGATCTTATTGCTTCGATAACAGTAAACTGGACGAATTTATTGAATAATACCGTTCGTAGTTCCGAAGACGAAAAAACAAATAATGATATTATTTGAATTATTAGTTAAATAAGGAAAAAAATGTCGTCCAAATAACACCCCCCCCCCCCCCCCCCGGCTTTGACTGGTTCAATATATTGCAGGGTTTTGCAGACCCAATTTTCGATGACTCTTTCACCCATCGCATACTATATTTTCAATGGTGGCCTGAATGTTTCAAGAATTCTTCGGGGTTTATTTCTGTAAACCAAAGATTTAACATAAACCTACAAAAAAATCCTACATTACCATTTCTTGAAATATAGCAGAAATAAATCGATTGTCTGGCGAGATGTATAACAAATGAGATGTACCGTGTTGTCGAAAGAGAACATTGTTTATATCTGCATTTAACAGTTCAGGCTAAAGATATTTTCTTCTTGAGAAAGAGCCTAAGATCCCAATTCGTGTATTGTGTATCTTTCTATGGTGTACTGAAGACATCAATTTATAAGTGACATTTACATTTTAAACAGTGTTGTAGCTATTTCGTTTTAAAGTTCTGACACTCTTATTGGAAAACACTTTATGGTGATTAAAAATACAAGACATTTTAAGTCTCACCTATTTTATCTTTCAAACATTTTTAAAGGCCTGTTTCCTTTCTCCATGTTTAAATATATGATTTCGTTCTAACTAATAAATACCATGTAATTTATTGATGTTAAGTAAGCCACCAGTATCTATTTAGACATCTCATTGCTTATTAACTTATTTACAAAACGTGACACCTTTTTGTATTGGTAAGTTATATACACAGAACCACGCGAATAAATTACATTCTATCAACTTTATATTATAATTATAACTTTGCGTTTTTATATTGAGCAGAAGAAAAACAGCAGAATGAAAATAAGATATTATCGAAATTGATATGTAAAATAGTTTGTACCTCTCACGTTGAATTATAATAATAAAATTATAGAAAAAAAAATGTTTTTTTTAAATAAAAGTTGGTACCCGGTGGTTATTTACTTTATTTATTAAAAATCGATTTAAACGCGCCCATTTCCAATTAAAAATAAATCAGACGGATGTAATTATGTCTAATTAAATAAACAAAAAAAATCTTAGCGCTTGAAGTTATCCTATTAAATTATTGAGTAATATTCAATAGAATTTTCATAATGACGATTAAATAATCGAATTGAATTTTTTTATTATATTTATTTATATGTTGTGCTACAAGTTTTTATACAAGCAATAGTTCTGTATAACTTTACATATAATACTGTGTAGTAGATATATTTTTTTATCTTTAATTGTATATGATGTATTAAATCAGAAATACGTTATACTAGTTTTAAATAAACGTCTCCTAATGGACTTAAATCTAAGTGTTTTTATTAACGGCTTCGGTTTCCTCCTGATAATTTTTTTTATTGTCACGTTTAAATTCGAAATAGGAACAACTTTCAGAAATTATTTAAGAATATTTATACAAAATGTGAAAGGTCATGATGTTTTGACAGAATATAAATATATATATATATATATATATATATATATATATATATATATATATATATATATATATATATATATATATATACAGGGTGATTCAGGTGGAAGTGTCAATATTTCAGGTACATATTCAGCCATATAGCACCCATAAACATGGGTGCTATTCTGAATTATTACAGATATACAGGGGTAAACATATTTAGGCATGGCAAATGTAATAAAGAGTGAGAAAATGTACTTTTACTTTTAATTTACTGCTAAGCAGGTTTATATCAGTTAATTATTACTTTGTCATTAGCAAATTGTTTTAAAGTTATTTCATTCATTTCATTATGCCTTCGTTATTCTCTCATCGTGAATATGCTGATATTTTATTTGTTTATGGCTTTTGTAATGGAGGCTCAAATCGCGCAGTCTTCGAATATCAGCGTCGTTTCCCAAATCGGCGAGTGACAGATCGAAGGGTGTTTGAACAAGTTTTTATCACTGCTGGAGAATACTGCCAAAATCTGGATAACCCGTTTTATAGTATTACGTTTAAAACTTTAAGAAAAATGGCGGAATGAGTTTGCAGTTTTAAACAACATAAAATACCCATTTAATCCAAACTCAAAAATAACTAGCAGGTAAAATTGGGCAAATAGCTTTATTAAAAATACAACCTGTTATTGCGGGTTCCTCACGCTACTAGTTTAGCAAGAATGATGGAGTTTAACGAATTTCAAGATAATTTGTTTTTTGAAAATCTATCAGAATTGTTGAAAAAATTAATTTTCCACCAAATGCTATCTATCTACAATGGATGAGAATGGTATTTCAACCGTTCCTAGCAAAATATTAAACATTATTAGCACGAAAGGTAAGAAATTTATGGGAAAAATATCTTCGACTGAGCGTAGGAAATTAGTCACTATTGTTTGCGCTCTGAGTGCGGCCCGTAATTTTGTTCCTCCCGCGATAATATTTCTACGAAACAGAATGAAAAACGAGCTGATGGATGGAGCTCCACGAGAATCTATAACAATGTGTTCGGACTCTGGATACACTCTGGCAACTTATTTAGAGAGTGGCTTAAACATTTTCGCTCCAAGGTTAGACTTGATAAAAAACATCACGTTCTTCTCATACTCGACAACCATTCTTCCCATGAGAGTTTAGAAGCTGTAAATTATTGTAGAGACAACTTTATTCATCTATTGACGATACCACCCAACAGCAGTCATAGAATCCAGCTTTTGGATCGATGAATGGTTGACAACAAATGCCGGTAGACATATTACTCACTTTCAGATCGCCAAATTATTAGGTCGAGCATATGAACGTAAATTTAACCAACGATTCTTTACATTATTTTGAAAAAGTATCCTTATTACATGTGTCCAAAATGCAACCATTTTCCCGGAAAACGAAATATAATTATAACATTATAAATTGTACGGTATTATTTGAAAATGAAATGTAATATTTTTATAGCCATTTATTTCACAGGTTTCGGCATATATTTGGTTTGGTAAAAAAGAACACTCAGGTTAATGACCTTTAATGTCAAAGTTTAATAACTAGTTTATACTAAAATCACCTATTTTTCACAACTTAACACATTTTAAAGTATTCACGTTATATTAAGAAAAACATTAGAAAAACGTATTAGTTGTTTGGTACCGTTTTAACCAATTTTTCTCGAAAACGTCCTGGTATATTTCTAATTCGATTGGCAGTAGCTTCTCCATAAATATAAAGCATATTGTGATATTCGGGTATAGAATACAATTTTTGACATTATAATTTTTGACAGCAAATTCGACGTAATCATCTTTATTAGACGATACTACTAGAATTACGATGTTACGTTTCCAACTCGATTTTCTGGCTAATGTATGGCTAATTTTAAATTTTCCAAAAATTGTTTTTGTAATGTGAGAAGTGCGTAGTGCTAGACCTACATCTTTGAAGATCCTAATTTCATTGCAAATTACTAACTAAATCCTTTTAGGAGAATTAAATTAACCTCGGTTAAAGATTTCTACCAAAATATATTGAGATTCGCAAACTAAACACATCAAAATTGCTTAAAATCCGACCCTCGATGAACCCATACATCGCTCATGCCATCAGCGATGTTCCCCGACCATTGTTCGCCATTTATCAAACCCAAGAACAAAACCGCTGCCATTTGTTTCGCACGTCCCCATCTAAGAAAAATCAAATAAATCAAACCTGCTTCCACACCTGGGAGCCGAAATATTTTCGAAACCAAGTTATTCGAGGGGATAATTAACGATTGGTGTGCTGGGGACCAGAAACGGCGATGGTCAGAACCCTCAGGGACATGAGAAACAGAAAAAAATAAACCATTTCAAACCTATAATTATGTGGTGTAATTAAGAATACTTTTTGATCGATGTGATATTAATGGACCATCAAATGAATAATCATATATTTTGTGAAATATTGATGATCTAATTATTGTTATAAAAATATGTACATTGAGGTTAGGGTTAAATGCTTGACAAATACATTGAACAATTCTTCTATTGGAACCTTTGGTGTGAAACACTAAACTTGAAGAGATTTGCCACTAAACACCAAATCACTTTTTTTAACTGCTCGACGCACGTTTCACTAACCATGTTAGCATCATCAGGAGATCAGGAGAGATTAAATTATCTCCTGATGATGCTAACATGGTTAGCGAAAAGTGCGTCGAGCAGTTCAAAAAAAGTGATTTGGTGTTTAGTGGTAAATGTCTTCAAGAGTAAATATATTGAAAATTAATTAAGTACATTATTACCAGTCAACTACTATGAATGACTTAATAGCTCTTAAAAGAACTAATTTTATCAAGAAGTAATCCAGAACTCAAAAAATAAACAAATCTATGAACGTCAGCGTCAGTTGATCAAGAACGTGAAGTTCAACCGTTGTCAAATTAAATCCTATGTTCATATACGTATTAAATAGCCGATTATTTTGTTGTTATCTCTCTTTAAGGCATAGAGATTATATGATAATATCTCTGTACGTACTTCTGGACTTAAAAGACTCATTTTTATTGTCTTGTTTATAGAATGTAAATAATTTTATAAAGCATGGAGGACATACGTTGTTGATATTCATACGTTATGGATATGGTCATAAGCTGATTACGCAAAAATACATTTAATTTTCAAATAATATGTTAATTGAATAATTGTTTTGAAGCAAGTCTAACAAAGAATGTTGAAGAAAATTTTTATCTAAGAAAGAAATGAATATATAGTGTACTATCTTTAAATGATGTATATGTACGCACAGGGCATCATTAGAAATGAAACTTTAGATCGCTAATTACTAATAATATATTACTTTTACTGATAGTTCTATTAATAAAACTATTTCATGCCCCTATTAATTTCTTAATTGGCACGACATAAAGTATATATGCGTATGTTCCCTTTACTTGCTGCTTACACTGATGTATATCCTGCATAACAATCTAAAATTATCTCTAAGCACTAAATCAATAACCTAGTAGCAAATCCTACCTGTATGACCCGCATGGGCAGTCCTGTTTCTTTAGCCAACTGCTCTCTTATATGCCTTGTGGGCTTAGGCGTTTGTGAGAAGGCCGTCTTCAAGATCTCCAACTGTTTCGCTTTGATCGTCGTTCTAGGTCCGCGACGTTTCGAACCCGCGCTACTGTCATCAGGACTCTTATTTTCTGTTTGGGAATCTCGCGTTTCTGGGTCGCCATCGAGTGAGTTCTGGTCTTCTGAGTCATTTTCTGTTTTAGGATCCTAAAACAAAAAAGAAAATATATATGAGGAATATACTTGATATTACTATCAATCAATAATTATAATATATTACTATAAAATAATGTTTATGAAGAAATTGGCTAATATAAAGAGTTTAAGGGAAATAACTTTCGTAAATTCCACCAGCGATTCTTTACACCATTTTGAACAAAAATTTTCTTTAAAACATGTTTTAAAAATGCAACCATTTCCGTGGAAAACAAGTCAACTTTTTCATTTTTTTAAAATTGACAACGTCGCATTGTACTTCTGTTTTTTTGGATATCCAATTTCGGAGAAAAAACCGGATTCAGTTTTTTGATTTGGTATTTTTTGAAAATAAAATGTAATGTTTTTACCATCATTTATTCCATACGTTTCAATAAAAATTAGGTTTGTTTTGTTACAAACAAATAAGAAAACTTTATTATCGTTTGTTGTCGTATTATTATTGCTATTTAGTGTCAAAGTTGAACTTACTAGCACTAATTTGTCACATCATCGTTTTAAACGATTTAAATCACCTTAAGAAATACGTGATTGAATTAAATGTTTAAAATATCCACCATTTGGGTCTATGCAAGCCTGGCTTTATTTTAACCATTTTTCCCGAACACAAAATGTCTGAGCATATTTCTAATCTGGTCAACAGCAGCAAAAATACGTTTTTCTTAATACGAGTTGTATTAAGAGGCATATCGTGATGGTCGCGTACAGAATACATAGTTGGTTTAAAATGGAATTTAAACAGACGCATGAACATACCACTGAAATCATTTTGGTTGCCATTTTGAAATTACATTTCATGGTACATGGCATGGTTCTTAATTAAAAAAAAATAACAATGTTCATTACTTGATTTGCAGTTTATTCGTTGGATAATGACCAATTAATATTTTCAAATATGTTTTTACATAAGTTTGCTTAAAATGTCAATTCTTATCATAGCTTTTCGACTGGCGAATTAATAATTTTGCAACTTTTTTCCTGGAAGCCATTAGGTTTTTGAACCCTCTTGTAAGGAACTTTTTTAACCCGCTTTTATTAGCTTCACCTAGATCTATCTATGTAACGGAATCTTTGAACGTCCTTTTCATCCACTTCAAAATGTCAGATTGTATTGAAACTTTGCACACTTATCAAGGACTGATGAAAATACAATAATTTAATAAGTTCATCCCATTATCCTGAAGAGGATCGTCTGGATCAAGCATTTGCTTTCGGAGAGGGAGCCTGAGACACTACGCACAAGGAATGCAGTAGGCGCGCATATTACCCACTCCCGCCACGGGTAGGTAGTGACGAAAAATAAATAATAGTTTAAAAACTAATAAAACACGCTTTTTAGCAGATCGAACAAAAACATTTAAAAAAATATATATTCTAAAAAACTAAAAAACACACTTTAATGGTAAACCAAACTAAAAAGAAAAAATAATTTTTAGTATAAGAATAAAGTGATGAAAGAGAAAATTAATGTGTCATTGTGACAAAAGCGTGGGGTGCTCGATGTCAGTTGTTATATGGTATATATATATATATATATATATATATATATATATATATATATATATATATATATATATATATATATATATATATAAAATATGGTACAAAGCACCCCACGCTTTTTTACAATGACACATTAATTTTCTCGTTCATCACTTTATTCTTATACTAAAAATTATTTTTTACTTTTTAGTTCGGTTTACCATTATAGCCTGTTTTTAGTTTCTTAAACTATAATTTATTTCTATCAAATGATGTGAAGAATCGTTGGTTAAATTTACGAAAGTTATTTCCCTTACACCTTGTATAGTGAACTCAAAGAGATTTCCCACTTAACACCAAATCACTTGTTTTTAATTTATTTTCCTGATGATGGATAGCGAAATCCGTGTAGAAAAATTGCAAAATAGTGATATGGAATTTAGAGGAGATTTTTTAAGTTTTCAGTTTTTGAACATAAGGTTCTAACCTAAGAATTGAATAGTGTATTGTTAGTAATATTTTCTTTCTAGATCTGAGTCTATTTAACCGGTACAGTAAGTGAACGATAAATGGAATCAATCAGACACTGCTAATGGCATCTCCTAGAGATACAATTCAAACAATACGACAATTACCAGTTCGAGAGGCGATGATCGACGGCAAGTTCTTGATCATAGTGCCCCAAGCAGAGGTCTAATTCGAATTCACATCCGCATTTTCTGATTTGCATAAATCGTAGAGAAAACAAGTAAATTGGAGTTGATGTTAGAATGCGCGAATCCAACCAGTTGGTTTCTGAACGGGATGTTTCGAAGAGGAAGAAGTCGAAAGAAGCATCTCAGTGAATGAAATTGCAATTTTAACATCTTTAGGTCATAGTTAAGGATATAATATAATAATATTACCAAAATTGAACGATCTACTTTAATTAAATTATATAAAGAGTAATTTATGTCAGGTCAAAAAGAATTTCTCGCTTATTTTTGTGTTCGACAAAAATGAAGCCGCAGGCTGTGTCAGGATCCTTTCCGACGAAGAAAAATAAACCCGTCGGAGTCAAAATACTCCACAAATTAAGTATTTATTTATTTTATCTCCTTTAGAATAATTCCTTTAAAACAATTTTTGTGCTCACCTTGTGGTATTTTCTTCAAGGTGGCTAGCGCACTCTGGTGAATGGAATTAAAACGTCATTCACGAAGTGGTTTCTTCAAGCGAGGAAACAGGACAGTCACACAGTGCCATATTTGGTGAAAATGGTGCTTGTGGAATGCATTGATTTTTAGTGAAAAATTAACGAATAATTATTGCAATGTGCGATGGTGGGTTATCGTGATGCAAAAACCATGCAATGTTTTGGTATAAATTTGGACTTTTTTTTTGAATGGGCTTAATACTTAATCAGCGTTTATTGAGTAAAAAATCTTGATTTTAGTAATGTTTTCTTCATTGATTTTTTAATTTTTCAACGTACTCGCCTTACAATTCTAGTTATTTAGCCCAGCGACGCCTCAACTTTTTATTACCCTTAGTATAATGCGATTTGTTCAACACTACAAAATTAGAGGTTGTCTCAGCTTTGACCTCCTGATTTTAATTAAATCTTTATTCAGATAGCTATGTCTTCAGGTTTAGGCAGTGGACGTAATAGTTAAGGTTCGAATGGGGATGCACTTCAAAATGTAGGTCATGGGTACTACAACACTATACAATTAGAGATTGTCTCAGCTTTGACCTGATCGTTTTAATTAAATCTTCATTCAAATAGCTATTTCTTCAGGTTTAGGAAGTGGATGTGATAGTTAAGGTTCAAATCGGGGGTATACGGTGCATCGGGAAGCAGTTCAAAAATGTAGGTCATGGGCTTTTCCAGTAATAACCGGAGATGTATTTGAAAGCAGTGTAGCCATCTTCTTTTTTTGGTCGGACGTTTGGTTGAATCATTCCATTCTTGAATCCATTCTTCATTTGGTCTATTAGTGAAGCGTAACACCCCTGCCTTTTCTCAGATAGTCTATGAGTACTAGATATTACTAGAATCCTAGAAAATCGGTGCCATGATAAAAAAAGCCATAGCAACAGTTTTCTTTACTTTGCAGCAGCTTTGCCTGCTGCTTTATGTCTGACATGTAATGGGGAGTTCATATTTTATTTTAGGTTGTAAAACGCCGAAGAAACTTAACAGAATCACGTTTAAATAAGTTTAAACACACTTGAGAAGTATTCACTCGAATGAGTTTTTGATCGACTGTTAATAAATGAGATACGAGGGTTGCTATTTATGTATCCGGAATTGTCAACAATGGTGTTGCTAGGCGCCATTTGACATATACACTGTAAAGTTTGACTTTATTGCCTATATACGTACTCAGAACGTTTTGTCATATGGACGCTATTTGTGTTTAGTGACTTGAAAATTTCATCTCAGTCAAAAATGGCATAAACTCGTGAGAATATTGGTGCGGTGATTTACTACAACTTCCAACGTGGATTATCTCAACAACAGTACATCAATCAACTCAGTTCGACTTTTGGCGATGAGGCATAATCAAAAACTACTGTATATCACTGGTTTAGTGAATTCAATCGTGGCCGTCGTTCGCTCACGGATGAATTTAAAGAAGGTCGTCCAAAATCGGTTGTGCTAGAAAACATCGATACTGTGCCCGAACTGATAAAACAAGATCGTTAAGTGACATAATGTAAGATTGAGGCATCCCTGGCATTGAGACATTAGTATGATAAGAATACACAAGATTTTACATGAACATTCAGTCGTGAAAAATATTTGTGCGCGTTGGATTCTGCATAATTTGACAATCGCTCAAAAAAAGGCTCCTATCGATTGATGCAAAGAAATCCTCAAAAATATAATCGTGGTGCGTCAAAAGCCGTGAATAACATCTACGTAGGTGGCGAATCTTGGATCTATGGGTATGAGGCTGAAAGTAAATAGCAGTTGACTGTGTGGGTCTTTCAAAATGAGCCAAACCCAACAAAAGTTGGTCGCGTAAGAACCACTTCGAAGCAAATGACATGTGACTACAGTACCACTAGAATCATAGAACAGTCAATTCTACGAATAAGAAAAAAAAACCAGCAACGCAGGATCATTCTTCACCATGACAACGCGAGCTCTTACACATCGGACGGAACAACAAAGTATTTGACCGGTCAAAACATCGAATTAATGCCGTACAGTCCTGATATTGGCACTCAATGATTTTTTTATTCCCGTCAATCGAAATGGAAAATGTTATGAAAATTGGTTCAAACGTATCAAGTCCGTCCGATCATGGCGGAGAATATTTTGAAAAATAATAAAACGTTTATCAATGATAAATATTTGTTTTTATTTATTATTCCGGGTACAAAACAAAGTCCTCGTATCTATTGAGCGGTTGGCTTTTTCATTTTGTCGGTCGTAGCGGTTTTTCTGCGCCCCGACTGTTTCTCATCTTCTTTTTATGTTCGACTACATCTAAATTCATCAACACAGGTTTTATTATCTGAAATAAAAACCTAGAATGCTTTAAAGTGGAATCTAACTCTTTTTGTGTATTCATCGGGGGGTTAAACCCCCGAAACAAAGTAATTTATCAAACTTCAACAGGAAAATGTCAACACTTTCTGGCTTTACTCAATCGCCACAAACAAGCAATTAAATACAATTTACAAAAACAAAACAAATACGTCTTCTTCACAGCAGGTCATCTAATGAATTATGCTTGACATATATTATAGTCATATTTGCGCCATCTCTGTGTCAGGCCGAGAACTTTTCGAAGGATCTCATATCTTTTATGATATAGTTAATAATCATTAAAAATAAGTGCAGGTCTTTTAGCAGGTCACTGTAATGCAGTGTAGAAATATACCAACGAGCACTGTCAAGATTGATGAGTTCTGTTCTAATTGCCGTATGAAAAAAACGAAGCCATGAACAGAGAGCATTATTTATGCTTCACAGCTGACAGATATAATCCATTACGAAATTAGAGCTCGCTAACCATATTTTTTATTTTTCATTTTTTTTCAGACACAATTCCTGTCTACGAAATGATCTTTGATACGTGTAAAAATAAATGCGTTTTGGCTTAATTACCCATTGAATTATTTTTATTTGGTCGGTATTCTCTCACGGGTAATTAACTTTTGCAAATTAGTCAAACATGAAAAATATAATGCAGGAGGCATCTTTACTTTCTTCGGTAATTAGCGCTATTATTTTCCATTATGGGAACATATGAAATGTTAAAAAAGTTGTTGAAATATTGATCAACTGTTCTAATATCATTATCATTATACTGAATAATGTTCTATTTTTTATTAATCTTGCAATGACTCAATGATGTGATGTTATAATTTATTTGCTACAATTTCTTTGTGTTAAGTTTTAATCCATTTTAGGTCATTTTCGAAAGATATTCGCAAGATTTACGCAATCAATCTAAAAGAAATTAGCAACTAAAATTCCAAAAAATATTTTTTCTGTTTTATTAAACAGATATATAATGGATTGTTTATAGACCATCTATCCAAGTTATTACAGGCCACTTAATATTGGAGTATTAACTGTTTAATGAATTTTCCATAACTTTTGTCAACAAATCGGATGTCAAGGCGGCGATTTCAGAATGTCTTTCGCTGTGTTTCAGATGCTGTATGGTTTGCGTCTTTATGTAAACTTTTTCCTTTAAAAATTTCAACAAAAATTATCATCGCTCTTGATTAAATTTGTACAAAAATTGTAAATTTGATAGTATACAGTGATTTTGATATTATAGTATTCTAATCGCTTATTGTTGTCTGTAGGCAACATGTCTTGAACAATTTCAATCTTGTAGGGAAAAATGTGCAAGTCTCATGTCAAAAGGACTGGACATTGGACCTTCAATGCAGGGCCTATTCCGAATTTTTGAATTGCTCGAATAAACGATAAATTGTTGTTTTATGAGGTGCTGAACGATTATGATAAGATCATCTTGAGTTGCAATGATTGATTTTTTTTAATGTAAACTACAACAATGTTACTGCGTTCTTTTAGCGTATATTTACCAATAATAAAACTTAAACGTCTGTGTTATACAAACTTAAACTGTTACAAATATTACGAAAAAAAATGGTGTTAAAGTAAAATGGTAGCATGATAGTTGCCCCATCGTTTAGATAACGTAATTAATGACATTTTAAGAGCAAAGATTGCTTTCGTTTTAGACCGTTTTTATAATGATAAGAGTAATAATAATATTAATGCCTAAGTTGATCACATGAGACTGTTACAATGAGGGACAGAGATATCTGTAGAATGAAAATAAAAAATAGAACTTATTGCAATAGGAAATTGCGATTGTTTTACGTTACATAATACTCTGGAACCTTCATACAATTATAGTATTATCGATGATACAAAGCTTCTATGTTCAGATAAAATTATGAATTGTCAAGTACACTTGTGAGACCACATTTGAACTAATAGACCCATCTATCAATAGTGGAAAATGAAGGTCCGTACCATCTTCAGATCATTATGAATATCACTTGGTGATAATCCTTTCAAGAAGTCCTAATAGCAGTACGAATTTCAGCACAATCCATCTTGCCAGAAAATATGTTATGCTCTTAATACAATAATTGTCAACATTATGAATGTAGCGATCTGAAATTGACAGTCTGAAGGAAGTTCAAAAAATTATCTGAAACAGCGCCATCTATTATTGTGAATTGAAAAAGCGTGATTAAGTATTTATTTCTATAAATTAAATAACGTAACCTAACAAATCTTACTTGTCCTATTGAATTACTAATATCCGAGTGAGGTAAAGAATTATTATTGGTTTCTCCTGGTGCTGGTGGTAAAGAACTGTGAAGGGGGTGATGTTTTAACACAGATGATGCCGTACTGTTGTCGTCGTCTTCTTCGTCTTCGGATGCTGAACCCATTAGTGAATCTGAAACAAGGGAACAGATATTTAGTTTATTTGGATCTGATTCAAAGGTAATATCAATTTAGACTGGACTTTTAGACTAGACTAAGGTTGGCATCTTCTGCAATCCTGCGATTCAGAGGACGAAATGTAGATTCTTAAAGTTAGTATATAGATGATTCTTCGAGGAGAAGACTTGTGTACTGCATTTCAACAGAAAGAGTGTAAAATCCGACAAGGAATTTCCCCTCAGTCGCACCAATTCGAGGATGAGTAAGGCAGCGTGACTTCTGAGGGGTATTCTAAGTTGTCCACTCGCCAATATGTGGGTCTCCCAAGAAATTTAAGGATTAGGGTTAGATATCCTGTTGATGTCTCTCTATCTCTATAAAGAAACGAACCAACCAATCATTTTAATTTAAAGAAAAACAATTTTTTCTAATATCCTAATTTATTAGAGTGTATCCTATTGAGGACATTCAGTAAGTAGTATGATTGAGTATGATGACATCTGGAAAGCAGTCCATTGGCTTTCTCCTATTTAAAATTTAATCATATGATTAATGTATAACTACTGGGTCTTTACTTAATACTAATTTTAAATCTGGTTTGTTAAGTCTTTTCGATTGTAGCGCGGTAACCGAAGTCTACGGTTACCAATCAGTCTTCTATGGAGCTGGGTCATCACACTGCTGGGATGGGAACTTAACCTTTATGAATAGTGTCATCCGCAAATATGCTTTTAGTCTGCTTTATGCACACTACTCTGAAGTCACGGCTAATAACTTTGTTGAGCACAAACCATACAGTATCTGTGATTATTCGGAGTAGCGTGGATTTAAATCGTTCTAGAATCTCGACATTGGAGTTAGCGGCAGATCCCTACAGCTGTATTCCATATATTGAGATTGGTTTGAAAATATTTTTCTAGATAAACACCATATTTCTTAATTTTAGTTGCGATTTTCTGCCTGTAAGCCAGTAAAGATTATGAACTTTTAGTCATAGTTGTTTTCTCTTCAAAAATATGTGATTTCGCCAAGTAAGCATACGATCCAGATATATTGGGGTTTTTCCACTTACATTTTGGGCTAATGTCTGATAATTTAATTCTTCTATTTTTTCTTCTCGGTGTGAAACACTATACTCGAAGAGATGTGCCTATTAACACCAAATCACAATTTTTAAATTCTTGATGCGCATTTTGCTAACCATGTAAAACCATATTGAATATAATAGTATATTCAATATGGTTAGTTGGAAGGAAGTTGTTTAGGAAGTATGAGCGATACTTATGAGCCAAAATAATGATAAAATGCCAAATAATGAGCCAAAATAATGATAAACTTAAAATAGTTACAGAAATTCACAATTTTTATTTATAATAGTAAAACAAACTTTATAATATTAATAAATTTTTATTTACATATAAAAAGTAACGCATTGGCATCATTATTATTAAGACACGGGGTTCGGCAAAAAAGATGATTATTACATATCTTTTGTCACAATTACCGAATTTCAAGTCTTAGACTTGGAAGTCGTTTCCATAGATTCGCTTGTACTTCCTTAAATCTCTTCGAATTTATTAGATTATTCAGTTGAATGATAGGGCAGGTTTCTTTACTAGTATGAAGATCACATGAACTGATTTGCTTTTATTGGCTTTTATTAGCCAGTTTTATAACGTAGTTTGAATTTTATCTTCTTGTAACATATTTGATACTATTCTCGGTGTTTTATGTATGGCTAGTACACACATAGCTAGTGCAGTGTCACACGCAAATGTGGCTTTAGTAATATTGGTACCAGTGGGTAGATCAGTTTTGTGAATCAAATACAGGACCGGTCCGAGTACACTTCCTCGGTGGTCATATCGGTATAAGTGTTGTTTCTTATTGAACTTTCACCAGCAAATGTTTATTTTGCAGGCATAACTTTAGTACTCTGTATATATCACCTATTGTTTCCCAATTTAGAGCGAAACCAGTATACGCAAATTTCCTTATCCATGTCTTGATTAAATTCACTCGGGGATACTGATTGATATCCTGTAATTTGTATTGTAGATGCGATTTTCTTACAAAAAAATGTACGACACGTCTAATGTCATTCGATAAAGAAATTCATTGGGACTATATTTTTGAGAAGCAATCTCAAAAATGTATTGCAAAAATAATTGATCCACCCTGTAGAAGACCTGAAAAATGGACTCACCAATAAGAGAGTTTTTTTTGAACGAAAAACTACGTCATTAGATATTATTTAGAGAGACATTTTGATCATAACTGAAGATATTCTGGAAAGTTTAATTGAGGCGATTACGACTGTCGAAGAGAATACTACCAAAACAATGGCCATAACGGAGCCATCATCTCCGTCTATCAATGTCAAACATCTCTGAATCAAACATCCCCAAAGCAAACTTTTGGGGGTTGAAAAAATTCGCCGACGGCCACAAGCTTGCATTTCCAATTTTCTTTTTCAATTAAAAGTTGGCCGGGAAGTTGTCATCGGGCCTTTTCCGGATATGCGATCTCCCCTCTTCGCGTCCTGCTCCACTCTTAATCCCAGTTTAATTGGAAAAACCGAGTGGGTAGCATTAACGGGTTAGGCTGGATTCCTAAAAATAACATTGAAGACAAAGTTTGCGGTGACCCTATTTCAGATGGAAACTGATATGTTTATTTTTTTTCTTAAGCCAACTTTGAATTCGTTTATTCATTGTACAATTTTATTGAAGATGAATAAGTGTAATTCAAAAATTAAATTAATATCGGGTGGAGCTAGTATGATTTTACCATTTTAATTATTTTTAACTTTTACAAGTAATAAGAAAGTTTTTTTGGTTTAATATGTTTATTTTGTCTTTAAATTTTGTTTACTAACTTTTGAAAATTAAGTCAATCAAATAGCTCACATTTAGCAGCATTAGCACCAATACAAATTAAGACCTTTTTAACACATTTTCTATAACTTTTGTCAACATATCTGGTGGTAATGCAGCGATTTTAGCGTGGGTGTTGTCCTTGAGTTATTGTATGGTTTGGGACTTATGTATATTTTTTCCTTCAAAATTACCCATAAAATATAATCCAATCCGGAGTCGTCAAATCAGATAATGTGATGGCATTGCAGTATTTTAATCGTTTACAGACAGTAACTGTAGGCAACAGGTTGACTCTTATAAGGAAACATGTGCAAGTCGGTTCTCAAAATTTGTTGTAAACTGCGTGGATACATTTCCGATTGTGCACCATGTCGTCGAATGATTCTCTGAAGACTCTTCTTGTATTTCACTGCATTATTTTAACGTGTATTCATCCATAATGAAATTCGCACGTCTGTACTACACAACAGCCAAACCCTAATTATCTACACACCTGTCTGTTCACTTATAGGTAGTTAAAAATCGCCTACAAGAAAAGGAGTGCATGCAAAATCATAATTGTTACACAAAACCCGTGCAAAAGGACAAATAAATTATGCAGAATCACATAATTTTTATACTTTCAGCTTAACCAAATATGTTTGACTGGCTAAATACGACCCTGTCGGTTATAATTTCACGAAATTAGTCACATTTCCGAATTTACAACGGCCATAAGTCGTTAAAACAAAGCATAGAGAAAGAACCTCACCGAGTCCCGGTTAATTTAGAGACTTTGGAACGAATAAAATTATCGTATCTCTTCTTTATATGGCAGACACGTCTTCTTTTTTCTCAAGCGCCGGCGTTGTCAAGTCAGGTTGTTCTACTTCAGCAGAATTGAAAACAGCAAACAAAAAAGTTGTTAGACTTCTTATTTTTAGTATCAGCATCAGTCAAAAATTGAAAAGAAAAAGTACTAAAAATGGAATTGTGATTGTTAAGATAATGTTTTTAATTAATTGTTACCCTGCACAATAACTTTTATGGGTTTGGCAACGTTGTGTTTACGAAAAGAATAAGAAGAAGAAGAAGAAGCATTTCTTCGGTCTTAATTTTATCGTTGTTTGACACACCGTGGGACAATGTTTTTAAAAAATTATTCTGAGTGGGAATGAAGAAAAAAAAACTCAGAAAACTTCCAGAACATTCAGTTCTCATAAGTTAATTTAAGTACAACTTCAAAACATTGTTGCTTTCTTGTAGTTGACAAAATATATTTCATATTCTGCAATAATAATAATAATTAATTACTTGTGCTAACTCATTTTTCGCAAGGATTTAATCAAAAGTGTATCCATCTTGTAGAAAATAATTTAGATATGAAGATATGATGTAAAATAAAATTTCCGAACTTTTATTTGGCGATTTGTTTCAACATCAAAATCAGGTTTTTAGTGGTTGACAATAATGCCTGTCAAAACATGTCTGAATTTATATGTTTAAATCAGAATTATGTAGTATTTTATAGCTTTATATGAAAATATATCATTTTTGTGTAATAATTTATACAGCGCCTGTCTCTAAAACAGGGAAAATTTATAATATATCATTTATATATAGATATTTCATAGATTAAATATTTTAATGTAAAAAATAATTTCAAAACCAACACTGACATATCCAATAACCTAACCAATGACATTTTTGTTAATATGTTATATGTCTAAAGCTGATAGCATTTTCACCCATACTCCATGTTGGGTGCTCTGCCAGTTCCGCAAGCTGCACCAGAACGTCAGCAAGCATCCTAAGACAGGTTTTTGGCCTTACTAGTTTCTATCATTATCACCATCATCAATATCATCATCACGCGGTGTCCATTCACTGCAGAATGAAGGCCCCGGTCGGTCTTCTTCGTAAACCTTTGTGACCTGAATTGCTGCCCCTTCCATTTAAATGTTTTCACTTCTTTCAATGATCACACATTTCCATTAGTTCCTTAATCCAAGTGCAGGTTTTTCTCTCCCGCTTTATAATATCTTTCCATTCCCCTCTGTGCTTCACGGAGTTTTTGAATTAATTGCGATGTGAGCATCGACGTTTCACTTCGGTATATCATAACGGGCAAGGCGCACTTATAAAATACTTTTCTTTTCATGCAAAGTGAGAATTTGTTCTTAAACATCATGTTGAGCCTACCAAATGTCTATCATATGTAATATGGTGAACTTTCACAACGAGCTGATAAAAAAGCACTTCTTAGGTAAAGAAAAAAGTACTGTTTTACCAAGACAAATGCTATTGCGAAATTAGTTAATTTGCGGTATAGATTGATGCCGCATCCACCCTACTTACTGGACTTGGACCCCTCCAATTTATTTCTGTTTCTAAACATAAAGAAATACCTGTTTGGAAAGAAATTCACTTCAAATGAAGTGGTCACCGCCGGAACACAGCACTACTTTGCAAGACGTAGTTTTCGAAAGGCATAAAAAAAGTTGAAAAATCGTTGGACATCGTATATCGAACTAAAAGGAAACTACATTCAAAAATAAATACATTTTCAAATAAAAAAATAACATTTTATTTAAAAAGTTGCAACCCTCATATTGTAACCTTTGGCCATCCACCACGTTATGCGACTGATTTGGTTTCCTGCGATTATTTTCAGCTTACAAAATTTGAAATTTCAATAAATGACTCGATATAAAGATATTCGCGACATTAAGTTCGCGAATACGAACTGCAAAAAATGTCTTCAAATATTCATTGCTGGTTCCGAACATTTTTTTCTGGTATATATTTCTTCACAGAGTTCCACAAATTCATTTATTTTAAACAAGCTGTCTAAAAATTACTAATTGCATTTCAAGTATACTTCTGTTCAAAATAAATACTGCTTTAATAGAATGTGTATAACACTGAAGTTGTCAAAAACCTTTCTTAAACACAGACCAAAAAACAAAATCGAAGAGGAACGTTTTCTCCCGCCATTGTTTACGTAAAAATTAGTCCGTCACCCTCACACACTCCGGTTAATGCCTTTTAAATTGGAATTTCCTTCCCCGTTAACTGGAAATCAACAAAAACAGACCACTTGCCACCCTCTCGAGAAGGAGAGCTCACGCAATAGCAATATTTGTAAACAAGGCTAATGAATAAATTTGACCAGAAGGAGAAGGGAGGGGATGAGAGCGGTCCAAGTGTCAGATGCAGTTAGGGGTGGTGGGTTAGTCGACGGTTTTTATCTTAATTTCCTGCACGACGTGATGCTCTTGAATTTTCCGGAAGTTTAATGGAAATTAATGAATTTATGTGTTAGATATATACAGAGTCTTTTTATTTAAACATTAAACTTTATAAAAAAACGTTTACACCTTTTTGATCGATGATTTTCTTTCATATTTCTAATGGTTGAAAAATTCCTCTTTTGTAAAATCAAATGAATTTGCCAGAAAAATATCGAAATTGTGTGTTGTAATGGTGAAATGTATACAGAGTATTTTGTTTTAAAAAATAAGTTCATTTTTTATGGGAACATGGGAACATGGGAAAATGGGAAACATTTACACCTTTTTGATGGACATTTTTCTTCTTTATTCGCAATGGGTAAAATATTCCTCTTTTGTAGAATCGGAGGAATTTTCTAACGGAGTTTTTCTCTAAAGGCATCGAAATTATTCGCTATTGGTACAGCAAATATACTATGGAAGAACAAAGGGTAATACCCAGTATATATTGTGGAATCAAACTCTGAAATATACTTTTTATATATAAGTTATAATATAAGTTTTATAGCATATCTTACACATAAAAACTTTTATTCTTTTTGTTTGTTTAACTTAATGAATCTGTATTCGATCGCAAAATATGTGGCAACTATTAAGAAGCTGAGTAGTATTCTTCTTATGTATTTTAAAATGCTAAAATGCCGAGTTCATGCACTAAGTTATTAAATGCAATTATCCAAATTTGAAAAGGGACAAGCTATTAAGACGAAAGGGGCAGGTTTAAGTTTTTATCAAATAGCGAAGGAAATGTCCTTATGAGCATATACATATACAGTATGTTGGAAAAATAAGGGAACTTTTTAAATTTAAAGAAAACCACTAGTTCCATCTATTAAAATAATATACAGGATGTCCCATAACATATCCCCCATAGAGCAACTGGTGATAGTAGAAATCAAATTAAGAGGAATTAATCAATAAGTGTGTTGGCAAATGTCAGTTATGAAAAAGATACAGGGTGATGAAAGTAAAAGTGGGTTTTCAAAGGTGAGAAATCCGAATTTGGTACTAGTTTGAACCTAATTCCTAGAGGAATTAACTCGCTCATATTTTTTACCCTAAAAGCTGGGAATATTTTGACATCAAAATTGAAAAGAATCATAAATCTCTCGTAAAAAAGGTACACTTGGTCAATAACTAGCTTGTTCGCATATGCCTCATCAAGCAGTACAATTTTAAGACGTCTGCTCTTACGACACTTTACTGGCTAGCGAACAACTTTATACGAGCTTGAAACATGTTTACAATGTACTTAGGATATCTTTTCATAAAAAACACATAGACAGAGTTACAGACTGTTATATCAGTGTTGGACCCTCATATTTTTTGTTCCATAGTATGTCAGTGTAGTCAGTAAGTTCAATTTAAAACAAAAAATGTATTCTGTACGCGAATATCACGATATGCTTCTTATATTTATGGAGAAGCTCTCCAAAATTCTGAAGAGCCTAGGCGTATTTACGGGCAATCATACTCAGTAAGGTCGCTTCTAGCTCGCTAAACATTTGTCCAAGTTTTTCAACAAATTCGGATACGGGTAGTGTGGTTCCAAAATTTCAAGAATGTGGGCGGTAGTGAGAAATCGATCCTGAAGTCGAAGAATAAATTTTACATTTTGCTGAAGTGGATTCTACTCGGAAGTACTCGAAGTTTTGCACGACAAGTTGAAGTTTTCCGATGGATGGTACAAAGAACACAAAAAGAGCAATTACTCTGTCCTTGTCATGGCAAAGGCTACAAGCACTCTTACCCGCTGATTTTTCCCACAGGCAAAAGTATTGTGAATGGTTTATTGGCCGAAAACAAAGGAATTCACATTTTTTGTTCAATGTTTTATCACCCGACGAAGCTTCTTTCGCGAGGAATGGGATTGTAGATATCAGAGGAATATCAGATGAATGGGATTGTAAATAGAACAGTTAATTTAATAAAATACTTAATCATGTGTTTTACAATGTGACATCAATTGTTTAAAACGTTTTATGGTGTGAAAAATTAATGCTAGTAATTTCAACTTTGATGAAAAACGACAATAATGAGCAAGTTTTCCTTTTTTGTAACTAATTAGTAAAAATATTACATTTTATTTTCTAGTAATATTTTAAGATATCAATGAAATAAAAAACTGAATTTTTTCGACCGAAATAAACAAGACGATGAGACAGTGGCATTGTTAAGAAAATGAAAAAGAAGCTCCGAGCTGATTTCCGCGAAAATGGTTGCATTTTTAAATTTTAATCGTTGGTTAAATTTACGAAAATATTTTCCCTTACAAATTAATTTTTAGGAGGTTACGTTAAGAATCACATTTCTGAATTCACATAACTTATTCCGAGGATATTAAAGTACTGTCTTTTCCATGCACATTTTTGAACATAAGTTTAAAATTTCAAATCTGTTAATCTGGATTTTTTAAAAAATATAAATGTAATATTATTACTCTGTTGATACAAAAACAACAAGACGAATATATTATTCGTTTAAATTGCAAAACAGTTAATCTAAATACAACATGACGATTTCTTCCATTGGATTCTTTTTAGCTATGGTCGGATTATTAGTAACGGACGAACAAACGTTTGATAAACCAAATCTAAACATATTTCACGGCGAAATCTTTTTCAATGAGTTTGAAATCGATTATGAGGTTTGGTTTTGTTTTTTTATAGAACTCCCTCGCTGATATTTGGAGTTTTAGGCCAGAACAGCTTCGTTAGAAACAAAAATAGCGAAAATGATAGGAATACCTCGAATATTCCGCATTTTAAATTACTATCTGCGGTTGTTTTTGTTTGTTTTTTAATGTTAGTTTTCTGCTTAAACGTTGAACTAATTTTTAAGCAATTACGAATTAGTCGTTTTTTTTTGTTTAATTAACCAGTAAGTCAGTTTAAAAATAACGTAATGTTCTAGACAAGCTTTTTAATAATTAGTTTATGCTAGCCATTCGCAGGGGTTGCTTTAAAAAAAAAACGTTGCTGAAAGAAATAAAAACTGTTAATTTAAAAAATAGAAGATTACAATCAAATGCAACATCCGTCTACAAAACAATGTTGTTATATCATAATTATTCTAAAGACTAGATATTGTTGTTTCTGTAGGTAGCTTTTTTTACAGCGTTCTGCGCTTATCAATATATTATTACGTCTTCAACAAACTTAATCTTCGAAGTAATCTTCCTCACTTTTTATACAATTTCGCCACTTTTCAGGCAGCTGTCGAACCGCAGATTATAAAAAATTTAGTGGTTTTGAAGTGATAGATATAGTTATTGAAGGTATTTTTCGAGTTACTCAAGTTATGTGAAGCAGCTATCAACCATGTGATGTTGTAGGGATCGAAGGAGAAGAAAATCCGAAGGGGTTAAGTCTGGAGGTGTGATCTCTCAACTCAACTCGGAGATTTACTGTATGTGGTCCTATGTTGTCCCGAAACAAAATGCCTTCCCTTTCTTTTCTTGACGGTATATACACGAACATTTGGGTAAGGAAAAATTATTAGGGCGATGGGTGCCGCATTTGGTCACTGTTAACCAAAACGAAATCAAGTAACTACTTCACAGCGGTGTTCAGACGAGGAATCCGAACGAGTTTCAGCTGCAATTTGTCACTGTTGATGAAACTTGGATTCGTTACTATACATCAAAAAGAAAGGAAGGAAAAAGGAAGGCGCCTCCACCAGTCGAAAAGGTCATGGAGATTTGCACGGCATTATCTTTCATCAACTATTTGGAAAAGGGAAAGAAGAAGAGAATGCTCAGATAAGAGTATTATGCTGCAATATTAATCAAATTTTATGTGAACTTGATAAAAATGCCCTCATTCTCTAGTGTTGTTCGCTTCGAGTGTGAAGAGTTCACATCTTGAGAATGCCAAATGGTATTTTGCGAAAACGTCATGAGCTTTTTACAGAACAGCTAATTTTTATATTTTAACGTTGTTTGAAAGATGACAGAAGACAATTAAATAGATGTTAGAGGCAATATATTGTGGTTTTCCGTTAAAAAACCTAAGGCGGAGTGAATTGGCCTAGGTCTGTCTCATTTCAGAAGTGTAATATATGACATTTATAAAAATGAGTCATAGACAACAAATCGCTAAAAAAATAATTTTATGAAAATGGGCGTTCAGTTAGAAATGTTTTTAGAAAATTAAGTTATATTTACGTTTTGCACAATCGTCCATCTGAAAGTATTATCAGTTGAATTGTTCAAAAATTTTAGGAAACTAATTCGGTGGAAGATAAAAGAAGAGTAAAATATAATTGTAGTGCTTGTTCACAAGAGTATATTGATTTGGTACGTGAAAGTGTTGCTGAAGACCCAGAAATATCCATTAGTCGAAGTCACAACAATTTGGACTCAGTAAATAAAAAAAAAAGATGATTTTGTTTCATAAAATCATACTTTCAGATTTTGAAATTGGTGTCTATGTTAATAAATAAAATTGCCGCACTTGGGATTAGGAAAATCCACGATTGATTCACGAGAAATTTTTACATCCACCCAAAACCACATCCAAACGAGTCACTGTTTGGTGTGCATTATGGCCATGAGGTGTAATTGGGTCGTATATCTTTTAGAAAGATTTTTGTTGGCTGAATTGAATAATACTGATCTGGATTATATGTGGTTTCAACAGGATGCCGCTACACCTCACTCTGCTAATGAAACAATTGATTTATCGAGAGAAAAATTTCCTGGATGAGTTACTGTAAAAAACGATGATGTTAATTGGCCACCAAGATCATGTGATTTGACACCGTTGGACTATTTTGGGGACACGTGAAAAGCCAGGTCTCAATTATTTAAGTAATTGGTGAGATGTTGCATGAGCCATGGTTATGCCAAAATTTTGATAACAAAGAGGGCGTTGGTGGAGCTGCAAGATGTGGTCATTTGGCAGATATTGTCTTTCGTGTTTAAATGTCATACACTATACTTTAATTATCAATAAAAAGTTTTTTGAAATCAACGCAAATTATGTGTTTTATTGAAGAATTAAAAAAATACCGCTCAATTTCAAAGACCCTTTACATATTGTTTGAAAATTTTGATAAATCCAAATTTGGGGATATTGAAAAAAGATATATTTTTATCAGTACGCTATGCATTGAAGATTCCGCAAAAATAAACAATAATAAAAAAGATTTTCGCTGTCGAAAAGGGCTAGTACGAGGCACATTCGAAGATAACTTACGGGCCGGTAAATTACAGAGCCGGCGGTCTCAACGGGGGGTCGGGACCCCAATTAGTAAGGGGGCCCGCTGCGAGACAAGGCATTAAGGGGTCCCCCTTTGCCGAGAACGACACCTCGAACATACTTGGTGGGGGTATACTACAGGTAAGATATGTGTACAGAATGTAGAGATAATCACAAACCAGAATACTCAGGGGCATTTTTATTATCGGTATTCCTTGATTGAAAATTGCAATTATTGTTATATACATCACACCTACAGCACTAAAATAGTGTTAATTAAAATTGAAAACGAAATAATATAATTCTATAAAGCTCTTGTGGATAGTCAAACATTTTCAAAATAAAATATCAGTCCAAGCTAGAGAAACAGTAAATTTCTATAGCTTTACCATTAACCTTTGTAGAGGGATATATTTAAATGAATACAATATAATAAAGGTAATCTTTTGTTGCATATATGCATTTTTATGCATATTTGCTTTCATATTCCGTTTCTGGCTAGATTTGCCGTGAAATGCTCCGGTATGGTGCGATAAGAATTGTCTTGTTTACATACTGACTATGCTATAATCGAATTCTTCTTTGGAGTAAAATTCTTTAATTTAATTGGTGTGCAGTGAGATCAAAGATAAGTATATATCGTATATTATATATAATCGAGGTATGTTTTAATATATGAACTACCTTAGCTAAATAGAGTGGATATATTAGGAATGGGCATTAGGCACTGGGCTATGAGACTCGCTTCAGTTTCCACACAAAACGGAATATTAACTAAGTTTTGTTGACTTGTTTAGTGTTGCCAAAATGTAGAAAAAACTATAAATTATCGAATAATTATGTATGGATAAGCGTGCTATCTACAATCCATCAGTAAGGTAATATAATTATCCTAAAGAAGTTTACTAAGATGATATTTCGATTGAGAAAAAACACTCAGTGAAGTAATAATTATTTCGAGATAAAGAAATAGTAGCTGTAGGTCTCTATACAAGATGCGGTGCAGCATTCATCATGTTAGATGTTGAAAGAGGTTTCAGCGTAGTCTGACATGATAGCTGGGGCATAAATTACATTCTATGATCGCTGGTGGATGGCCAAGCTAATTGATTCTTATTGAACGGAGAGTAGGATCTTTTAAAGAAGAATCAGGAAGCTTGCAAGTGTTATCCTCAGAAGAGACGACGTCCAAATAGCTGTCTACGTGGACTATAAGGCCATCGTGGCCAGATTAGTCCAACTAACATTTGTGACCCAATACATCACTCGAACAATTTAATGCAATTGATGGTAGCTTCGAATATCAAGCTCAATAGAGATAATTGCTCAAGAAGGACAGAACAATTAATTGATAATTTGGATAAAAAAATAAAATTGATAAAGTTTGAATAAAAATGGAGTGAGGCAATGAGGCAATGATATATTGATGCCAGAATCCATTCACCTGTTTTATGAAAACAAATCTATTTTATCTGCTAAAACAGTAAATTGTGGACATATATAAAAAATACTGTTAGTAATAACAGTAGGAAGACTGATGTTAGCGTATGGATTAGCGTCAAGTTTACATAAAGATTCGGTAAATTCCACTCGAATAATTCCTCCAAGCAAAGTTGAAAACGTGTTTGCAGAAGCAACTCATTATAGCAATGTAAAATTTGGATTACGATCCAAAGAACGTCGCTGAAAGAAGAAGACGTAAAACATTTCCATTACGTAATAAAACATTTCCATTACGTAATAAAACATTTCTTACAGACAACCATCCCGTTGTTTAAATGTGTGTCAAAGGGAGAGGAAGCAATCCATTGTGAATATCTTCTTCTTCTTTACAAAAGAGTCGCGACTTATGGAAATTCATTCCATTTGCGTCCGTTTCGGACTACTTCTCGCCAGAGTGATCTGTTTCAGACCTTCTTGGTTGCATATTGGAGGGATGAACCAGTTAGATCTTTAATTTGATCTGTTCATCTTTTTGGAAGTCTGTAATTTAGAATCCTCCATCTCGTCCCTGCACTACCAGTCTTTCTGGGTTATTACCATCCATGCGTTAATGTCGTTGAGTAATCTTAGTATTAGTTCATGAATACTTTAGGATAGCTTTCTGGGTTAATTTATTTCCCGAATAATGGATGCGTTTGTTTCATTAAAAATGCGCAGCGCAGAGAAAAGGCATGTTTTTCGCCTAAGCATAACATTTTTTTTCTAGATCATTGTTATTGTTTATTTTTGTTTATTTTCATGATCTTTTTTTGTAATTACAGCTAAATGAAGTAATAATAGTTCACGTTTAAATTGATGATGGAAAATGTCAGTCAAGTATAGCCCTTCTTCTCGGTCATGCATCTGCAATCTCTCTTAAAATTTGTACATCAGGCTCAAAATCATTTCTTCTAGTACTCTTCCGATTTCTTGACGAAAAGCAACGTTCAGTTCCTGTATCGTGCACGGTTTGTTAGCGTACACTCTAGACTTAATGTAACTCCACAAAAAAAAAGTTCGCACTTTTCAATATTTCAATATTGTCTGGTGTCCGAACGGCACGGGGAAGGCAGGTGGTTTCTTCTTTATGACAGATCCGGTGGTTTGAAATGCTTCATCCCATTGGAGTATCGTGTTTCGATCTGGAATTGTTCCTCGGCATTCAACGTTGAACTGTCGACAGGAACGTTGCACGTGAACTACAGAATCACTTTTTCTAAAAAACTGCTCGACGACAAAACCACGATGTTCCAAGGCCCATGGTGCCATGGGTAAAACTGCATTACTTGAGCTGTCCGTTGGCGGCCCAGCTAGGTCGTCACTCCTGTCTTTGCAAAATACTAGCCGTTCAAAAAACATGCATTGCCTCTGCGCCACCCTGTACTTGGGAGTAACAGTCCCAGATGAAAGGGGACTTATAAAGGTTACCACCGCTTATAAAGGTTATAAGCCCAGCTGATGCAAACCAGAAAGTAGTCTCGGTAGACATGATAAATTTTGTGATAATTACCTACTTTATAAAGTAACTGAAGTAATTAAGGATTACACTGCTTAGTTATTCTGTTACTTTAAGAACTGCTGTTGAAGAAGTTCTCAAAAATGAAGAACTTTTACGTGATCACTGAAAATACTTCATAATGGTGTGAAAGTGATAGTTATTTTTATAGTGCATAGCAGCCAAGTGGCTGCACTTCCTTGCGGCTTCCAACAACAAAAAGATGTGTTAAGCGAAGCCTGACCACAGTAGCGTCATAAAGTTCTTAACGAAAGAGGGCAATAGACCAAAAACCGTAGACGGAAAAAATCGCTGTGGTTAAATGAAAAAATGCATCGTCATATTTGCAAGTAAAAGTTTTCTATTTAAAAACGGGAAACAATAAACGATGATGAAATATAGTAAAAGAATCATCACAACTGAAATTGTAAATAAATCAATAAATCAATGTTTGAGTATATAAAAAAAAGGTATTCGGGAAAAATACTTTTCGAACAGTGTACTGACGACTATTTCTCTTTCGGGTCGAGCTTTATGATCCCCGAGAGACCCGAACAGTACGCCCACGCCTTACCGAAGAAAGTTGTTTTTCTTTTTTTTTCGAATTTATTTATTTTGCAAGTTCATCGAAGGTGCCGTGATCTATAGCCGATCATTCCGAATAAATAAGGTGTTTGCGTGTGTGTATGTATGTGTGTTGTAGAAATGTAAGTTATTGGTTGGGCAAGTGTAAAAGTGGGCAGGGATCAGGTGGATGATAATATATATTTCGGTTTTTTTTGGCGTTTATATGATTCACAACACAGAAGGGGTTGGTATTTAACAAAAAAAAAACAACGATGACTGCTGCAATGCGTATTGTGAAATAAGAAAAAAACCATCTTATTAGTTTTATACAAGGTGTGAGGGTTAGTAATTCTTAATATTTTCATAAAAAAAATACGTTTAATTTGGGAGAAAGCACTGTGATTTAGCAAGAGCATGCTCACCGTAAGCTTCGACAAGCATTCGATGCGATTTTGCAGCAGTTTTCTTTAAATGGTAACAGAAAATCAATGCTGTCCGCACATCGGAGTTTCCAGACACAAAATTCGACATGTCCAACAAACGCTATTACAAACTATGCGGTTATATGAAACCTGTAATGTTGTGAGTTGAAAATCTTTGTCAGATGTCAACAAAGAAATGGCGCCAATGACGCGGTTTGACGGTAACTACATTGACAGCTAGGGCAATCTAAGGACAAATTCCGGTTTCATATTTACAGACTTGCTACTTTCCTTGCAGCTCGATACACTTCGCGCAATGAATTTTCAATATTTTATGCCTTCCAAAAAGTTACTGATTATTGAAATCTGCAAAATAGTCCTCTGTTTCGGAGATGATCTACACATTATATGTTAACTGCTTTCTAGCCAACAATTTTCTCATGTTTGGAAAGAGAAAGAAGTTGAATGGTGCCATGTCCGGAGAATAGGATGGATACGGCATAAATTCGTAGAGCAAATTGATCAATTTCATTCTTGCATTGCTGTGGTGAAACAGTACTTATCTTCATCAAATGAGGACTTTTTTTATCAATTCCATCGGGTTGATAATTTTTTCATACCCGTACTACATCCAAGATACTTATCCATTGATCGTAGCTATTGGTCCAACTAATCCAGCCATAATTAATGTTGAGCATTTCCTCTTAGTACTAACATCAACCTAAGCAAGGAGCGTTACTAGTACTATTTCGACTATGGACACTTAGTAAACCATTTATGAACCATGAAATGTGAAATAGTAGGGTTTCCATAATTTCTTTTCAACTTTTCTTTGGCTTGCGCGTTGGCTTTTTTCAACACACTTCACTTTTTTTAATCAACACACGAAATTCCCCTTTTTTTCAGTTATCGCAAAAACATCGAACTTATCTGCTTTCAAAGATAAAATAAAACAAAATGTTATATTCGCTTGAAATTCATGCATCATTTTAGAAAAGAATGTAATTTTTACATATGCAATTATGTTTGCGATCGTATCTATGAAAAGTATCAATATTTGAACGACAGGGTGCATGATCAATATATTCTCCATATGCTTATAGTTGTCAGACATGTTAGAGGGTTGCTATTTATGTATCCAGAATTGGCAACAATGGCGTTGTTAGCTCTGACATATACCTCGTAAAGTTTGATATTGGCGATTATATACGTACTCAGAACGTTTTGTCATACGCACGCTATTTCTGTTGGTTAGTGACTTACAAATTTCATTTTTCATTTCTGAGAATTTTCCTGCGATGATTTACTACGACTTTCGACGTGGATTATTTCCACAACAGTGCATCGATCAAATCAGTACTTTTGGCCATGAAGCACCATCTAAAACCACTATATATCACTCGTTTAGTGAATTAAATCATGACTGTCGTTCGGTTACGAACGAATTTAAATAAGGTCGTCCAAAAATGGTTGTTGTGCGAGAAAATATCACTACTGTGCACGAACTAATAAAGCAAAATCGTCATGTGACATACCGTGAGATTGAGGTATCCCTGGGCATTAATATGACAAACATACACAAGATTTTTACATGAACATTTAGCCATGAAAAAGATTTTTGCGCGATGGATTCTACATAATTTGACAATCGCTCAAAAAGACGCTCATGGCGATTGGTGCAAAGAACAGAACAAAAGTTGTTCGCGCAAAAAGCACTTCGAAGCAAATGGTCACCTGTTTTTTTGGAAAAAAATGGGCATGTGGTACAGTGCCACTAGATAATCATAGAGCGGTTAATTCTAAATAGTACACAGTCATTTGTTTGCCAGAAGTCTTTGAAGAAATAAGAAAAAGACAGCCAGCGACGCAGGATCATCCTTCACCATGACAACGCGAGCTCTCATACATCGGAACGGACAAGTCAATATTTGACCGGTCAAAATATCGAATTGATGGGTTATCCGCTGTGCAGTCCTGATTTGACACCCAATGATGTTTTTTTTGTTCCCGTTCGTGAAAAATAAACTACATGATCAACGATTTTCGCCGTCAGAAGAAGCGGTTGATGTGTTCAAAATGCATATTTTGGATATACCTCGGAACCTCCAACCGGAATGGAAAAAGTGTTATGAAAATTGGTTCAAACGTATGCAAAAGTGTATCAATCATCACGGAGAACATTTTGAAAAACAATAAAATCATTTTCACTGATAAATATTTGTTTTTATTTATTATTTCTCATACATAAATACCAACCCTCGTACTCTCATATAGATTAACTTTAACAAAATAGTAAAAACATAAAGATCTGTGGAAGGAGTTATGTTAGGAGTAAAATTCAGACCCTTAACCAAGTATCTGGATCCGAAGTAATTTGAAGATTCAAGATATGAAGGAGCCAGTTGCTTAACTTAAGTGGTGTTTCGGTGGAAATAATGCAAGACTGAAAGAAAACTGATACCTAATACAGCTTAATACAGTACTGTAGATCATAGTTGGGGAAAAGAACGAGAGGTTGACCCCAGATAAGATGGAGAATATGGGGTACAAAGCAAGGATAGATGGAAGTACTTCAGGGAGGCCTGTGGAGAATAAAGACGTCATGAAGTCAAGACGTCATGTAAATCCCCCATCTGCCACCATATAAAGAATCTAAGTTTGGAGAAGAGAATGACTATAATGAACAGTCTGATCAGTAAATTTTGTCAACAGGACAGTAATAAAATTAACATAATTAAATGAATTTGTTACAGATATAAGAATATTTGGTAAAAATCACAAAGATAATTGAAATTTGATCTGTTCTTTAAGATAAGTTTTATTTTGAAACTGTATGACAATTTTTATATTCAGTGCCATGTATTAAATAGTTATACAGCATGTCAGTTTTCTTATTGGAAAATACAATTTTTTAACACGTTACTGTATTTATTACGATCACGAGCATTTAGTGAAGTTGCCTTGTGGAAGCAACGTAATCGATTATAATTTTTTTATGATTAAATAGTTAAAAACAGATATCCATATTAAATAATTTTCTTGTGATTGTATTATAGACAACCATAATAACAACAATTATCATTATTATCATTTTAAAACGTTAGCAGTCTGCCTTCAGCGACATATATTTAACGTGTTGGGCCGTCAACTGTTTCGTATGGACATATCTCGGACGGCGTTTTCCACAAAAGAGCTGTCGGAGGTGTCTTTCAAGCCATCGTGTCCAGACAGGACAGAGACATGGGTCAGAAGTGGCCCGTGGGCTCGTAGATCCGAGCTCGTCGAGAAGTGTCAAAACCGGCGTTCACACGAATACCTTTACCGTATCCGGGGGGCTGTGTATTGCGTGCGTGTTTTTGTTTTGATTTATAAGTAGAATTCCTATATCAATACTGGGTTTAGTGTTGTTGATTGATTTGACTTGATATTTTTTCCACCGAACAAATTTTAACGAAATATTAACTGATACTCTAATTGAATCTATGGTGATGATGCTCTAAAATCATTTTGTATTCATTTTGTTTATTCGACTATAAATAGTATTCAGGATGCCCCATAAATAAGAGGATTTAGTAAATATATGTGTTGGTAAATGTTAGTCATTAAAAAGATATAGGGTGTTGAAAGTGAAACTAAATTTTCGAACGACCCGATTTCGAAACTACCCCGATTTTGAACCTGATATCTTCCAGCGTTTTAAAATGATCTCAATTTTCGAAAATTTATTTCCACTTTCAACACCCTGTATCTTTTTAATAACTAACATTTGCCAACACATTTATTGACTAAATATTCTTATTCTCTACTGTCACTGTTGCTTTATGGCGGATAAATTATGGGACACCCTGTATATTTTGGACGTGGGCCTAGAGATACTACTAGGAAAGCAATTGCTACTATGAAACCTGATGAAAGGTATGCAAATGACAAATAGATATTTTTTTTTCAAATAAAAGTACAATTCTGCATTGTCTCGTGTAAAGTATTTACCAGTGCTGGAATTCAGATACTGGAATCGCTCTCAGCTAAACAATGACTGCCTTTTCAATGTTCTTCAATATCTCAAAATAACGTACTTTGAGATAAATTTCCAATCTTGAAAAAAAGAAGTCTGGCGAATAAGGGGATTGAATGACATTCTGGCATTTTTGACTGTGGTGAGGTTTGAGCGACCTATTCTCGTTACCTTGGCGTTTCGTTTCTGGGTAGTATGCACAATCGAAGATTCATCACCTGACATCGAACTGATTCATTATCAGAAATGACACGTACCAGAAAATGAGGGTCATTTTGAATCCGCCCCAAAAAGTTAAGACATGTGTCCCTACTCTTGATCCTGCCAAAGGGTTTTCAGAACCACTTTCGCGCAGATATTTGTTATACCTAATTCACCGATCATTCTCATCACCAACCGATGATCAAAATGCACGAGATTTCAGATTCTATGGATATTTTCTTCACTTCTTGCAGTTGAAGGCCTTCCATTACTTAGTTTATCTTCAATCGAGTCTCAGCCTTCTGAGAATGCCTTAAATACACCAGAATGCCTGTGCCCTTAACAAAACACCGATTCCGTAGACCTGTTGAAGTTTTGCAAAAGTTTCCGTCAAATTGTGCCTAAGTCTGAAACAAAATTTAACCCGCCTACGCTCGGAATAGGCCTTTTCATCGAAATAATATTTAGTGCGCATGCGTCAGTGTCAACCATCTTTTTTGGTACTGTTTTTTGTAAACAAACGTGTCAAAGTACCCAAATATAAATTATAAAAATTAAAAATTGAGTATTTTAATTTTCAAAAAGCGAGTAAAAAGATGATTAAATCATCAAGCAAAGTACATATTAAATCATGTCCTACTTGCACAAAATGTGAATTGTTGGTAAAAAATCTGACCGAATGACAGAGGTTTTCGAACGATTGATAATTTTACTAAGGATACTTATATTTGCTCACTTCATTTTTATGGAGAAAGTGGATTTTATCAAAATCCAAATCCCCTTAACTATCAAGTATTAAAAAAAAAGATAATACAAACAATAAGGTAATCATTATTATTTTCCTTTCTATCTTTTTTTCTCAGCTAAGCTGGATTATAAATGAAGTGCGGGCCGTAGCCAAAACAGCTTCAATCCTCCAAAAATTTTCGGGCGATGCGAGTGGTATTAAGGATTACCGCCCTCTGCATTATTCTAAACAGATTTTCTTTTAGCCCCAGAAATTTCATGTTATTTTTCGGTTCTTTGGTATAATGCCAGTTGTTGAAATTATCAATGGCACTATGTGGACCTGGTTCAACTTCCATATCTGCTTTATTTCTAACTTGAGGTCTGTATATTTTTGAATTTTTTTCTTCAGCCGTCTTTTGAATGTTGTGTGTGTGTTTGGAACAGCTGTGTCGATTAGGAATGCTGTTTTCTTCTTTTTGTCCACCAATATAATATCTGGCCTATTAGAGTACACGGTTTTGTCGGTTATTATTGTTCGGTTGTAATATAACCTGAAATCGGCCGAATCTAGTACCGTCTCTGGGGTGTATTTATAATAGGGAATTCGGTCTGTTATAAGGCTATTATGACTTGCAAGCTCCTGGTGGACTATACTAGCTACCTCATTATGACGGTGAAGATAATCCATCTGGGAGAGTCTACCACATGCTCCTACAATATGTTGGATAGTCTCTGGCTTTTCGTGGCATTTTCTACATGTGTCATAGTCGTGCATCCTTAATAATATATTTTTTGTAGTTCTTAGTGTGCACGACTTGATCCTGAATTGCACACATAAAGCCTCCGGAAAAAGACCTCCTCATGTCAACCAGGCGTTCGACGCACTCTTGTCGGCTTCATGACGGCCAAGATCATGGGGCTGTCTACCGTGTAGAGACAAATTTTTCCTCTCTTGTATAATTGTTCCAGTTGTCTGAAAGCTCGCATTTTGTCGTTTCATTTGTTTCAGATTCAGAGGCATATAATTATCATCAGCTAACACACGCTGACATATAGCGGGCATTCCATCATTCTTTGATGGAAATATGTTCTTAAACTGGATATTTGTTTTTCGTGTAGATTACATATATTTATAATTCCTCTCCTTCGTTCGATTCTTGGTAATATAAGTCGTTGTTTGCTACTGTGCGGGTGGTGTTTCCTATATTTTGTTAGTGTAGTTCTAATTATTCGTTGTAACCTCCCGATTTTTCTGTGTGACCAAGATATAATTCCGAACGAATATGTGAAGGCTGGTATAGCAAAAGTGTTTATAACTTTTACTATATTTACTATATTTCTACTGTCTAGATCAGACCTGCATATGCTTTCAAGTCTGGACGTAAATTCCTTAGTTAGTATTTCCTTAATAAGTTTATGCTCAACTCTCTTAGACTGTTGTATTTCAAGATATTTATATACTTCGCCCTTCTGCATTGACTCTATATATTCTTGTTCGGCAGTGACAAACCCTGTCATCTCTAACTTAGATACTCCCTTTATGTTAATAGTTCTGCATTTATCTAATCCAAAGTGCATGTTAATATTAGCTGTAAATTTCTCTGTAACCTGAATGAGTTGTTGCAATTTCGGAGGCGATGATGTGTACAATTTTAAATCATTATTATTATTATTCTCATCGACTGGGTCACTCTCTCAGTTCAAAAAAGCTGGAAACCATAAACCGATTTCTCCCTAATATTATTATTATTATTATTATCATCATTTGTACAAGGAAAATAACATCTTCGAAAATATAACCTCTTACACATTTTATAGGTGGTTAAAGTAAGAACAAGTTTAATGGGAAAGATATAAAAAAGGAAATGAAGCAAATGGATTTCTTACGAAAAATGTTCATAATATTGAAACTGTTAAACAGATAAAGTATAAAAAAATGTTCATCATTCATTATTCTATATTTTTAATATCAGTCATATATCGGATCATATATAATTAATTACAACAAAATGTTTCTGACATCAAGTCATTAAATGATTTATTTTATCAATAATACTTGTGAATTACTTAAATATTTTATCAAAATGTTTCTGCAAATCCTAGGAATTTATTTTTAAATTAAAATACAATTAAAATAATTAATCATTCTGTTTCTATTTAGTTTCATTTCTTTATCATATAATAAGAATACAAACACATAACCTCTTCTGACCTCCTGACATTTTAACTATCTTCTTAATTGTTCACAACTATGTGTTTCTACTGAACTGTGAATCAGTAAAGCATCATCAATATATTATCGGAGATAATACAGCGTTTCCAGCCATTATTATAAAAAAAAAGTACGAAACTTTAGAAGTGGCGTTTTTTCAACATGGCGGTTGGGCTTACGTTTACTAGCTCGTGAAAAGGCCTATTGTTGTCATTCATCTTCAAACGCACTCGAAAATTCAGATTACAAAAAGAACTGCTAAGGACCACCAAGTGACTGCAGAGAGTTCAAATTTAAAGACGAGACATTTAAAGAGAAAGTTATTAATGTTTAAGATATAAAATAAGAGAGACAGGTATGGATCAAATTATATGAACTATGTTTTCTTGTGGTATTCCAGGCGCATTGTACACCTGGTTCAAGTTCGTTTAAAGTTGCTTGCCGCCGGGGTAATATTTTAAGAGTTCGATCAATACTTTCCCTCATATATTCTAATGCTGAGAAATCTGGTAATATCACTGATCGCCAGAGACTATTTTTTGATGGTTAGTAAGAGTAACTCAAAATCCACTCTCATCACTAAAGTAAATAGAATTTAATTCTAGGTCTTACTCAGTTTGAGCTAGTCACTATTCAAGTGATGTGTCTTGTGGTGCATTGCAAGAGGAAGTATCCAGCGACGATGAAAAACACACATCCTCATCGCAAATAAATGCATTACGCTATTGTCGGATATTTTCATATCGATTTCATACAGCAAAAAACCTAAGATGCAGCTTATCACCTCTTTGGATATTTTTAAGGCAATGAGAAAGTCATATCTGTGTATAATTTTGATCCCCAAACCACCTATCCATTTCTTCGTTTTAGTACAAGCAGCAATGTTGAATTGTCTCGTTATTTCTCGAAAAGTTAAAATCTTTCTCTTTTATACCAATGGCTTGTCTTTTTTTAAAATTTGGATAATTGCCAGGAACGACGTGGTGGACGGACGAATTCGTGGCTTCTTGGCACTTTTAATAGAAACACAACTTAGTAGTATATGAAATATGCATCATAACATGATAAAAAAACAATATTTTTAACCGTATATTCTGAAAACAAATGTCTTATTTATGGAATATTAAATACTGAACCCTATAATTAGTATTTTTATCTCTCTTGCAAAACTCTTTAAGGGTAAATAATTTCTAGAAAGACACCATGAGATGCGTTTGCAATTAGAGTAGTGAACGTCGAAAATTAAAAAATAACACAATTTTTTACTTTGTTATAGTTATTTTTGACAGTTATTAAACGTTCAGACAGATCTCCGAAATTCCCCACTATTTAAAATATTGTAAAAAAATAACCCCAATAAGTGTAAAATTAGGTAGATAGGATAAACAGCTGTAATACCTTAGTTTTAAAGTAGTGTTTGATGATGTAATATTGTTTTACGAAACTATTTGTTTTAGTCACACAAAAGTAAAAAATAAAAGTGATAGATAACAAAGTGTTTAGATAAAAAAAATTATTCGGTTTAAAAATGAATTATTACAAATCAATCAATAATTTAAAAAATAAAAGCTGGATATCATTTAAATATATATTTGTTACAATGCTAATCATAAACATTATTTGACGTGTTGTGTCGGCACTCATACAGCAAAATCCTTCAATTTGGCGACCTAAACAAACATTAGCAAACTATCGTTATTGGGATCCTATCCACCTTGACCGCATCATCATCACTCATAAAAATGCAATAGGAAAACGGGCGAGAAAAGAAAAAAATATTAACATCTGACAGCTAACGACCTAGGCAAGGAAATAAACTTGGAAGAATCATTTTTCAAAAGTCGAGGCTCCGGCGCCCGGACCGAATCCTTATAAATATTTAATGAGCCGAGCTTTTTTCGAAAGCGGGCGGCCCTCTTTAAACATGCTAATTTTATGGTTGTTTCGAGGCGTACGCTGGCGTAATTAGCCGAAGAGAGGGCTGCGTTTAACAGGGTTTTTAAGAAGTCCGATTGTTCGATTCTGATTTGTTTTTCTATATGATTCTTGTGGCCGACATCCTGTCAAATTTATTACTATACAAATGGAGACAATAATTTGTCTGGTATGGTTACCTTACAAATCTGTAAGTTATACAAGGACACACATATATATATCAGGTATGGCGGTTAATAATTCTTTATTTTTTTTAAGAGATGAACCTGGACACAGTCTAATGTCTTATGACAATTGTTGGTACGACAGCACCTTTCAAAACGCCATTGATGTGAAAGATGCCGTTGTTTTGTTGACGATTTCGAGTTAGTGTCATATTTTTTCATGTTCTAAATATGTCGAGTTTCGAGCCCAATAAAGATCATTTGCGGCACTACTGCTTTTCTTCTTCAGTCCAAAGAAAAACGCCAGTGAAAACCGTCGCATACTTGTGGAAACTTACGGTGACAATGTTCCAACGCAAGATGCTTGTTTCCATTGATTTAAATGATTTAAAAGGGGTGGCTGAAACTGGTCGTCTTGAACGACAAAGCCTAGGTAACCGAAAAAAAAGAAGATGCCGAATTGCAAGCATTGTTGGAAGAAGACGATATACAACAACATACAACAACAAATGGTAGAGAGTTTAAATGTTGGTCGCCGAAATCATTGGTGATTATAGGAAAGATCTAAAAGGCAGAAAAATGGGTACCACATCAGCTGAACGACAGACAAATGGAAAAGCGAAAAACGGTGTGCGAAGTTTTGCATTCTCGGCATGATAGAATGACCTTTTGTATCGGCTCGTAACTGGAGACGAAATCTAACAAAATAAAACGAAATCAACAAGATCGAATCCCTTTTGAAATAAGACAATGCTGTGCATTAGGTGAGATCAGAATTGAGATCAGATTTGGCTACTTTCTTGACGTTCCTGCTATTTGAAGTTACAATATTTTCATATTGATAAGCTTTGGAGGTGCCAAAGGTGTGATGACTAGCTTTCTTTTTTACAATAACTAAAATTCGAGCAAAATTTATATTAAAATGATTAAACACCCTAACCTAATTTTTATTTCAATAAACTGCAATAATTCAATTCTGCTATTGGAACCTTCAGTGTGAAATACTAAACTTTTGACGTAAAAACTTTTGACGTAAACAAGAGATTTACCACCAACTACCAAATAAATTTTTTAAACTTCTCGATTTTTTTTAAACTAAACTGATGATGCGAGACATCAGGAGATATTTCAATCAACAATTTGAAAATTCATATTTTATTCAAAGATGATCCTCCTGATAATGCTAACAAGATTGGCGAAACGTGCGAAAAAAAAAGGGTTTTGGTGTTTAGTGGTAAATCTCTTAGAGTTTGAACTGCAATAACATTTTAATACATTCACTGTTAATAATTCTGCGATTACTTTGCATTGTTAGGTTAGAATTCTTTGAAATAAACTTATTAACTGATTAGGTATTTCATCATGTGCCCATATTGCCAATTTGCTCAATACGCGGGCAAATCAAATTTGATATTAAATGACAATAATGTGTAGGTTTATTTTGTAACAAAAAAAACAAATTTATGCTGAAACGCATGGAATAAATGCCTATTAAAATATTAAAATATATTTTCAGATAATTCCTTAAAAGGCCAATGAAACAAAAAATTAAATTCTTTCGATCGAAACAACCACTGGATACGTTGCTAAATATTGAAAAGTTCTGGCCTGTGTTCCGCGAAAAAGGTTGCATTTTAGATACATGTTTTAATGAAATTTTTATTCAAAAATGACGTTAAGAATGTAAGAATGTAATTGCGCTATATGTTTGAGATGCAGATCACTATTAGTCACTATCAGAGAAAGTTTAAATTTATTCCATTATGGGTCTGAAAGCTTGTTCAAATCTCATCTTTCAGAAAGATAATGTTAGACTGATGTTAAATAATGCCAGTAGTTTTCTAAAAACTACTTGTACAGGCTAGGCTCTAAACTAAAGAGCCTGTGATGGAGAAACACTTGACTGGTCAGCTACATATTCCCATTTATCGGCTGTAGGACATGCCTGGAATGGCATAGTCGAACTATGCTGCGATTATCCTGGTGGCCAGAGACTTTAAACGAGCTTGAAGTTCGAGAGATATAGGTTATCTAATTTGGAAAATGCCTTGAGCTACAAAGCGGTATAAAACCGCCGTGAACCCGTAAAACGCTGTAAAAACTGTGGACCTGCCGAATACTAAACGTTTTGAATAAAATGTAACTGAAATTTCTTAATTTTTGTATTATGCGCTATACCGTCATGATGTATATGCTATACCTACATTCCTCTTATAAAATACGAGGGTATGTATGATAAGTACCTGGCCTTGACAAGTTAAAACATTTTTATGCGTAAAATTTATTTTTCAACGTAATCACCTTTCAGTTGTATACACTAAGTGCAACGTTTTTCTATCTTTTGTATCCTCTCTAAAAAATATGCTTTCTCCAATCTTTCAAAATGAGTATTCGTTTCAGCAATGACCTCACTGTTATATATATATATATATATATATATATATATATATATATATATATATATATATATATATATATATATATATATATATATTTGACCTCACCGGTACCAAATCAACATTTTTTCCCGCCGAGTCATTTTTTTATATTTTTGGAAATAGGAAATAATCGATGGGTGTTAAATCTGGCGAATATGGTGGATAAGGTAGGAATTCGTATCCTAGCTCATGGACTTTTGCCATGGCAACGATGCAAGTGTGCATGCGTGCATTTTCTGGATGGAAGAGGATTTTTTCTTTACAGCATAGTTGAAACGATTCAATAAGTTAACAAAGTACTCCCTATTAATCGATTTGCACTTTTCCAGGCAATCGACGTGAATTATACCGCGTACATACCAAAACCCTGTAGCCATGATTTTGTTCGCCGATAAAGTCGCCTTAGCCTTTTTTGCTTGGACTGTTTTCTGGTCTCTGGCGTGCTATGATGAATCCATGTTTCGTCAACAGTTATGAACTGACGCCAAAAATCATTCCGATTGTATTTTAATATCACTAAACATTCTTTTGAAGTTGACACACGTGTGTGTTTGTTGTCAATTGTGAGGAACCGTGGCACCCATCTTGCTTTTTCATACAAAAATGAATTGTTAAAACATTCAACACCAGTTCAATTGAGATGCCCACAGTCTCAGCCCATAATCTCAGCAATCTCACGCACTTTCACTCTCCGATCGTGTATCACGATATCGTGGATTTTTTCAATCATTTCTGAAGTGGTTCATTTGGACGATCTTCATCAAAAGTGCTTGTATGGCCATGTTTGAATTCATCTGTCCAATATTTTATGGTTAATAACGAAGGTGCAGAGTTTCCATAAACTTTGCTGAGCTCCGTTTTAATCTTATTTGTATTCTATTTTAAAAACATGTATTTTATCACTGCTCGATATTCAATTTTTTCCACGTTGAAAAATCACAAAAGTTATGCATATAATTCAAATTTGAAAGCACTATTTAAATGGCTACCGTTCACAAGCTAAACCACGCAGCGACTTGACAGTTTGACGACATTGTTGTGAAAGGTTATATTTACGAAAAATATCACTTTTTAGCGGTAGCGGCTCGTGGATTTTTAAAGTGGGAGGGCGTAGAAGAAAATAGTGCTGCTGAAGTTTTTTTTGCTTTCCCCTTCTTCCTTTTCACTTTTCGTGCTATTGAAACCATATACCGGAGATGGACCAGGAAAATGAGTTAAAGGAAAGAAACTTAACGGAAATAAAATATGGTGTTTTGCTCTGAAAAATTGTTTACTGTGATAAATGCTGGAGGGGCGGCACCCCAACACCCTCCCTCACGAACCGCCACTGATTTTTATATACTAACAGCGCCATCTCTGGCCTAGGTCATTTTTTGTTTTTTTAGTATATATTTAATTAACAATAAAGAATATATAAAACAACCAAAATTTTATTCTCTTGCACTGTAATGTTTACATTTCCTCATTCTGCATCACTGATCCTATATCTGATCTAACTCCGGTATCACCCCCATGTCGATTTCTGCCATCCAAACACTTTCGATCCCCTTTAACACCCCACTCGGAATCGAGTATTCCGATCGTTCTGTCGCAGGCTCTTAACTTTATCCTGGATCGTGCCGCTCTGTTTGTACACCGAAATTGAAATGGAGCCCAGACATACAGACAAAATCCATCTGTTCGTGTGGATAATGTTTGCGAGAGGGTTTTGTGAGCTCGCATCTGATAGGATTCGTTTCTGAATTAATTTTTAATAGAAAAAATATCAAAAAGCTCGTAAAATTGCCCGTTTCATAGAAAATTATAAATGCACAATATCAATTCTATATATTACTATGTAAAAAAGAAAGATGACTTTTTAAAGAAATTAATAATCTAATAAATAGATAAAACACAAAGTATTTATTTGTTAAATATTTCATTAAATAATTCTTGCATTCATTCAAAGATGACGCAGCTGGTTAAGAGAAAATATATTCAGTTTATTCATTGGCTAGGCTGTGAATTAAAATGTATCTCCATTTAAGTAGAGTATTTTTTTTACAATACGACAAATAACAAGATAACATTATACAAAAAAAAGAAATATTGTGTATTTTGTAGCAACCAAATATCAGTTTTTGATAGAACTTAAAAATGTACATGGTAATAGTATGTCTGGGAATATGCAACGTGCGACAAAATCTACCATGGTAGTAGATTTTATGCTAGTGGTAGTGTATAAATGAATTACAAGAAATGTTAGAAGATCTAAGAGCAGAAACAGAAAAGATCGGTCTCAAGATGAAATTTGACAAAACCAAAGTCGACAGAACCAGAACAAATTGGTTGAATTTGGACAAAACCAGAAGAAAACAAAACAATAGAAATAGATGGTACAGCCAGTATATATATGGTATACAGGTACAAACCAGCTGTATACCAGGTATACAGGTACAAACAGCTAAGATGTTTAAACAAACACAAAATCGTTTGACGTGGGCTGCAGTCAGAAAACTCACATAATTTTGAGAAACCACAACATACCAATAAATTTAAAAAGAAAGGTGTTCAGTAATTATATATTGCCCATTATGGCATACGGCATAGACACAGTGACACTTACTGTACATTCTGCAAATCGGTTGAGAAAACTTAGGAGGGTGTCTGTTTGAGAGATCACATTCAAAATGATGAAATGGGGGGAGGGTCAAGGGTGGAGGTAGCATTGCAAGGTTGAAATAGAAATGACATGTGGTGAGACCTGTGGTCAGAAAAGACAGCGAAAGGTAGATGAAACATATAGTACAGTGGTAGTCAACCACACAGAACACAAGGAAAGTGTGTGAAGACCACTGAGGTGATGGCTAGACGACATTAAGAAACGACTGAGAGGAATCTGGTTCCGGGTTGTCCAGGATAGGTACTGGACTGGAAAACTCAATGGGAAGTCTCTACCCAGGAGTGGATGCGGAAGGAAAAAGAAAAAATAACGGTGATCGATTCCAGAGTCCTTTTGTATGTAGCCGTGCGTTGTCCTGCAGCAAAATGGTTTTTCCTTCTTCCCTTGCCAGTATAAAGTATTTTTTCCTCCACAACGTCACTAAAACGAATCATTTGCTACTGATATCGCTCAGCAGTAACCTCTTGACCAGATTAGAGCAACTCAATGCACGACGCCAAGCTGATCCCATCGCATACAGAGCAACACCTTTTTGGCTTAGATATTTGGTTTTCGGTACTGGTTGATGGCTCATCAGGTTTAAACGTGTCGCCACAGGTCTCATTCTTATACAGGAAGTTCTTTTCCTTGAATCTGGAGAGCAATGGCACAGCATCATCATTAAACGTCTATTATTCTCAGCTGTTAGTTCATAGGGAAATCACTTTCTTTTTTAAGTTTTCTTAGCTTGTGTAAACGTTTAGAAATAGCTTACGGTGCTATTCATGTTCTTGGTGTAGTTCATGTCTGAGCTTTAACTAATGTACGACAAGGATTTTTTCCATCAATGCTTTTCAGCTGCAATTCTTCATCTTAAACTTATTTGGAAAGTTATCGGTCGTTCTGCATCATTTAAGCCAGCCAATTGCTGGAAACACTTCTTAGATGGGAAGTATTCTAATAGGTTCGGCAATCGATGAAATGTAAGGGCCCAGAATTAAGTTCAGTGCCAAATATATCGAAACAATGAAATTAACTGCGCACTTTCTTCAGATCACTTTGCTTATCTTTAATGTCACCTATTTATATACACACATTCTTTCAAGCACCTTAACAGTAAATCGATTAGTCTCATGAAGGGAAAATCTCATTTTCGCCAAACAATAACTTTATATTATTGGACATCAAGCAGAACAGAGCGCCATAAACGAATGGAATTTCGCCATTTCGCCCGAAACGAAAAACGTATATACCGATACCGACCGTGTCTTACGTGCATACATCAAGACGTTAACGTTTAACGCAAGATGTCGCTCGGTGATTGGCCGACGGTGTGGTATTTACGTCTCTCGCACCATAAAACCGCGAGGCCGTAAGACCGCGTTAGAAATCGACGTTGAGTATTTATGACTCGAACATAATTGCCCTCTAAAATCCGTGCAAAAAATAATTGCTAATCGTTCCCGTAAAACTGTTGGGAATCGATTCGAACGCAAGAGATTTCATGATGGCGATTTTTTATCATCGGGAAGATGAGAACGCTTCTTCGGTTTTGCGACGACAAAGAAGAATTGCGTCCGTTTTGTGACGGTCATAACGTTTGTCGGTTTGAGGTCAACTAACGGTTTTTCTTAACATCCAGCCTTGTCAATTGTTATATCCAAAACATCATATCGTTTTCCCATCATCATAACAGCATGATTCGAATTGCTAGAGATTATATTCAAAAACAATATTGTTCGAAAGAAGTAAATCTAATTACCGAGACTGGTTTTACAATTACTCTCTCCCTTAATTCAATTTCAGGAAAATTCACCCGTGCTCCTAATTAAGCCACCATCACACAGGGCTCGAGCTGAAGGAATGGGTAATATTTACGTGGGGTTCGGAATCATTTTCCTTGCTTTTAAATACTTTCAATATTCTCCATGATTTCATTATGCAAGTTTTCGTGTATACCTGGTACCTAGGCAGGGCCTGGACGAATCACGGACGATTTCACACGGTCTGACGTTCACCACAGGATGGCGTAAGTCAATTTGATTACAGCCAACATCCGATAAAACCGATGTATATGATCGTACCCTTGGTCAAATTCATCCGTGTTCCTAATTAAGCCGCCATCAGATATGGCTCGAGCTGAAGGAATGGGTAATATTTACGTGGAGTTCGGAATAATTTTTCTTGCTTTTAAATATTCTCAATATTCTCCATGATTTCACTATGCAAGTTTTAGTTTATAACTGGTACCTAGACAGTGCCTGGACGAATCACGGACGGTTCCACACGGTCTGACTTTCACCACAGAATGGCGTAAGCTGCATTTGATTACAGCCAACATCCGATAAAACTGATGTATATGGTCGTACCCTTGGTCATTCCTTCAGCTGCTTTTCGAACCTTTAGTTCGAGCCCGACTGATGACGACTTAAGGCCAGAAATCGGTCTCGGAAAACACTTAATGCTTTGATAGCGGCTGAAAGCATGGGTAATATTTACGTGGAGCACTGATGGATTTTCCTAGTTTTTGAATATTATTAATATTCAATATAATTGAATTCATTATAATTTCGTTCAACTTTTATTCAGCCAGATTTTTAAATTTCGGTTTTGGTCTTCACTTTTACGAGGGTCGCTATTTATGTATCCGGAATTGGCAACAATGGTGTTGCTAGGCGGTATCTGACATATGTAACATACGTAAAGTTTGACATTATTTATTGTGTACGTATTAAGAACGTTTTGTCATACGGACTGTGTTGTTTAGTGACTTGGAAATTTCATCTCGGTCAAAAAATGGAATTAACCGACGAGAAGTTGCGTTCGACGATTTACTACGACTTTCGACATGGCTTATCTCAACAACAGTGCATCGATCATCTCACTTCGGCTTTTGGCGATGAACATCCATCTAAAACCACTTTACATCACTGGTTTAGTGAATTCAGTGATGGCCGTCGTTCGCTCGCGGACAAATTTAAAGTAGGTCGTCCAAAATCGGTTGTTGTGTCAGAAAATATCGATACTGGGCGCGAACTGATAAAGCAAGATCGTCATGTGACATACCTTGAGATAGGAGTCCCTGAGCATTAGTATGACAAGCATACACATGATTTTACATGAACATTTAGCCGTGAAAAAGATTTGTGCATAATTTGACAATCGCCCAAAAAAAGGTTCTTGTCGATTGGTAACGAAATGCTCAGAAAGTACACTCATGGTACATCAAAAGCCGTGTAAAATATCTATGCATGTGACGAATCTTGGATCTATAAGTATAATCCCGAAAGTAAACAGCAGTCGACTGTATATATCTTTTAAAATGAGCCAAACACAATAAAAGTTGTTCGCGCAATAAGCACTTCGAAGCAAATGGTCGCCTCTTTTTTTGGGATAAATGGGCATGTGGCTGCAGTGTCACTAGATAATCGTAGAACTGTCAATTCTGAATGGTAGACAATTATTTGTTTACCAGAAGTCTTTGAAGAAATAAGAAAAAACAACCAGCTACGCAGGTTTGATAAAACCATTTTCAATGATAAATATTTCTTTTGATTTATTATTCCGGTTACGAGTCATACTCATATCTCTTGAATTGTCCCAGAAACGTGACTTGGGATTAAAATATTGTGGGCCTCTAGTTGACCAGTGTGTTTCAAAATTTTACCCCGTATCTAGGAAAGGAGGTTTGGTTTGTTCTTGAGAGGATTATATATTAGCAAAGAATGTCTGAAACAAAATTTAACATTGCACCATTACTCGAAATTGTTGTCATTCATTTTCAGAACATACTAGAAAAATCCAGGAAAATTCACAAAAGGAATTGCTACAGACTACCAAGTGATTCTAGGGAGTTCAATCTTGCATTTGCTCATTAAAGCCAACAATTGCCAGATCGAACGCAACGCCACCAGTCTAGTTCCATTCCAGCGCTCGGATAGTTGTTTTTCTTTCTTTCTTCTGTCTGTTTATTTCCTAAATATCTGTGCTTGTTTCTAGGCAAGAGTATAAAATCCGACAACGAATTACCCCTGTCACATCAGTTGGGTAAGGTCGGCTGCCTTCTGAGAAATGTTCTACGTTGGTCACTCGCCAGTCGGTAGACTCACTGATAGACTTATAGGTAAGTGATATCCAAGGCTTGATAGCCAGAGGGGGGTGCTGGTCTAGGTTGTCGGTGGCTGATGACCGTGGTTCGGAACCCACGTTATGCTGTAGGTACAGTCGCTGAATAACCTTAGTTGATGATGCGCCTCTAACCCTAATACTTTTACCTTTACCTTTGTAATCGGCAAGCGGGCTATCTAACTTTATCTAACCGACAAGCATGCGCGCGGTGTCGAATCGACCGCACTTGATACATTTTAAATCATAAAATTTTACATCTACTTTACAAGTATTTCCCATCTTTAGTAGCCACTTAGATAGGCTCAAAGCGTAGACCAAAAGACAATATTCCCACTGCTTGCACCCGATCCGTAACGTATAGATAACATTTGTTTTAGTTGTAGCCCAAACGTCGAATAAGTTATGCGCGCCTGAAGGCGAAAAAATGACGTGCGACACTCTTCGCGATAGTACTTTTTGCAATATCGTGTAACAAAGCTCGTATTTTCTATTTTTTAGTATTAAAAATAGCTCGTTAGTGATGACCGATTAGTGCTTAGGACAAAGTTTGACTTATAAGAGAAATTTTGGAGAACTTTACGAAGTTAAGAAATGCTATTTTCCTTATTGTGTGGAACAGGACGCCATTATTGATGAAATGATGACACGCTTTCGAAGAAAATGCCCTTTCAGATAATATATGAAATCAAAACCTGATAAATATGGAATGAAACTTCATCCACTAATAGATGCAACGACATTTTAAGTTTTGAATATTACACTTTATGTTGGTAAGCAATCAGATGGGTTGTATCAGTTGAGCAATACGGCAATGGACGCAGTATAGAGACTGATTACACCAATTTCAGACAAAGGACGAAATTTCACTATTGATAATTGGTACACCAACATCCCTTTGGTAGAAGATTTAGAAAGAAATAATAAAATTTCATATTCTAGTCAATTCGGATTTTCTGCCAGGGCTACACTTGCGCCATATGTGTCACTTCATTGTGCAGTTGAACCAGATGCAAGTACAAATCAAAAACAAAAGTCAAGCATCATAACTTTTTATAATGAAACAAAAGGAGGAGTCGATGAAATTGACAAAAAACTAAACATTTATTCGATGTCAAGAAAAAATAACAGATGGCCTTTGATACCTTTTTTCGTTTTCTAGAGTTTGCAGGAATAAACACAATGGTAATTTTGAGGGCGAATATAGTACTTGTAGAAAAAAGGCGAAAATATTTATGTGAATTGGGAATTCAGCTGATAATTGGGTATGTAGAGAGAAGAAGTACGATGGTCAATCTTTGGAGAAAACTCCAAAGAAAAATTAGGGACCACTTAAACATAAATACCGAAAATTCATGTAACGAACCAGGCACAACTTCCAGTGCATGCAGAGGAAGCTGCAAAATAAGTCCTGCTAAAAAGAGGAGACAATCCAAGATAAAATGTAAAGCTTGTCTGAGGAATATTTCCTGGACCACACTAGATTTTTTTAATTTTTTTTCTTTATTTGGGTTTTTCACCACTATCTAAAACTCAAAAAATATCAAAAATACCTGTTCTTATGTAAAGAAAGACAAAAGGTAAAAACAAAAAACCAAACAGAGACAAATTTCTCAGTGACTCTTTTTTGTAATAAATTTGCCTAACGAACAAAATTTTAAAGATATAAAAAAATTTATAAACTTTTAACGTTAACGTTTCGGAGGGTACTCCCCCCTTTTTCAAAACTAAACTAAAAAATAAATGATATTAATTTGTAATATATAAAGTAACGAGTGAAAGTAAATATTTTTTTTGTGTATATCAACGATACTTACATTGACAACAATAGATTTTCATGACAGTGACATACTACCAAATATATATATATATATATATATATATATATATATATATATATATATATATATATATATATTTACTAGGTAATGTTTACTTTGTAATTGTTTATTGTACTGATTGTGTATTCAACTATTTAAATGTGTTTAATTGTATTCTTAAGAATCGGGAACCATATTGAATTTAAATCTACCGAAGGCATAGCAATACAGTTATTTTTATTTAAATTAATTACAGCGGTTTCTTTTAATCTGTATTTTGTTACCGATTCTTTTAATACCGTTTTGGAATTATTCAAATTAATTTTATGATCCGATTCCCATGGGTGTTGACACATTCTAGATTTATTAAAATCGCCTTTTCTAAGAAGGTTTTTATGCTCTTTTACTCTAACATCTCACGGTCTAGATGTCTCACCTATATAGAATTTGCCACATTCGCAGGGAATTTTATAAACCACATTTTTGGTATTTTGTTGTATATTGTTTGGTTTAGTCTTTGTTAATAGAGATCTAAGAGTATTTTTTGTTTAAAATGTCGGAACTCGAGAACGACATATTAAATAAATCTCTTAAAAAGCCATTAATATGGCTTAGATATGTTGATGATATTTTTGATATATGGCAACATAGCATTGACGATCTAAATATTTTATACAAGATATAAATTTTTGAGAGCCTACAATTAAGTTTACTTTAGAGATGGAGAAGGAGAATAAATTGCCATTCCTCGACACTTTAATATTAAAACAAAACAACACATTAAAAACTACAGTTTACAGAAAACCGACAAACACAGATAGGTATCTCAATTTCTTTTTAAATCACTCAAAATCGGTCAAAATAGGAGTAATTATAAGTTTAAATGACAGAGCAAAACTTGTTTGTACCGACAATGATGCACTACAAAAAGTAACAAATCACATAAAAGACATTTTAATAAAAAACAATTACCCAAAAAATTTTATAGATAAATCGTTTAAAAATGTTGATACTAGACAAAACAGACAAGTTATTAATAACAATATAACACAAAAAATATATTTACTTTCACTCATTATCTTATATATTACAAATTAATATAATTTATTTTTTAGTTTAGTTTTGAAAACGGGGGGAGAGTACCCTCCGAAACGTTAACGTGAAAGGTTTGTAAAATTTTTATATCTTTTTTATATCTAAAATTTTGTTCGTTAGGCAAATTTATTACAAAGAAGAATCACTGATAAATTTGTCTCCGTTTGGTTTTTTGTTTTTACCCAGTGTTTTTACCCATATTTTTTGAGTTTTAGATAGTGGCGAAAAACTCAAATAAAGGAAAAAAAATATATGAACACGCCACAATCATTCAGACATTACTACATTTCTTTGCAATGAATGCTACCATGATGAAGAGACCGATGATGAAGAAAACTAAACCTAAGATAAGCGAATTAAATTCGGGCAGATAATAAAAATTGTTGTTTCTGTTTCATTGATCTCATCAAATTTGTTAATTGTATAAATTTGATTTTATTTTACGTGTAAATTAGAATTATTCTACTAAAATGACACTGATAGAAACTCATTACTGAACGAGGTACCAAAATATGATCTGAAAAAGCACTTGAAGTCATTGCAGGTCTGTAAAAATGTTTTTCCATTTGAGCAATCCCGAAGTTTAGACCTTCCGTTAATGCCATGATTAAAAAATTTCGCTTGTGGAAATTATTGTCACTCATTTTCAGAATACATTAGAAAAATACGGATCACCAAGTGAGCCAAATTGCACCGAAGATGCATCAGATGTTGGCGTGTCTTCCTTCTAATACCAGTGTTACCAGATTGAACGCTACGGTCCCACTACTTTATTTACACATCTCGTATATTAAAGCATGTGCATTATTTTATAAATCAGAATCATAAAAAAAAAATTAAAAATCTCCTACAATTTGTGACATTGATATGTTTAATTATACAATAGTAATTTATTTAAATTGATTATTTAAAATTGGTTTTTGTCAGATCCGTGAATAAATTGTATTTGACAAAAAGGAAACCGTGTACGTTATCAAGATTAAAAACGATGACATATGATTAAAGTACACGTTCGTACAAGTAACTATTCCCGTTGGTTCTTGCGCCAAAAAGCGAAACGTCATGACGATAAAAATTCTGATAGGCCAATCGCGGAGACGACCAACCGAGCACGGTCGACTGCTCCAAAGTACAAATAAAAACAAAATGTAGATCAAAGAACAGTGCTATGCAGCGGTTTGTGTTGTTTTTTTTTTTCACCTTCCTGTATCTGACCGAGTCATCGGTGTTTATTTTTCGTGTTTTTGTTCTAGGGGCCTGTACCATTAAGGTAAAAAAAAAATCGGATAGCAACTTCAGCTTACATGACTGTCCTCATAAATCAATTATTTTTAAATTTTAACAACTTTAATTGTTGTAAAAGGTTTCTTGCTACACTTGGTTAATTCTTTACCAACGGTTACGGAACTGTGTCAAAAATTTTTCAAAAAACCATATACTCAGAGAAAAAGTTACAGGTAGCTCTTGACGTAATGAGAGCTCGTACAATTACCATATCGTCGGTAATACTGCAATACCGTTTAAGTAAATTGTAATACCGCGTAACTGCATTTGTCAATACCGCGAAACTGTTAAAAATACAATTTTACAGTGGCAAGAAAAAGCATCACATTAAAAAAACTATTTATTTAATATCTCAAACTGAAAATATAAGCAAATATGATTATTTATCATACAGAAAGCTCGATTAATTAAATTAAATTAACAAAACAAAACATTGTTAATAAATGTTAATAATATTTATGTGCTATCTGAATATCTTATAAAATAAATGTTACCAATATAAAAATAGATTGAAGCAGCATTAAAATGGGATCTGAGGCTATAGTAATAAAATTTTTTTAGATAAAACACAAAATTGTTTGAACATATCTTTATGTATAAGAAGATACATTTTATTTTGATTATTATTAAGGTTAAGTATTTAACTATCACAAAAATATAAGAAAACATTATAAAATTAAAATTTTATATATGAATAACACTTATATTACTTGTAATATACTTTCGATTTTATTTTAAGCACTTAGTCGCACTTGAGCTGATCATAAAATCTATAATATTCAACAGGTATTATTTTCCTGAGATCATGTAAATGTTCAAATTTACTTTTAGTAATCGACAAAGATGATTTATATAATTATGGTTGATTATAATTATCTGAATATTTTTTTCCTTATTAGGCAAACTTTTAAAATCTTCATTGAATTATAATTTATAATGAATTGTTTCATCAGAATTATATTGTAAAGCTCTTATGTCAAGTACACGTTTATCTCCAGCCTTACGCCCTGGTCAGATATATTCATATAATAAGTAATTCTTATCAGCATAGTCTTTAACAAATTGATAATCAAGGGAGGTGATTTCACAAGGACAAGATTCTTACCTTGCTTTAAGCGTTATCTCTGCATACTGTTTAGGTAAAAAAATTCGTTAATTTTTCAACTTTCTTTCTATCACCGAGTGGACTGAATCAACTTCCATTTGGGTGTGTCCTCTTTAAAAAAAAATTTGAGTAATTATCATTTTTTTATCCATTGCAAGACGTAAAATAGAATCGGAAACGATATTATTACAATTTTGAGCTTTGCATCCATATGACAACTGGCTTGGGATCATTATCAATTAGTTTACACATATCATCTGCAAAACAAGTTGCAAACGTAGTCGCTTTTAGATTCGCTTGAGTTTCATCAAACCCATTAGCACATGACATGATTATTATCTAAATTATAAATCGAAAAATTATATACTGTAAGTTTGGTCTTAAAATACAAAGCACTAGCATTCAAAAAAGGGTATAGATGAACGTCAGAATGAAGCTTGAACGTCAGCTGCCAAAACGTTTATTTTTATTATAATAGCATGGTTCTCTTGTTCTTTTCTGGCTGTATTTTTCAACTCTAGATGAAATTGGCAATCTTCTTCGGAAACGTTACCAACTTTATAAGCACAACAAGTATCACATTCGTCTTTCTTTGGTTTGAATAAAGAAATGTACTATGTGGCCAACGTATCTTCAAACGTCTTCCTGCAAGCAACGTTAAGGCCTTTTTCTTCAACGTAATATGTATATATTCCGTAAAGTTGCATATTTGTTTGTATCATAGGCTCAAGAATTAATTTAGATGATGATGGCCTACAGTAGTGAGAAGGCATTTTAGGAAAATTCTTAGCAATTTTAGCAATTTAAGATAAATGGCTAAAAATGACTTGATAATTTCTTTCTATTGTGCATCATTAACTTTAAGCTCAGTTATTTATATAGTGTTTTTGTAATCAATATTTAACTGTCCATTTTTTTATTCCAGGCGTATTTAAAAATATTTTTTTGACAGATATTATATTTTTTTGACAGATTATATTCTTAACATTACCAATTTTTAGAAAAAATTGTCTAGTTTCAGATCTCCTTGAATTTTCTTTTTGTGTTCTATTTATAGCATGTACATCAATCAGAGATATCACGAATAATTGTTTTTCCAATGTCATTCTCCAAAAAGTATCAAATATCTGTTGTCTTATTTCATTGTTAACATTGAGCACTTTTTTTTTCCGCCTGCAATGGCTCTGCTACCAAGGCAATCAGCCAGTTCATTAATCTTTATAAATTATGAAATGCACCAATGGGCAGACAAACACACCCTACACCACTAAACATCCATCCATGCCTCCACCAGGATTCGAACCCGGGACCATTGGATTACCAGGCGAGATATCAACTCACCAGACCACCGTGGTCGGCAAAAAGCACTTAAATATTGTACTTTTTAGACGGCATAGGTTATGTGTAGTTGCGCGGTATTACCAGGAAATACCGTTAAGCAAACGCAAGTTACGCTGTTTTATATAAAAAAAAATTTAATATATAAAAAAAAATGAGTATCCAATCTCATTTTTGATATTTTTGTACTTATGCGGTATTGCAATACGTAGTTACGCGGTATTGCAGTATTACCGACTATATACTATTATAAACAAACCGAATTTGCTATCTTGTATGTATTTATTTCACATGAAGTTCTGTTAATTCCCGCACAGCATCGATGTTTTATTAATTAAAAATTTCTGCAAACAAGCCATAAAGATTTCTATTGCCGAATCGAAGACGTTGCATTATTGTTGTTTCATTAGACCACAAATTAAAATCGCATACAATCATGGCAAGAAAATATTCACGTGATAATAATTTCTTTCTCAAAAGACAGACATTTTTTTCGTGCTCCGCTCAAAAATTTGTCTATTCCTACAGTCACCATCAAACGTCAGCAAGCGGCGGGCTAAACATTCGAAAACAACTGAAGGGATGACCAAGGGTATGACCATATATATATATATATATATATATATATATATATATATATATATATATATATATATATAGGAATGGTTAGTTGCTTGATCGGGAGGAAGCCCCACCCATACCTTACATTGGAGGGCACATGTTTCGTCTGTTGGTGGTTAGACTCATCAGGGTACCGACATATGCCGTCTCGCCAAGAATAGGGAGTCCCTTTCTACAATCAAACAACCCATATTTTCACCGACTTCTCGTCGGATGGCTTATAAATTGACTTTTTTTACCTCTTTGGACTGCGTCCAACAAGACAACAGTAGCCAGAAGTTATACACCCCCAACCGTTGGGTTCCACAATCTCATGTGGAACGCACAACAACCTGCGTCTCCGCCATAATGAGCAATGGTTAGTTGCTTGATCGGGAGGAAGCCCCACCCATCCCTTACAATGGAGGGCACATGTTTCGTCTGTTGGTGGTGGTGGTGTCGGATGGTGGGCATGTCGGATGTAAGCTATAATTAAATGCAGCTCATCGTCCTGTAATTCGCAACAGTACCACTGTGTAAAACTGTTCATGATCCGTCCAAGCTCCACTAGGTACCAGGTATGCATGACAAGTTACATAGCAATTTCTTCCGTACTCCACGCTGGTTGTATGGTTGTACCCTTGGTTATTCCTTCAGTTGCTTTCGAACGTTTAGCTCGAGCCCGACGGATGACGGTTTAAGGCCAGAAACCTGCCCTGGGAAACGCTTGCGGCGTTTGATGGTTACTGAAGGAATAGGCAAATTTTTGCATAGAGCACGGTAGAAACGTCTTTGTTTTTTTGAATATTTTAAATATACTTCATGAGCCCACTATGCAACTTTTCATGCACATTTTTTTATTGTTTTAGTTAAAGCTTCGGACAGCTTCTTTAAACAGAACTACTGGGCGGACTGGTTTTAATCTGTCAGTGCCAAGTACGATAAAAAGATTTAAATTTTTACTGTCGTGACATTAAACTAACATTTAAACTGGCAGGATTGCCCGATTGCAGAAACTATTGCAGTGACCTACTAAACAATTCTTACTTTTTAATTCTAGATGTTAAAACATCTACAAAAAAAACAGGAAAATTTTTGTCCCTATAATAAAAACTAAAAATTATAATATATTTATAAGTATTTTCTATGTACTAGGTGTGAAGTATATACCTAGTAATAGGTACTAGGTATGTATGAGGTGTGAAAATAAAGTAATGAGACTGGTGGTGTAGTGTTCAATTTAGCAACTCTGTTGGCTCATATTTTGGAGGGGAGAAAAGCCAAGATCTGATGCGTCTTTAGTTCCAGTGTAAACTCCCTAAATTCACTTGATGATACGAAAGAATTCTTTCCGTGAACTGGATTTTTCTAGTCAGGGTGGCCGCAAAGAAATGATTTCAAAATTCCCTGTTAATTCCCGGTTTTCCCGTGAAGTTTTCTGTGAAGTTTGTCTGATTTAGAAATGCTATTCGAATCATTAAGATATTTAATAATAAAAATTAAATAATTATAATAAAATAATAATTAAATCTGGTGGAAAACTCACAAAAATTAAAAAGACATGTTCAACTATGTTTATTTCAATAATTTATTTCATTAATTTTTTGTACATTGTCATAGCTGGTATTTTATAACTAGTTAAATAATCTTTTTTTTTTTTTTTTGGCCTTCACCTAGACAGTATTTTGGCCAGCACCGGTATTACTCAACAGAGTTAGCGTTTTTCATGTCATCCACCACCGAAACATCCATGCCCGCACCAGGATTCGAACCCGGGATCCTTCGATCGCCAAGTGAGCTGCTCACCCACTAGACCACCGGGGTCGGCTTAAATAATCTTCTAAGAAGTAATTTAAAATGCGTAAGGCAAAAATAAGCTAGTAACCAGTATGAACTAGAACAAATTAAACTTTTCATATTTGGCAGATACGAGGGTTGCTATTTAAGTATCCGGAATAACAAATATTTATCATTGAAAGTGGTTTTATTGTTTCTTAGAATATTTTGCGCGATGATCGAAACACTTTTGCGTAAGGTTAAACCAATTTTCATGCCACTTTTTCCATTCTGACCGAGGTATCTTCAAAACATGCATTTTGAAAGCATCAATCGCTTTTTCTGGCGTCGAAAATCGTTGACTACGTAGTTTATTCTGCACGGACGGCAACAAAAAGGAATTGTTGGTGGCAAATCAGGACTGTATGGCGGATGACCCATCAATTCGATGTTTTGACCGGTCAAATATTGAGTTGTTCGGTCTGATGTGCGGGAGCTCGCGTTGTCATGGTGAAGAATGCTCCTGAATCGCTGGTTGTTTTTTCTTATTTCTTAAAAGACTTCTGGCAAACAAATGGTTGTGTACCATTCAGAATTGACAGTTTTACGATTCTCTAGTGGCACTGTAGTCACATGTCCATTTATCCAAAAAAAGACGACTATTTGCTTCGAAGTGCTTCTTGCGCGAACAACTTTGGTTAGGTTTGGTTCATTTTGAAAGACCTGTACAGTTAACTACTGTTTACTTTCGGGTTCATACGCATACATCCAAGATTCGTAATCTGTGCATGTTATACACGGCTTTTGAGACTCCACGATTGTATTTTTTGAGCATTTCTTTGCATCAATCGACATGAGCTTTTTTTAAGCGATTGTCAAATTAAGCAGCATCCAACACGCACAAATCTTTTTCACGGCTAAATATTTATGTAAAATTTTATGTATGCTTGTCACACTAATGCCCAGGGATGCCTCAATCTCACGGTATGTCACATGATAATCTTGCTTTATCAGTTTGCGCATAGTATCGATGTTTTCTGACACAACAGCCGAGTTTGGACGACTTTTTTTAAATTTGGCCGTCAGCGAACGAAGGCCACGATTGAATTCACTAAACCAGTGATATACAGTGATTTTAGATGGTGCTTCATGAACAAAAGTCGAAGTGAGTTGATCGATACACTGTTGCTAAGATAATCCACGTCAAAAGTCGTAGTAAATCATCGCACGAAAAGTCTTATGAGTTAATCCTATTTTTTGACTGAGATGAAATTTTCAAATCACTAAAGAACACAAACAGCCCCCATATGATAAAACGTTCTGAGTACGTATACAGTCAACAATGTCAAACTTTACGATGTATATATCAGATGGCCCCTAGCAACACAATTGTTGCCAATTCCAGATACATAAATAGCAACTCTCGTAACATTATTGAACATTTTTAAATTGATCATAGCTTTTTTGATGCCATTTTTTTTTTAATTTTCAACATATTTTTTGTTTTCAAATCTTCTGATTCAGTTATTATAGCTTCTTTTTTTTGACGTTCAATTTCTTCTGTTAATTTTGAAAACGAGTTCTGGTAAGAATAAACTAACGAGTTTAGAACATCAAGAGTTGCAACATCCCCATTCATTTCATTTGGGATATATATATATATATATATATATATATATATATATATATATATATATATATATATATATATATATATATATATATATATATATATATATATATATATATATATATAATCATCGAGCAATTAAAATTTCATTTTTCAACTAAATATTCATAATTGACTGAAAAACCTCTCTCAACATTAGCGTTGCCATGAGATAAAATCATGACGATCTTTAACAGCTTTACTAATAATTGTAGATTGACCAAAAACAAAATCAAGAGTTAATAATCACTAAAATAAATTATTAATGCCCTACTATTGACTATTTTATGTTAAAAATATATAAGTTAAAATATTTAATGAGAAGTTTCATGATTAAAATAAATTCAAGATATTATTAAAAAAATTCGTTTCGTCACAATTAAATTCTCTAATATTTTTTGATATTTTTATAATTCTCTGATATTTCCCTGATAATTCCAAATAATCCGGATTTGTTGTTACCATGCAAATGCTTTAGGAAAATGACTGACAACAATTTCATATACTCTTGCAAGAAGTGACAAAATTTCCTCAGAACCCAGGATTTTATGTTTTCTGATCGTCACTGGACGGTCAGAATGATTGGAGGAGAGTTGAACTTGACTCATACAACCGTTCATGAGATTTTGATAAATGAATTGGAAATTAAGAAAATAAGCGCGGAAATGGTTTTGAAAAATCTTTCGTAAGATTAAAACAATGTGTTGATATTCTGGGTCGGATTGAAACTCATCCTCATTTGGATTTTTTTTTAATACCACCCGGAATCGAAGCGTCAGGGGCAGGAATGGCACGCTCCATCCTCACCACGGCCAATAAAAGCCAGAATGAGAAAATCAAAGATCAACAGCATCCTTATTTGCTTTTTTGATACATAAGAGAACGTCCATAAGGAATTTGTGCCTCAAGGCCAAACAGCATTTTTACTGAGAATTTCTTAAAATACTTCCAAAAAGAGTCATTTCTGTGAGACCAAAATTAAAGAACACCTGGGTGCTGCAGCACGACCGTGCGCTTTCCCCCATAGCAATTTTAATAAACGAGTTTTTGATAAGCAAAAACATCACTGTGGTTCAGCAGGCCACTTGTTCACCAGACTTGACTCCTCGTGACTTTTTCCTTTTCCCAAGATCGAAAATTCACCTTAAAGGACACCGTTTTGGGATATTGGAGAACAACGATAAGAACAATAATGAAGTAATTCCATCCGAAGCAATTCCAATAACCGTCTATATACTATATACATGCTATATTTACACACCTCATATATTAGGATAAAAAAAAAAGAATTGATATTTGATTATTATAATACGTAAATTAATAAGCCAAAGAAAAATTAATTACATGGTACTTATCCCTTATACAAATTTCAACAAACTGACACAATCTGTCCGCCAATCTCGAACAGATCGAGAATTGTGCATGTAAACGTTCAATTTTACAAGGTTCCTCTGAAATGAGTGAAAAGGCACTGACGTTAAGGCCTTGTAATTAATACCTTCGGGCGTTTCAGACCCGGTATCTAGTGAATAATTCCAAGGCGCGTGATTTATGATGCGGCCAGTTCGTGTGGCTCTGTGTGATAGATTTATGCAAAATAGCATTTAGATATTGAAATGTCGGGACAGTAGGATCGGATTAGTAGTAGGTGTTGTTTGAAGAAAAAAAAACATTGATGTTTCGTAACTATAGTTTTAATTTCCCATGATTGATATATAGGAGAGAATGATAGGCTTGATTATTTATTGTAGGTAATGTTAGTAAGACGTGAAAGTATCATTAATTATGTATACTGTGCGACAAAAATAACGCAGCACCAAATAAAACCAAGTTAATAACAAATATTAAGCCGTCAACTTAATTTTTAGCCCCAAAAATATTCGGACACCCTATTTAAAATCTCATTGTGGCAGTTCCAATTTACGCAAAAAAATTTTTTTCTTCCCGTTTATTTTACCGATCTTACTTCAACTTTTGGCAACGAATCACCATTTAAAACCACTATATATCACTGCTTTAATGACTGAGGCATTCTTGGACATTAGTATGACAAGCACACACAAGAGTATTCATGTCCATTTAGCCGTGAAAAATATTTGTGCGCCTTGGATTCTGCATAATTTGACAATCGCTCAAAAAAGGCTTCTTTACACCAATCGAGTAAAGAAATGCTCCAAAAGTACAATCGTTGCACGTCAAAAGCTATATATATATATATATATATATATATATATATATATATATATATATATATATATATATATATATATATAACATCTACACAGGTGACGAATCTTGGATCTATGCGTACGAACCCAAAAATAAACAGCAGTCGATTGTATGAGTCTTTCAAAATGAGCCAAACCAAACAAAAGATGTTCGCGCAAGAAGCGCTTCGAAGTAAATGGTAGCCTGTTTTTTTGGGATAAATGGGCATGTGGCTACAGTGCCACTAGATAATCGTAGATTAGTCACTTATGAATGGTACACAAACATTTGTTTACCAGAAGTCTTTGAAGAAAAAAGAAAAAGCAACCAGCGACGCAGGATCATTCTTCATCACGACAACGCGAGCTCTCACACATCGGATCGAACAACTCAATATTTGACAGGTCAAAACATCGAATTGATGGGTCATTCGTCGTACAGTCGTGCACTGGCACCCAATTATTTCTGTTTGTTCCCATCCGTGAAGAATAAACTACATGGTCAACGATTTTCGATACCAGAAGAAGCGGTTGATGCGTTCAAAATGCATGTTTTGAAAATACCTCAATCGGAATGGAAAAAAAGTTATGAAAATTGGTTCAAACCTATGCAAAAGTGTATCAATCATCGCGGAAAATATTTTGAAAAACAATAAAATCATTTCAAATGATAAATATTCGTTTTTATTTATTATTCCAGATAGTATCGATAGTATAGAATAGTAATTACTCGTGCGCCGTTGTATAAGAAAACATGGATATCATGGACGTGTGACCGGGAATGGCCTTGGTTAAGTAAGATATATATTAAAATTCGGCTGGAGTCTGTTGTGAAGCCTGAAATTTATTGGAACAACGTTATTTCCTGGGATGAGTCAAAATTCAACATTTTTGGCTCAGATGGGCGTCAAATAGTGTGGCGAAGGGTTAATGAAAAGCTCAGAACAGACATTTTTTGTCCAACTGTTAAACACGGTGGGGCATCGGTAATGGTTCGGGGCTATATATCTTCAGAGGGGTTGGTAACTTTTGTTTATTGACGGTATGATGGACAAAAACATGTATTAAAATATTTTAAGGTAAAATCTGAGAGAAACTGCGGAGAACAGGAACATTACAAACACATTTAAATTTTACCAATACGATGACCCTAAACATAGTATGGCTATAGTTTGCGAATGGCTATTATACAACTGCCCAAAAGTGATAAAAGTTGCGCCTCGGTCATCTCACCTTAATCCAATTGAAAAGTTTTGGCATTAGTTGGAAACTAATATAAGGAAACATAAAATTACTAATAAAGAAACTTTAAATAATAAGTTATCAGAAGGATGGTATAAAGTCGATGCAAATTCTTTTAAAAAATTGGTGGTATCCATGCTAAAACGTTTAGGAAATGCGATTAAGATGCGACCCTAAATTTATAGATTGATCTTTTTTATTGACGTATTTACTAATAATATGGATTTATAATTATTTAATACTTAAGTTGTGGCTGTACTAGAATTATTCATTAATTTCCCTAATAAATTATTATTATATATATATATTTTCATTTTCATAAGCACCCTTATAGCTATATACTAGTCCGAATATTTTTGGGATCCACTGCAACTAATTATTTAAGTAATCTCCCTCACTCTCTATACACATTCGCCATCCTTCAGGTAAATCTCACATTTCAGATAGGAAAATTTTTACTGGTTTTGATATGATTAATGTTTTTTTTACTTCCTCTAGATATCTAAGTTTTCAGAATACTTTGGGTAGATAAATTCTTCCAGTTTAACTCGGTGAAACTTTTACAGAATCATTTTACTTCACCAAGATTAACTCACGATTTTCGCCTGTTTTGATTAATGTACAGGATACACTTTTCGTCACAGGCCATAATCTTATGCAGGAATCTGGAGAACAATTATATAACTACATCAATGCGTCTTCCATTATTGTCATTAATAAGTTCATAGGAGACCCAACGAGTATCCTTTTAAATTTTCTTAGCTTTTGAAAACGTTTAGAAACACTTGCTTTAGTAGTGTTCCACAACGATTTTAACCCAGCTGTGATTCCATTTTCTCCGTTTGTCTCCTACCCTGCTATACTTAACTCAAAATTCACAGTTCAGTATTGCTGGAACCACTTTTAACAAGTACTGTATGAATCAACAGTATCTTCTAAAGTCGTACAAATCAAGTCCTGAGCTTCCGCACCATTGTTTGAGACAGTGCCTCAAATGTTGTATTTTGATCGACATCCTACAACTAACAGTCTATAATTAATTTTCAGGTAATATTGGCAATAGCTTGATTATTTTATGATAACATTTTAAATAGTTAAATGCACAGGTAGACCTCATTTTTCTGAAGATCACTAGAAATTGTTTTATTAATACTGATATATGTCAGGAAATAAAAATTGCAATATTTCATATATCGTATTGAATAAATAATAATCACGACTGAAACCTAGATTAAACTGTAAGTTTAATTCTTTCAGCAAAACTGTATCAGCAAAAGCTTGTCTCATTAATGATAATGATAATGTTATCACAGTAGGCCACAAGATAAGCCCTGAAGAAAAAAGTTGACGCCACTGTGGCGAGAACTTTTAAAGGGCCTTGGTCTACGAAACCACGAATCGTGGTTATTTCACGCTACGGATCTGTAACCACAACCGTTCAACTGTAACGAGATATTCCATCAGTTACGAGATTCAGCTATGAGCAGTATTCGTCGAAGAAAGAAAGTGAAGTGTGAAGACCGCCTAGGCTGCGAATTATTACATTGAATGTACAATATATTACTATGATTAAAAAATAAAGTGACTTTTTAAATAAAACACAAATTATTTTTTATCCAAGTTTGTTTTGTTTCCTTCAATATAATTTCCTCTCACTGCAATACACTTATTCTAACATTATTTTCCAGTTTTCGAAACCGTTTTTATACTCGACTTTTTATATTTCCTTCAAAGCGGCTAGCGAATTATTTTGAATGATTTCTATGGACTCAAAATGACATCTATGAAGTAGTTTCTTTAATCGAAATAACCGGAAAAAGGTGCTATAACGGGTAAATATCGTGCTTGTAGAGCGCTATTTATTTGTTTTTTAGCGAAAAATTGGTGAATAATTATTGTGGTGTGCGTTGTCGTGATGTAAAAACCATGAATGTTTTGACACAATTCGGGAGGTAATTCAACGATGTTTACTGGCTATTATTGAATACAAAATCCTTGATTTTGGAAATGTTTTAAACGAGGTTCATCTCTTATTTAAAGAAACGCTTTTCTTTCACAAGCTTTCCTTGTGATCAGATCTAGCCTGGTTAATAACAGCCATTAGGCCAAACTGGTCCAAAAAGAGACTTGCTGATACTATGGTGGCGTGGATATATATAATTGATGCTACAACAAGACCGCAAGATGTAAATTTTAAACAAAACATAGTTTTCTGTATCAAAGTATTGAATATTTATTAATTTATAATATAGACAATTGCAAATGGAATTATGTATGGAACAACATATCGAATGATCCGTTACGGATCATTCGATATGTTGTTCACGCGTACTCTTCTGGCGAAATTTTCAATAACGGTTTTGCATAAATGTGGAGGTATTTCACTGTATCAGGAGGTGTTCACTGTATTTTGATGTATTAACATACAGCGTTCAATTTTTCCCTTCAGTGGGGCGACACGATCTGGAAAAGACTCGTCAATATTTTACGGGCGGTATGGCAAGTGGCACCGTCTTGTTGAAAGCACATGCCTTCAAGAGCAATTTCTTCCATCTGAGGGACAAAGAACTGGGTTATCATGTTACGATAATGTTCGCCATTTACCATTAATACATATCAATCAGAGACACGTTGGGGATGATTGCTCGGCGATTGACGGCGAATGCTCGTAGCAGTCAGGACCGCTCGTAACATTCTGCCTGGAACCTCGGGTATAGTACCAGGTATGCCCACAAGGTAGCGTAAGCATTCGCATTATGATGGCGTGAGTTGTGTGCGATCACGACCCGTCATTAAAATGGCCAGTTGATCTGGTTTGGCCCCGATTGCCTCTCCGAACTGCTTTCCTTGCGTTCGTCTAGAGCTCGGCTGATGACGGCTGAAAGGCTAGAAACCGGTACCGAGAGACACGTGACGTCGCATGGTTGACAGTTCGGCGAAGGCGATCGGTGGCACCACATGGAGAAAGGGTGAAAGATTTCTGTAATATTTTCCCTTCACGGTTCCGTTACGCTACCTTGTGGGCATATATATATATATATATATATATATATATATATATATATATATATATATATATATATATATATATATATATATATATATCTATCTATACTTACTTATACCGATATACGATATACTGATCATCTTATAGAATTAGGTGTCGAGGCTTGTTATTTTACCTTGCAAAACTCTTTCTATTATTTTCGGTTGTTGCCTTTAATTCGATATTCGTTCCAGTTGTAGTTTCGAATTTTAAGAATTTCGACTGCTTCTTGGTTCCTGATTTTTGTTGGTTTGCCTCTTCCGTTTATCTTCTTCCATACTGCTTCCCATATTTCTTTAACCGGATTATTAACTTTTATCCTACTCAGCTGATCAAACCATCCTAGTTGTCGTTCCTCAATCAGCGTTGTAATATGAATTACTCCAATTTTTTCCTAGATAACGTCATCTCTTAGCCGGTCTTATGTCCAAACATACACATACATGCATATATATATATATATATATATATATATATATATATATATATATATATATATATATATATATATATATATATATATATATATATAGATTTATGCATGTATGTGTCCGGGAGTACATCCGATAGTTTGTGTCCCGTTTGTTGGGAACGTGCAGACGTTTCGGCAAGGTCACAATTGGCATTCTCAATGCTTGTCTGAAGACTGAAAGCTGTGGAAAATGTCTCTTAATATTTATATTCTTCTGGGTCGCAGATTGTGATGGTGCATACTTCTTATTGGTTCTGGTGTTGGCTCCGCCCCCTCGGACGATGTTTGGGGTGTCACAGTGGTAGTCAGTTGCTCTCCCGACTGCAGCCGGTGGGCTTCGGTCTGTCGGTTAATTAAGTCGTCGAAGCAGTGGTCCAATGCGGTTTGTGACACCTTTGATGTACGGCAGAACTGTTACGGGCCTATTTTCATATTCATTTGGCTTCTGTTGGTTGTTTTGATGACTAATAGCCTTCTTTATGTTATACGCTGAGTAGCCGTTCTGCTTTAGAGCGTCGGTGATTGTTTTGAGCTCTTTTTCTCGGTAGATGTCGTCGGATAGTCGGAGAGACCGAGAAATCAAGGTGTTGACAACCCCTTGAAGTTGTGCTGGATGGTGATGGGACCTCGCATTCAGGTATCTGTTTGTGTGGGTTGATTTCCGGTAAAGTGAGTGTTGTAAGCGTCCCTATTGAGACTTGGTCATTAGGACATCTAGGAAGGGGAATTTTTTGTCTTCTTCGATTTCTAAAGCGAACTGTATTTCTTGTTGGACGGAATTTAATTGGCTGTGAAATTTGGTAAGTTCGTTTTTACCAAAGGACCAGATGACAAAAATGTCGTCGACGTATCGGACCCACAGTTTAGGTTTGAGGTCAGCGCTCTGCAGTGCCATCTTTTCAAAATATATCATGAAGAGGTTGCCAACTACTGGTGATAGAGATGAACCCATTGCTGCACCATCTGTTTGTCGGTATATGTCTTGATCAAACATAAAGTAAGCATTGAGAATGCCAAGTGTGACCTTGGCGAAACGTCTGCACGTTCCCAACAAACGGGACACAAACGATCGGATGTACTTCCGGACTAATAGTCTAGCGTATTCTTCCATCCGTGAAACACTATGAACTAACATATATATATATATATATATATATATATATATATATATATATATATATATATATATATATATATATATATATATATATATATAGAACTAATCCTCTGGTGGTCGCGTTATGGACTGTGAGACCGGGTGCAATAAAAATTGTTAATATTTTAAAAACCCGCTACTAAAATCCTCTGGCCCTCCCAATACCTTCTTAAAAGTCGTTGTGGAATATTAACATCAACTTATTAACATCAAGTTATTAACAGTTATTTGCAGATACGGTCTCTCAGACAGTACGCGACCACACGCGCTTATACTTTAAATTGTCTATAATATCACTAGAATTATAAGGAAAAGTAAAAATAGTCGTCATATAAAATGGGAGTTAACCAAAAAACATTACTTTACTCAGATGCAGAACTATGAAAATGCAGGATTATGAAAAATAAATAAAACGCCTAGAACGAACGTACGACGAAGTATGTGGAGTAGCAGTTCCTGTAGTAGATATAGGAGAACACGGAAGATATAGTTATTGTGATAGCTGAATGAACAGAAAAATGAAATATTTTTTGTAAAAGTTGTGGTACTGGGCTGTGCTTGGAACATGTTAACGTAATTTGTAGTGACTGTTATGCCAGATTTCAAGAAAACTAACGTCTAATTTACTGGAATACGGATTATCTATTCTATAGGGAAGAATACTATTTTTTTATATCTATTTACGAGAATAAACTTTAATTTTGATTTGTTTTTTATAAATATTATATTTATTTAATTGTAATATTAATAATATTTACTTAAATATTATATTTTTTATCGAATAGAAAGTGAAAGATATGTTTAAAATAATTTACCCAATCTAATTTATTAATCATTATTATAAACACCTAAAATCTCAGTAAAATTAGCTCTTAATTACAGTAAATACACTTGTATCAAGCATGTACTATAAAACACAGAATTGTGTGAGATCTTTAAGTTTTATTAATTGTTTTGCCCCACGGTCTACAAGACTGGCGCGACCACTCATGTCATAAAATTTCGCGGGACTACCAGAAGGTTTATTAATATGAATTGAATTCACACATTTTATTTTGAACCCATGATTCATTCTCATATTAAACAGTAAAAATAAAAAATGGTTTATAGATTTAAATTTTGATCAATGAATTATAGATACTTTCCCTTTTGTTCAGGAAAACTGATTTCAAAGTATGGAATAGTCTTGTGGTTGGTTTTATTCTTATGACAACAACAGAATAAAGTATCTACATCACAATATGACAAATATTTCATTCTAGATATTTAAAGATTCTTGAAATGAATGTGAACAATCAAATATCCAATATCCAACGATATCTAGAAAACCGTAATATTTAATATTTATTACAACCAACCAATATATTGACATTAAAGCTTAAGCATGTATCCAGAAATAATGTTAGTATAAAAGATTTGTTATCGATTTGATCACCACTTAAACATTTACAACTGAACGACGTTTTGAAAAGGAGCAAAGGACAAAACAAACGGCGGTCATAGTTCCCATAAAAGAATAAAATCTAGAGTCGATATTAATCGATGTAGCCGCGCTATTCACAGCAAACGCTTCCTTTTATTGTTCGTCTCAACGGGATCCGATCTAAGTAACTGTTCATCAGGGATCCGACCAGCGCGAGAATAACAACCATCGCCACTGTAACAAAGGAAATGTTATGGTTCTTTTCGACGAGAAAGAACTTATTGCGTAATGGTGTTAACGTTGGTTTTTTTTTTAGTTCTCTTCTGGGTATCTGACGATGACTTTTGTTTATGCAAAGAAAAAGCGTGACAAATTTAATGATTGTTCTAGATATTTAAAAAAAAAGGTACAATCCTAGTGTTTTTCAAATGAAATGTCACATCCTTTTACTAGATAAAGTTTTAACATTACTTGCCCTGTATAAAAATGCTTTGATACACGGTGGTGTAAAATAAGATTCCCTGTTATATATAAAAATATGTTATATTTAACTCAAGTAGCCAATATTTAAAGAAAATTCATTTTAAACGAGCGAACTAAGATTTATATCTTCATTTCCACAATATTTAAAACTTAATATTTCTTCGACACACAGTGTCTATTTCAAATACGAATATTATGCTAAATTGAACAGTAAGAATATGAGTTACCTCCTAATAGGCCCATCAACTTAATAATACAATAAATGATAATAGTCGGGAATTTTCTTCATCCTAGTCCATGTTTTCAATGTCCAGATATGCAATATAAATTTAGGGGTTAAAAAATTATTTTTCTTTATTCAAGTCTACCTGGTCATTTACCAAAATACAAACATTTTTGTTTCATTAATTTCTAGGCCATTTAAGATATTTAATTTTTCAGATTTATTTTAATTCTGTAACATTTTAAAGTTTTCGTTGAAAGTGTCAATTTTCTGACATTAATTGGTTAGTTTAATAGGAATTATTTTGTTCCTTAATATAACTTCTATATTCATTGAGCCTAGTGGAAAAATTACTGACGGCCCGTGAGTTTTTTAAAGTGAGAGAGCGTAGAGCCCCTTCCTCGTATTTACTTTTCGTGCTATCGAAACCCTATACAGGAGGTGAACAAGGAAAACATTAAAATTTTGTATTGTTACTACTTACAACTACATTAGGGGATGGGTTGTTGCTTATTGCGCAGATAAAGACATGAATAAGTAGGTACCGTTTCCGGAAGAGTAAACCATTTAGACAGTTTATTGTAACTCCAAATCAATAGAGAAAATTCGAAAAAGTTCATGAGAAGTTCAAAAAGTTCAAAAAAATATTAAAGTTTTATGTTAAAAAAAGGTTATTGTACTCATTTTTGTCGGTGAATAGCACCCCGCCGTTTCCTAGTTTTTAAAGTGAAATTCCATTCGCCTGTTTTTTAAATTAAAACAAATATTCGCGAGGCGAACGAAATACGCGACGCGAGACATATCAAACGCTCCGTACCCGTTATATCAGCGTTTAAAACTAATGACCGATACGCTCGGTTGTAGAGAATCTACGTCCAAATCGCATGTTTTAGAAAGCAGTCAAACCCCCGAATTCTGGCAACCAACAAAACATGTAATGCCAACGACGAGATAAGATGACGTGGCGTACGGTCGCTGTGGCGAGCGGCGAGGAGATGGAATCTTTATTCGCTTTATATGGTGTGATGGGTCGACAGTTGCTCTTCTACATTTGGATATTTTAATTTTTAACAATATCTTAAAACGATTTTAAGGAAAGAAATTGAACGGAAATAAAATATGGTGTTTTGCTGCTTCCTGTTTGTTAAACATAGACTTTTGGACACAAACCGTACTCAGTTAAATGAATTTCTGATTTATAAAGTTTATTAGTTTTATTGTTTTTGCTGAGGCGTTCTAGACTATTATTAGTTTTGAGAGTAATGTTTATATTATTTGCTTTTGATAAATATTTAGAAACTAATTGGGTTACTTTTACTGTATATGTAATTGTTTAGTACGCGTTATTTTTTATATTATTGACAGGATATATTAAATTAATTGTTTTATTATGGCATTTTTTATTAATTATTTTATTTAAAATATTTGGGTCCTATCCGTTATTTAGTTCGACCTTTTTGATGACATATAATTCTTTGTTATAATTATTTAGTGACATTGGGATGTTAATAATCTGTTTAAAAATGAATTAAATATTTTATGAATAAGTTGACGCCTAAGATAACGCCGCGTCAATGTTGACGAAATTTAAATGCCTTTTTTAGGCGCACTAATTGGTAGCCAATGATAAGGCAGGATAAGGATATGGTATTGGTAGCCAATGATAAGGCAGGATATGCCAGGATAAGGCAGACTACGAACAAACAAAATCAGCAAACACATCCAACGTGGAAAGTAAAGTGTTCGGAAAGCTCTATAAATATGCATCCAGTAACGCTCTAGTCAACTGAGAATACAACGCATTTTTAACACCAGCAACGTATTTTTAACAATTCTTGTGCCAGTACCATCTTATTTCCGTATGAAAGCCTAAGTCCAACTTCAAAATTCGCTAGATTGTTATTGGCGAGAGGCCTAACTTACGAGCGGCGAGCAACCGAGACGTTGTCATTTTTGGCTACACTTGCTTGTACGGTGGCAATATTCTATTCTTATATTATCGTACAAGCACCACATTATTGTAGAGAGTAAACTCACTTTCAAATTTTCTAATAATACGATTAATAGCCTGTTCGGAAAGTCCAACACGACGAATACCACGATGGGTCTGAATTGCTCGTTGAGTAGCAAGAGAGGACCGCAAATTTGCGTGATAAACCTGGACAATTTCCAAACGTTCTTCTAACGTGAAACGAACCATGATTTAATTGCAAACCTTTTGAAAAACAACTGAAAGGACATGTCAAAAATCAGTAAACAAATATAGTCGCCATGAGCTGTCAAAGTTCCATCATCCCTTTATATCTGCATTCGGTTGAATCAATTTTAGAAGTACGAGGGTTGATCAATAAGTCCTTAGAAAAAGATAGAAAACCAAATTATTTTAAGTAGATTTTTTTTATTTTTCAACATAATCTCCTTTCAGCTCTATACACTTTTCTAAGCGTTTCTCCAGCTTTTTTAAGCCGTCTAAAAAGTCAGATTTCGGAAGATGCTCAAAATAAGCATCTGTTCGGGCGATGCCCTCCTCGTTCAATGTGAACCGTTGTCCGCTAAGCCATTTTTTTAAGTTCGGAAATAAAAAAAGTTACCGGGGCCAAATCTGGTGAATACGTTGGATGTTGTAATAATTCGAACTTTAATTCCATGATTTTGGCCATTGAAACTGTACAGATGTGCACCCGAGCATTGTCTTGATGGAAGAGGATCTTTTTCTTTTTCAAATGAGGACGATTTTTCTTGATTTCTTCTCTGAACTGGTGCAATAACGACGAATAATACTTTCCAGTTATTGTTTTTTTCTTTTACCAAGTAATCTGTGTAGATGATTACGCGTGTATCCCAAAAAACTGGCCAAAACCTTGCCGGCCGATTTTCACTGTCTCTGCAGTGTAGTAGTGTATCCATGTTTCGTCCACAATTATGTATCGACGCAGAAACTCATCAGGATTGCAAAGAAAAAGCGCCAAAATACAAAAGCGCCATCTTACCGACATTTTTTTCACACCCAATTTTTCGTGCAATATTGAAAACACTGTACCTTAAAATTATGTCGTGGATTTTGTCAATCATTTCGGGAGTAGTCACTTTCACTGGATGTCCCGACGTACCCAATTATAAACAGTTGCAAATACAGGAGCAGACGTGCCATGAACTTCATCCAACTCAACTTTGATCTCTTTCGGTATTAAGCCTTTTAAATATAAGTGTTAAATAAATAAAAGTTTCTTGCTTCAACCGACAATAAAAATGAAACTATGTGATGAATATAACTAAGATTTTGACAGCTATCTGGTGAATAATGATGCTTACTAAAAACAAACCATTTACGATGCTACAAGACTGCCATCTCTTACTTACAAGGACATTGGAGGAAAGGTCATATGAGTCGAACCATTCATATGTTTTTATAAAATGGAATCAATTTTTGTACTGTACTTTGTTAATCCTATAAACACGCCCCTATTTAACGAATCATTTTTCGTCGTGCCCTCGAAGAGGAAGGTTATGTTCACTACAAAATTTCAAAATGTCAATGATCTTGGAAAGTACCAAGCGGTTTGTTTTCACAATTTCATTATGCTCGCTTATTGTTTTCGCATATGTTGTTTTCGTTACTAATTTTACATTCTTTTACAACTTGACCAAATTCAAGACGGGCGTGGGACGACCGTTAGTTTTTAATTCAACTTTCTCCTCCAAACTAAAATTAGTCAGTCATTATTAACTGTTTTAAATCAGACACCTTCATGTTTGCAATTAAAAGTTGATTATTTTTATTTAAAAAGTACTACTCAGTATGTACACACGTAGCAAATCCTAAATCAAAACAAGTATTTGCGAAGCGAACGAAATACGCAATGCGAGACATCAAACGCTCCGTACCCGTCAAATCAGTGTTTAAAACTAATTACCGATATGCTCAGTCGCAGGGAATCTACGTCCAAATCGCATGTTTTAGAAAGCAGTTAAACACCCGAATTCTGACAATCAACAAAACATGTAACCCCAAGGACGAAATAAGATGACGTGGCGTACATTTGCTGGAGGTAAACGTCCGACCAATGATGTAAAAATTGTGGCGATAGGATGGAATTTTTATCCGCATTATTTGATGTCATGGGTGGACAGACGTTCTTCTACATTTGGAGATTTTAATTTTTAATAATATTTTAAAATGAGCTAAAGGAAAGAAACGGAATGGAAATAAAATATAGTATTTTGTTCTGAAAAATTGTGACACACCACCCCAACACCCTCCCTCATGAGCCACCACTGCTAGAGATTTATCAATTCGATGTTTTCTCCTTCGCAAAATTTCTTGTTTGCTGAAATTATTAAAAATTATTAATGAAATTTTGCTGAAATTATCATTGTTGACTTCTGGTAAATAAATTGAAGTAGGATAATAAAAATTAACAGGCCTTCAATTCTCTTAAGCCACACTAGCTAGAAGACCAGAAAAACCGAATAATCAACAACTTACAATGGGTTTGAACTTCCAATCAGTGTGCGTATTACTGATATGTACGAGTGATAAGACTGGCTGGTAAGACTAACACCAACATTTCCAAGTTTCAACACCTATGACAATTTTATTGAAAGGTGACGAAAATGTATAAGAAGTGAGGGAGATTACTTCGAAGATTAAGTTTGTGTTAGTTTTTTCATAAATAAATGGCAAAGGCAGTTAAAAAGCTGAAAACTAAGTTGAGGACCTCATATTTTAGTACCTTAACTTAAAAGGGATAAATGTTCTATAGTTTTACGCAGAACTGATGAAAAAAACAACTTACATTTTTTATTTCGACTTTTTTTTATTTTAGTCAACTTACATATGACTGTCTGCTAGAAAAATGTCTATACGCTATTTATTCACTACTGCTAGCATAACATTCAAATAATTGCATTTTTGCAGAGTGGGCTAGTTTAATTTCATTACCAACCATGCAAGGAAATTAACATTTATTATCGGACAAAGAAAAGATAAGTTAATCATAAAAATGAATTGAATTGGAAAAATAAGAATAATAATGATATAGGAAGTTGGACAATTGTACAGCTAGTTAGGACAGAAAAACCAACTTAATCACAAAGCTTTTGCTGGAGTTGTCTCTTACAAATTAGTTTTACTCCGTTCAATTTATCCATTTTTTGTAACAAGCTACCTATAGCAATAACACGAGTACAACGGAGGCTAGGTTAATTATGTATTTGCTTCGTCACGGTTAAATAAATCAAATTAAGGTTAAACCAAAGAAAAAATTGCTTTATAGTCGAGCAAATCAAAGCATTTTCCTCTAAAAGAAAAAATAGACAACACATTTCGTACTATTATTCGTTTCAGTTTGGATTTCCGTTCAAATATCGTAATATAAAGAGCGACATCGTTTGTTGGAAAACTAATTCGTTTTCTAGTGTCTACGCCTGATTTTCAAATCCAATTATTATTGGGCCAAGGTCATCGATTTTATGCCCTGATTAGATGGAACGAGCACCGAATCGGCAAAGGTCAATTGCTTTCTGGGTAACCTAGAGGATGTTTATCATTATCAATAGGTTTTCGACATTGGAATTGGTAAAAACGGGTCGTTTCGACGAGTTACGTCTTAATCGGTGGGACCTTCACGGGGTTCCGGTTAATTAGAATTGGCGGTTTTTTGTTATCGCGCTAAAGAAGCAAAAAATTATTTCTAAGAAAAAGTTTCTAAAATGAAATACTTTTTATCAGTTGTAATAATATAAGTTGTAAATAATCACTATAACTCATCGGTCAATAAGTCCCTGGTCTGATAAATAAAACATCCTTTTTTTCAAATTTTTCTTTCGCAAATTTCGACTTTATTTATCTATATACTCTCCTTGAAGAGCAATACAATAATTCCAACGCTTTTCTAACATCTCTGCACCTTTTTTTAACAAGATTTCTCTTTGCCTTCAAAATATCTTTCAGTGCCGCAATTACCTCTTCATTTGAGCTAAATTTCTTTCCAGCGAGCATTTTTTTGAAGTCTGAGAAAATGAAATAGTCGCTGGGAGGCCAGATCTAGAGAATACGGTGAATGAGAAAGCAATTGGAAGTGCAATTCATGCAATTTAGCCATCGTTACCAACGATTTGCGACATGGTGCATTGTCTTGGTGAAACTTTTTTTTTTCATTTGGAGCCATTTTTTGCGATCTCGCCCTTTAAACGCACTAATATCGCTATGTAAGTTTTACCTTTCTCGAGATATCCCATGCGCATCCCAAAATACAGAGGTCATAACATTGCCTGACGATGGTTGTTTTTTTGGACGATTTGGACGGTTTTAACCGACTGAGGTCAACTCAGCTCTGTCGATTTGACCCCGGAGTATAGTGATGGATCCATGTTTCATCCATTGGCACAGACGACATGAAAACACATCTTTTTATTTCATTAAACAGCTCCAAAAGTGATCCGCTGTGAGCAAACGCAGAACCCATTTACCATAAACTCGAACCTTCATGCAGACCCAATGGCACCCAAATGTTCATGCAAAATAATGTAACACTTCCTTTCGATATCTTCATATCAGTTATCTTTTTCAGTTTTACTTTACAGTTTTGCGAAATAATTTTGTGAATTTTTCTCATGTTGTCTGGTCTAACCACCTCATTTGGACGTCCTTCTGGACAGCATCATCGGTGCTTGTACGGCCACGTTTGAATTCAGCATACCAATCAATTATGGTTGATTTTCCTGAGGCAGAGTCCGGGTAATGTTTATCAAGCCATTGTTTTGTTTCAACGGTGTTTTCCTTCATCAAAAAGCAATGCTTAATCAACACACGAAATTATTTTTTTTCCCTTATTTTGAAAAAGTAGCGTCACTTAAAGCACAACAATTCAGAAACTAGCAGACAGATTGTCATGAAATTTTGACACATGACGTTTGAATAAAATTTATCTAACATGGGTACTAAGTGACCCACTAGACTTTGGCTAGTGTTGGACTCGTGGTAGTAGCGGTTTTCGATGATATTCGGTATGCGGTCTATCCAAAAGCCGAGAGGTAAATGGGCGAATCTTCACGGGCGAGTTCATACTGTAGTACACTCTGAAATATTTTTATTTTTCTCCAAAAATGGCCTAAACGGTATCCTAAATATATTTTATATATCTTGGACTAAATAAATCTTTTATGTTAATCACTTTTCCAGTGATATTAAACTAATGCCGGACTAACTTAAATTGGACCACGATTTACTATTAAAATAAATCTTGGATCTTGCTTTATACAAAATGATCTAAACTTGTTTCAAAGACAAGAGACCGTGATATGACAGTTCATATCGTATTAATGATGAGCAAATTTCGTCATATCCGCAGAGCCCAAATCTTGCTGGAATATCAAGAATATTTTTTTTTTGTTATCGAGTATTCAAATATTGTTACGAAACAAAAACTAGTTTATTGTAGTGCAGTTTTTTAAATACTTCTTGCAACAAATAGTTTTGATAAAATGTCTTTTTTAGTCAAGCAACTTCGCTATTTTCTTTGACAATTTTATTCCAAACGCTTTAAAATAATGAATTTGTGCATTTCAAATTCAATCGGGTAAAATATGATCAAAATATATGTATGCCAAAAATATATTTGCTTCTTGTGTCCAAATTGTTGTTTCTTAAAAAAGTCCTTTTGTTGTTTCTTGTTGTTTGTTAAAATTTATTGGGATGTGAATTAAATGTCTATAAATGTATTCCAGAATGATTTGTTTTCCAGATTTTCTTCTTCCAATTCCAATTTTTGGGTTAATTCTTGTATCTCCTTCCACTAAATGCCTCCCTCCTGCGTAGTTTTTTTGGCCCTTTCTTACCTTCTCTTTCTTGACCTTTGTTTATCATTAATTTCCTTTTGAACATTTTGAATGGTTTTATTCGTCTACTGTAATATTTAATGTAGTATGATTTTGTTAATCATGTAGCGTAGCACTAAATGTATACAGCATCCTTAAACAATGCATATAGCTAGTAACCAACCATTTTATCGAAGAGGGCGGTACACCATCCCCAAAACCCCCAATCCAGCGGTCAAAACCCGCTCCGCGCTATTATTATCCCGCACTACCATCTCCGGACAAAAAGACCATTAATCCCAGCCACCTATCGGCGTAATCAGTAACACTAACCGAAGCGGAGAAATTTTAATTACTTTTTTCGGTCGCTCGTCCCCTTCCTAAGACCGTTGTTTACGAAAACATCGACCGATCGCTCGGAGCACGATTGTCTTCGGGTTCTCAGCAGAGTCGACCGAACAAAGACGGAGACTAGCGCGTCGAAGAGGCCGACGTGCCGCACCGTTCTGGCTTATGGGAGCCGAGCAAGGCCTACCTGATGCGAGAACAAGGTGTTTGACAATAGAACATCGAGTTTCCTACTGCTTCGATAATTATTTGAAGAGCGAGCGATGGCTCACGCGGCGAACCGCGACCGTGAAAATGCTTTACGGGTTCCCGACGTCGATGAACGTTCGAATTTTGGTATTTTAAAATGGGTGAGGGGAGAGGCTCAATATGGGGTTCATCCTAAAATCATTTTCCAAACAATACCATTGCCTATTGTTTAAAAACATCTTCACTACACTCAGTTGCAGATTTTGGGGAAAGGGATTGATTTGATTTGATTTCTTCTTTATTCCTAATGAGTATAGGAGAATTATCAGTTCACTTTAGGACACTTACATTCAGCATGCCGTTCTATATTTTTTCTTGGGTGATTGTTGCAGTCCTACTGAAGAGTGCTCATGCTATCTTGATAATGTGTATCTTGTATTCTATTAATATGATAATTTCATTCTACTAGTCTTTTATGTGTCCACTTATTTTTATTTTTTACTTAGTATATGTGCCATATTTCTTCCTTTCGTATTCTCTAGGTGTTTTTCCTTCCCTTAGTTGCGATATTCTAATTTCAAAAACCTGGTAGCTATTGTCTGTCTGGTCTTGCCTGAGTCGTATTTGTTCGTACGGGTCTGATTACAGTTTTCTATGGAAGTTTTAGTCTCGCTTTAAAAGACACTTTCACCCATGCTCCACGTGAGTGCAAGTCGATTTCAGCCGCTGCCACCTGTCAACAATATCTCCCGGGAACAGTTTCTGGAGCCTCATAGTCTTTGTCAGTCAGCTCCGTAGGGACGTTGGGAGCAACTGATGGAGCCAATATAGCGTAAGATAGGATATTTCGACCTGTGAACGAAGGGAAGATGAGTCGCATTGCCTAACGCCATCCACTTGTGGAAGTTCGCAGTTGATCTGCAAACCTTGTTTTGCTGTCAGATGAGGGAGCGTAGACAACGAGGCAACACATACGATTGCACCCATGTTACGCATGTGTAGATTCTGTGTGGTTCTTCTGTTGTTTACATTATTTTGAATAAAAAGTTTCTTTAAAACATGTGTCCAATATGCAATCATTTCCGCAGAAAATATTTTATCGGCAATATTTAATTGGCAACGTCGCAAATTGTAAAACAAATCAGTTTTTTGTTTCATTGTCTTCTTTAGGTATTAATTGAAAGTAAAATGTAAAATAACATCAGTTCTCAATAACTGAAGTTAAGCGACTTCGGCCGGGGTCGGGACCTGGATGAGTGACCGTAATATAGGAAACCCTACAAAAAGCCACGGGTCAACTCGGCCTGGAGATAAATTGAAAAAATGTTCAAAATATCCACAATTTGAGTTTTGGTACCGTTCTAACCTATTTTCCTGAATACGTTGAAAAAGTTCTGGTATATATCTAATTTAGCTTCTGTGTCAATAAAAAGCATATGCAATTTAAATACACAAACTGACACACAATGAAATAATTACATCCTTTAATAATAATACCCTTTGTCGTGGGATCATCTCAATTAATTAATACGACGCTGCCACTTTTATTGTTTGGCTCATTCTTAACCTTCAAGCGGTCGCGTAACCTTCGAATCGCCCGCACTTGATATGTTTTCGGTCATAAACTCTTACATCTACTTCACAAGTATTTCCTATTTTTAGTAGCCTTTTAAAGGCTCACCACGTAGATGAGAGACTATATCCTCCCTTCCTGCGCACCGTCCATAACGTACATATAGCATTTGTTTTAGTGGTAGAATAGGAAAACGTCGAATAGCTCACGCGCGCCCGATTTTGAAACAATATAGTATTTATAGAAAAAAGGAAAAAATATTTACTATTTTAATAAATATATATTTACTATATATATTTATTATAATTGAAAATGCAGCTGATACAGCTGGTCGCCGAAGCTAAGACGGTACATTCCGAGAAAACTGAAAAGAAAAGTTATGAACCACTTAAAAATAAGTGACGGACACTCATGTAACGAACCAGGCACAAATTCCAGTGTATGTAGAAGAAGTTGTAATATCCTGCTAAAAAGAGGAGACAATCCAAGACACAATGTGCAGCTTGTCTGGGGAATATTTGCGAGACCCCACTACATTTATTTGCAGAGAATATTGTATTTTATATTCAAGCAAAATTTTTGTTACCAAATTGTTTTCTAATTTAAAGTTAATGTCTCTAAATAAATAAAGTATGATAGATAAACAAGATCTTTTCTTAATTTGTCTTTTAAATCCCAAAAATCTTTAATAGATGACTGATTTTTTTTATATTGTCATCCGTTTTTGATGTGGAAGTAGCTTCAAAACGCTTAAACCAGTCAAAAACACGTGCACGAGATAAACATTCATTGCCACACAATTCTTTCAATAAATTATAAGTTTTAGTAGCGGTGTTTCCAAGTTTCAAGTGAAATTTCACAACAATTCATTGCTCTATTGTTACATTTAACATTTTTCCGGCAAAACAAAAAATCAACTCTAATGTGAACGAAAGCTACGGTTATACGGATTTGTTTACAGAAGCGAGAGGTACTGCATTCGAAAGAGAAGGCTTCGTGTTAACAGCTGTTGGTCGCTTGACGCATGCATATTTCTTACGACACCTCGTATAATAATATTTACTGGGGTGTAACAAAAGTATTTTGAGGTACTTAGTTACCCACTGTTCAAAAAAATTCTAGCTGGATGTTATTCCTCGAAATAGAGGCCGTTCTTTTCGATGACCTCAACCCATCTTTGACCCAGTAATCCTGTTCCTCTTCGGAGCCATGATGTTTCAAGAGCGAGCCTACTCTTAAAATGACGGAATCGCGGCACCGTGGACGACCTGATCTTTCCCTATCTTCAAGTCTCATGTCTTCCTTCCGAAAATTTTTGAACCAGAACTAAACGGTGCGGATTGAGACGGCACTTTTCCCATCTAGTTCGCAAATAATATTTTAAAATTGCTTTAATTTCGAGACTTATTTCACTAATTTTATCGTTTTTATTAAAAACAGTTGACTGAATATTTGGGTGGATTCACCTTAATATTGAAGAAGGAATGTTTGTATGTCAAAAAGTTCGACAACGACTTAAAGGTCTGAGGAGTGAAGTATAATCGTTTTATTTATAAAGAAAGGAAAAAAAAAAACGTTAATGCTTTTGTTACACACTAGTAGCTGTTAACGCAAACTGATGGGACGTTTTCAGAAGATCATTTCATATCACTTTCCATCTCGTTTATTAAAATGTAGTCGTCGGTGTAGCCTAACAGCTTCAGTTCCTTTCGCTTCATCTGATAGCCTATTTTGGGTTTTACAGTCTTGATAACTTCATTCATAATTACGTTAAAAAGTAAAGGGCTGCTGAATAAATATTTCTGCTCTTCTGTGATATTTAATGTTGCTGCGAGGGTTGCTATTTATGTATCCGGAATTGGCAATAATGGTGTTGCTAGGCGCCATCTGAAATACATCGTAAAGTTTGACATTATTGACTGTGTACAACTCAGAACGTTTTGTCATACGGACGCTAGTTGCGCTTTTACGGACGCTAGTTGTGCTTTTAGTTGAAAATTTGATCTCAGTCAAAAGATAAAATTAACTTGTAAGAATTTTCGTGAAATGAGTTACTATGACTTTCGACGTTTCGTTATCTTAACAACAGTGCATCGCTCAACTCACTTCGACTTTTGGCGATGAAGCACCATCTAAAACCACTGTATATCAGTGGTTTAGTGAGATCAATCTTGAACGTTGTTCACTCCCGGACGAATTTTAAGAGGGTAGCACAAAATCGGTTGTTGTGCCAGAAAACATCGATACCCTTCGCGAACTGATAAAGTAAGATCGTCATGTGACATAAAATGAGATATATATCCCTGGGCATTAGTATGACAAGCATACACAAGATTTTACATGAACATTTGTCCAAGAAGTGCTCATAAAATAAAATCGCGGTGTGTCAAAAGCTGTGTATAACATTTACACAGGTGATGCATCTTAGATCTATACGTATGAGCCCGAAAGTAAACAGCAGTCGAGTGTACGGGTCAAAATGAGCCAAACCCAACAAAAGTTGTTCGCGCAAGAAGCACTTTGAAGCAAATGGTCGCTTGTTTTTTTGGCTATACATGATTAGGACCATTTTTCACCATGACAACGCGAGCTCTCACACATCGGGCTGAACAATTCAATATTTAACAGGTCAAAACATCGAATTAATGGGTCATCCGCCGTACAGTCCTGATTTGGCATCCAATGATTTCTTTTTGTTCCCATCTGTGAACAATAAACTACGTGGGCAACCATTTTCGAAGCGGTTGATGCGTTCCGAATGTATGTTTTGGAGATACCACAATTGGAATGGAAATAGTGCTATGAAAATTGGTTAAAGTGTACCGATCATCGCGGAGAATATTTTGAAAAACAAAAAAACCATTTTCAATAATAAATATTTGTTTTTATTTATTATTCCGGATACATAAATAGCAAACCTCGTACTCCCATAATTTTTGACACCGCTTTGATTGAATTTGGATTTGATTTGATTTGATTTCAATTTGATTGGAATTAGAAATTTAATGTGAAGCCATGTAATATACAAAAGATCAATAGTATTAATAATTATTAATAATTTCTTTTTAATTCGGGAAATTATTTTCGCTCTAATCAGTTCAAATCGGCTCTAATCAGTTTTTAATTACTGTTCTCTGAACTGTAATGTAGACACCGCTTGTTGAAACAATTTGAAATAGACAAACAATCTTTCAATTTGTGTATTTTTTTTTGATTTGTGTATTGGTAAAAAAACTTTACCAGTAAAAAAATTTATCAATTATTCAGCTCGTAAATGTTTTACAACCCTTACATACGACCCACAAAGTAAAATCTAACAAAGCTCGGTCGGATCTGGGCCACACATTCAATCGAGCGAGTGTATGGCGGAGAGGGAGATGAGGTTGAGAGAAAAAAAAACCCTCCTTTCGCCCCCTTAAAATAATATTTGCGCTGGGTACGCGGTAACAACTCCAAACAAAGGGGTATGTTTTTGCAGCCGCGAGCTATTTGGAGATGCCTGCTGCAACGAAATGATACCTTCATATAACTGACGGTGACGACCTCTGAAAACTGAATAATACAATACGGAAAGTATTGTTGAAAACTATACTGTTTTTTTTCTACGAGGTGACTTACTTGTTGTAGTGTTTTTTTAGGTTGTTCGTGATGAATGTGAAAGGTGACGATTTGGACATAGCGGAAAAAGCAATGCAACAGAGTTTACCATTATGGACATTAATGTGGGAAAAAAAGAAATACAAATACAAGTAATTTATGAACAATTTATATTATTTACAACTTCTTGCCAACGAAGTGGTAGGTTAATAATACTTTTTTGCAATAAGTTAGCATCTTTATAGCTAAAAAATGTTAACATTTTATTTTACCCTTCTATTCTAAAAGACTTCTCATTCAAACAATTTTGGAGAGAGCGCAATAGTTGATAGTCCAGTCACTAAGGTTGATGGTGCAAATTATACTAATTGAAGAACAATGTTTGACGGATCCTATTTGAAACGAGTAATCAGGCATTTTCATGATGAAACCCGATGCCTTGCATGTTTGCTAATTCTGGTCGTTTTTATTCCATTGCTGTCTTCAGCCGTCTTAATTGTGAACAGCAGGTGTCAGTGCTGATGGTTTGGTTACGTGCAAGAAACTGAAATTTTAATTATTTGCATCACACTGGTAAATTGAAGCTTGCATGTATGAAACTAGCATGTAGAAATTTGTGCTGGCCAGTTGTGAATAACTTTAAAGGTTTGACATATTTATATATAATGTCCATATAACATATTTATATATTTATATTATATTTATATATTTATATTATATTTATATATTTATATTATATTTATATATTTATATTATATTTATATATTTATATTATATTTATATATTTATATTATATTTATATATTTATATTATATTTATATATTTATATATAATTATTTTAAATAAGTCGATATAAAATTGGATACGATACATTACACAATTCGACATGATTTTTGTAATATTGATGAGAATTCTTTATTTACGTTTCATTTAGGTAGTTATTAGTTATTAAAACACCTTTTCACAGAAATGGTCTGGCACGTCCCATTTTCAAGCACCTGCTTCTCCTTTACATCCTGGGATCGTTGAAATTATTTGTATCTGACTTTGGACTGGACAATGTAGGAATTACTACAAAACCGTAGAGGGGGTATTTCTACAGTATTCTACAATCCTTTAAGGGCAGTTTTAGTGTCTTCTATAGTTTAGATTTTTTTCATCTCGTTTACAGTGCAGTCAAGTGTTTAAGTCGATTTTATATAAAATGACATGTTCTAGTCATTCATTTTGCAAAAATCCAGGGGATAAGTTTTGTTACCATACATTTTTGATACCTAGTACTTCAAACATAAAATATGCCTCTCTTGTTAACTCTCTTGTTAAGGTAATGGTTTCAAGTACCTAGAAATATTTCCTCAATTAAGTGATGTAAAACTAAAAAGGCATATTTATTGGACCTCAAATAAGGTAAGGTTTCTAGGTGATATCCGTTTTCAAGACAAATGAAATGAAAATAAAGTGACTGCTTGGAAGTGTTTCGTAAGTATAGTGAAAGGATTTCTGGGCAACAAGAAATATGAAAACTGTAAAAACCTCATGGATGAACTCTTGAAAGCCTATGAAATACTAGGGTGTCGCATGTCCTTAAAAATGCATGTTTAAACTCACATTTGCATTTTTTCCGAAAAATTTGCGTGTAGTAAGGTTTCAACGAACAAGGAGAGAGGTTTCACCAAGACATCAGGAAGATGGAAGCAAGATACCAGGGACTCTGGAACCCATGTATATTGGCCGACTAGTATTGGTTTTAAAAAATAGGTCATGATACAGAACACAAGAGGAAAAAGTGAAAGTTTTTGTCACCGTATGACATCTCATGTAATATATTTTTTATTCACATGATCGCACAGATTCACAGATTGCACAGATTTAACAGGTATTTCATGTTTAAATTAAATAAATATTAGATTGTAAAAATATGCCCTCTATTTTTTTTCCCAACCAACGATCCCCTGTAACAAAAGAAAAATTGTACGTGTTACAGTAATTAGTTTATCATTTTCGGATTTAGGACTACAAAATACTTCACATATAAGTAATGTCTGAATGATTGTGGCGTGTTCATATATTTTTTTCTTTTTTTAGGTTTTTCGTCACGATATAAAACTCAAAAAAAAAAACAAAAATATCTGTTCCTATTTAAAAAAAGAATCAAGAAAACCAAACGGTGATAAATTTCTCAGTGATTATTTTCTGTAATAACTTTGCCTAACAAACAAAATTTCAAAAATATAAAAATGTTCTAAAAAGCTACAAACTTTTAACGTTAATGTTTCGGAGGGTCCCCTCCCCCCGTTTTCAGAACTAATCTAAAAATTAAATTATATTAATTTGTAATATATAAAGTAAGGAGTGGAAGTAAATAAGTTTTTGTGAATGTTAACAGTACTTATATTGGCAATTAAGCTGTCAATGTAAGTTTCTAAGTCAACTATACATAAGTATGAGTATACTATACATACTAAGTCAAATATAAAGATAATAAAGATATTAATAATAGATATTTTTTGAGTTTTAGATCGTGGCGAAAACCCTAAAAAAAATAAAAAAAATATACTATTTTCATCAATGTTACCTCTAAAAAGTTTAAATTTTTGACCAATGTTATTTTTTAGAGCCTGGTTTCAATGCTATTGCAAAATTATGGAAGGGAAATAAAGATCTGGTTAAATGATAAAATTTTCGCATACTATTGCATTCATTTAAGCATACTAGAGTTAGTTGTATTTTGAAATTCAACAGTTAAAGAATTATCAATATCGTAGAAATTATCAGATTTTTTAAACATCCAGATGTAATGAGAATTATGCAAAAAACGGAAAGTGGCAATCAAACAACTTATTCAAAAATGTAATACTGTATCATTTATTGTCATTTCTTTATTTGCCAATTAAAAAAAAAGATAAGTATTTTTGGCATATAGTAAAAGAGGATGAAATTTTATAAAAGGAGCTCTATACAATTTTAGGCTATCGTTTGAGGACCGCTGGAAATCCGTGACGTGTTGACTTGCAAGACCGCGATCCCGCCATGGAATGACTGTCCAATTGCACGGTTTAAACCGACGAAAGAGCCATGAAGGCCGTCGAAAAAATCACGTCCATCCGCTCACGAACCGAAAGATCGAGGATGAAGCGTCGGTTGCATCGCCAGCCCGGCCCAGATCGAAATCGTGGCCGCTAAACGGGGTTTTAACTTGACTAGGCATCGTTACCACGATGATGATGTTGATGGTTTGCGTTGCAGTTTCGCAAAAAAAAAACTTAAATGGAAAGACTTGATTTGTTAAAAGATGGAAGTAGGAAACAGTGAAAAATAATTTCATTCATGTAAAATAAGGTCATTCTGTTTTTCGGGATCTTTAAATCACTTATTTGCAAAGTTAGAAATATATTTAGCTAATTATGTACGAGAGAGTACGTAATCATCATTCAATGACATACATTCAATGCAACCACCAACAGGTATATCTGGAGCGTTAGAAAAAATATTGTTATACTTTTCTGTCTCTTCTATACATCTTGTCTCTTGTAAATTTTCGTTCGGGTAATGAGTCTTTGAGTTTCGAAAATAAATAATAATCAGAGGGGGCTAAATCAGGAAAACTATACAGGTGATGGATCATTTTAAAAGTTTAATTAATTTTTTGCAGGGTAAGACGAAATCCTTGATCTTTTAATAAGAGCACATTAGGACGCCATACATAATTATAACTGAGATGCCAAATACGACGGTCATTCGAAAAGAACTAGGTCTGACAAAGAACAGACAAGTGTCTTGGTTGTTTTTATAATCAACATAATCATCATACTTCAATACATTTAGACCAACAACAGACTTTCAACCAACCTTCTTTAAATACCTCTCAGTATAATGCGATTGATCCAATATTGCAAATTCATCATTTGATGTAAATCTTCCACTAGCGGGCTATTTCCCACAGATTTAGAAAGACAAACTAATTACTGGGAGCCAAATCCGGTGAATAGTGCGTATGTAGGAGAACTTCTTAGAGTAGGTCATGGAATTTTTCAGCAACATTCCGAGATAGTGGCATTTTTTGAGCCTCCTGAGCGTCAATGACAGTTTTATGATCCGGTTTAAATTCATCAGTTCACTTTTTTACTATCAAAAACGAAGGGAAAAATCCTTTAAAGTAGAATTCAACTCCTTTTGTGTATGTACATCGGAGTTGAAATGCTTGCAAGATAAAGTATTTTATTACAGTTGGAACAATTCTATCTATTTTTCAGAAAATATTAAAACTTGTTTGTTTTACTCAATCCCCGCAAACAAGTAACTAAACGCATCTGCAATTTCGCAACACGTCATCTAACGAATCATACTTCACAAATGTCATACTCATTTCGTCATACTTGCGCCATCTCTGTGTCCGGCCGAAAACTTATCAAAATTGATTTAAAGAATTAAAATTTGATGATGATTCTTGATCCAAATCATCAAAACTATACGACATACTTAATATGTTTTAGAAGTTTTATCTTGTTATGACAAACAATAATTTTCTAGTCTAATAAATGATCAAGCTTGTATTCAACTGAAACTATATAATCTTGATCGTTCTTTTAAAAATATCATGTCATCGCGATAAACAAGTAGGCTTGTAAGGAAGTTGAATATTTAAAAATGACCGGTAGCAAATAGATGATATCAATCGTTCATCAAGTAATTTTAGATCAAAGTCAATCCGTTAATTGCCTCATTTATCTCAATAGTTTGGCTGCCGCGCATTTGCCTGGAAACCTCGCCATAATTAAGGACGAAATATGCAAAGTAATGCCGTAAAATGCTTTTAATACCGAGCGTAAAACATTTTCTAATTGCGCACTGCCTACATAGCGGTAGATAATACAATCGAAAAGGCGGCCGTGTTGCAATACGGCGACGATCGAAAGCACCACATCATGCGGACTTGCAGGTTTCATTGTTTGCGAAACCTGCGTCGCACTGGCCGAAAGGAAAAAAAATGTGCGAGACCAAGCCGGGAAATTCCTGCGGTGCTATTCAACGGTGGTTTTGGTGTTACCGGGATTAATTAGAGGAAAGGAAAAAGTCATCGTGGCGGGTTCAATAGTGGTGATATACCATACAAATCGCCAGACCGAAAAGCAAAAAAGAGACAATACAGTTGAAGAGTAGTTTAAAGAATGGACACAAAGTAGAAGATTGAAAATATTGATGAATCTAATAGTAATTTTTAATATTGGAAGGCTATTTGAAATAATTTCAATGTAATGACTTTCTCTGAGAATTCTAATCCTATTGTTTTGGAAAGAGCGGTCGCCAACCATACTTGTTCAAACATTTTTTTTTGAAAACTCTCACACTTTTTTTTGAATATCTATCATCCATTCGATGAGTGACCATGAGATGAATTTTTCTAATTTTTGTATTCAATTGAAATTACAAGTACTTGCTTTGGGAAACCACACAGCGCTGTAGACGTTATGCCCACACTTCATAGTAGATACTGGAATAGATTTAGCTGTTCGGTTACGGCCTTTTCAATATTCTCCAATGTTCCAAAATAGGGTCTTTTGAGATGAATTTGCAACCCTGGGGAAAGAAAAAGTCACAAAAACTCAAGTCTGGTGAATATGGAGACTGTAAGAGGCGGAAGAAGTACCTTTTTTGGGTTAACAAGGGGGGCATATTTTATGTTTGAAGTACCAGGTTCAAAAGAAGTTCTATGAGGCGATTTTTGTTATAGTGCGGTTCGAGATATACCGTTGACCGAATGGCTGCAATAAACTGTTAACAACCCTCACTCCGGCAAAGTTTGCAAAAAACGTAAACAGAGCCGGGCCTAATAAAATAACAGGTAAAAAAAATAAAATTAATTTTATATCTGGTTTAGTAGTTTCGAAATGTTTTAGTTTGGTTCGCATTCTTTTCTTAAGCACTGCAGTTTTATAATTTCGATCGTATTTTTATTATTCCAAATGTGCTAAAAATGTGGCATTCTTGGAAAGATAATGATCATTGTGCCTCTGGTAGTGCTAATTTTAAAAGCAAACATGTATCGCCCGATGCTAAGGAAATTGATAAAAATGTGTATGTTTCTTTATTGAATAGTGGCTTAATGTAAATGCAGCCGTAGCAGAAATGTCTTCATTAACGAAAACGCCGTTGTCTACAATTAAAGATATTGTGATGAAGTCAATTAAAGCCAAAAAACTTCGTAGTGATTCTGGTAAAAATAAATGTGTTAACGAAATCGACAAAGACTTAATTCGAAGCAAAATTTATGCTATGTATGCAGAGCAAACTGTGCCTGCATTGCATTCATTGCAACAGCGACTAAAGAAAGATGAAACCAAAATTCTTTGCAGCAGAACTAGCCTCCGGAGAATATTATCTCTAATGGGTTTTGCATATCGAACTTTTAAAAAAAGACAAATATTAATGAAATCATAACGATTGCCACGATGGCGGTTTGACTACTTAAACTCTATAAAAAAATCAGATTAGAAAATCATCCCATTATCTACCTTGATAAAACATGATTCGATACACATGAGATGCTAGTAAAAGGATGGGTAGATACATCAAAAAAATGCCAAACCAAAGCCCCCGCAAACAAGAGAAAAATAATTACAATTTTACATGTTGGTTCCAAGGATGGATGGGTTCCAAAATGTTTACGGTTGTCCTTCAAAAATCTCTACAGGAGAACTTTTTGAAGATTGGTTTATAAATAGCCTTTTGCCCAATGTGCCTAAGGAAAGCGTACTTGTAGTGGATAATGCTATAACTGCTATGCAAATAACACTAAATTGGAAATACAGAACTATATGTTAAAAAACAATATATACTTCGAAAATACATATAAAAAATGTGATTTTGTAGAAATATTAAAGACATTTAATATTAAAAAGGAATATGGATGTGATACAATTGCTGCCGATATAGGACATACGGTTTTACGCCTTCCCCCGTATTACTGTATTTTTAGTTATTAGTGTATTTTTAGTAAAATTCAATGTTAGAGCAGAAAACATTTATCCGACTCTAAGTGCAAGTGCTGCAACATTAATTAAGAAGGTTGTACATAGCATTCCCAAAGTTAGATAAATTCAATTAACCATCAAGTATCCATCAAGTATCCATTAAGTATCATTTATTAATAATATAGAACCACTTATTATTAATGTAGATGAAAGTGAAACCCAATTAAATGTATAATTAAACTTAAGTTATAATATGTTCCATATTAAACTCATTCGTTAAACCATCAATATCACAACAGACACATAGCGATCCTTTCATTTTATAAAAACTTGAAAATGTTACAATCCATTTTCAGTAAAGTGAAACACTTGTATTTTTATACAGGTTCGACTGTTGAAGTTTGGAACCAAGAAGGAAGTTCTGATTTTTGTTTTGAAAATCCCAGGTCACGTATCAAATCCTTTAATTCATTTTGAGTTATAACTGGTGTTCTGACGGAGTTGTGAACCAGATCTTGATGAAGAATTAGAATCACCGGGAAACATGTCCAAGTTTAAACACCGGTAATTCCTGGCTATGAGGAACTCGCTTAAGTGCAGTGGGCAAATTTGAATGTAATGCATTTGAGGGCACTGAGTTTTATCCCTTTGCTTTCTTGAAATCCCTACTGTTTTAGTGATACAAAAGTAGCAATCACTTACAGGTCAGTGGTTCTCTGGGTCAGTAGGTTATCTCCACACAATAAAAATAGCAAACGGCATAGAATTTCACTTACAATGCATCCACCGGACTAAATTTACGGGATGACTAACACAGCAAAGTGAGGAGGACCGCAACTGTTATCTCCAAATTGGCACTTAAAATATAAAAGATAGGCTTTTTTGACTTCTTCGCATATAGATCTAGCTTGTGACTTTAAAATAAATCGTCCGCATATATAACAAAACTTATTCGCTGGATTTTTTTTAAATCGACGATTAGAACTTGCCATTTTTTATAAATTCGACTTAAACTCTTAACTATACTGTAAAGGAGACAGAAACAAACTAAACTATAGAAAACAATAAAACTGCTTAAAGATTCATAGAATACTGTGGAAATACCCCCTCTACGGTCTTGTGATAATTCCTACAGGACAGACCAAAGTCAGGTACAAATAATTTCAAGACTTCATGATATAAATGAGAAGCAGGCACTTGAAAATTGGACGTGCTAGACTCAGTCTGTAAAAAGTTGTTATAATAACTACCTAAATGATACGCAAAAAGAGCATTATCATCAATGTTACAAAACTTATGTCGACCTGTATTATTGAAGAGCGTTGTAGAAGAACAAATAAAGAAGTGGAAGAGCAAGGACCGATCACCAGATCAAGGCACTAAGAATAAGATAGATAATCATATATTCAATGGTTTGGAAAAGAGAGGATGCCAAAATGGCAAGGTCCTATCGGAAGAAGAAGGAAGAGGGCACCTAAAAAGCTAGGTAATGGAAGAGTTTGTAGATGTTGAGAAGCGATAAAAAAAGCGCAAAATAGAGAAGAATGGAAAGCAATAATATGGGCATTGAAACAAATTGAATTTTTGTAAATAGCCCTGGGCCTGCATGGTTTTTAGAGCTGTTTAATAATAATTACTTCTATTTATAACTTTCACTATGTTTAACTCTATTTGGATTAGTATTTTTTTCTCTAAGGATGATTGATTTATACAATGGGCATATGAAATTGCGTTCGTATAATATACATCAACAATAAATCATTTGTTATGGTGTTGTGTTATCGTACACGCAATATAATTAATAACAACTTATTTTACATAAAAACGTGACGAATACCGTTGATGATTTCGTCATGAAAAAATATATATAGTGACCACCGACTTCCCCTCGTCGTATTTTTGTGTTGTCAGGCTCGCCACTTATTATTTTGATTTATATTTATGGAGATTGTCATTCGAGAACGACGAGAATACTAATGAATTATATTAACGCGCTAAAGGGTGTAAAATTGTTCGGTAGCGTGAGCAATGAGATATCAAGAAAAAACAAATTGGTTAGTATAAAGCAATACATACGTGGACAGTTTATGAATTATTCTTCTAAACATAGGAGAAAAACGTTTAATATATTTGATATACCGTTGACGAGGCTTCGATGTTTTTGAAAAAGAAAATCAATTTTCCAAATTTCATTGGAAGAATAAAAATAATAGCTGAGGGCTAGATTTGGAGAATAGAAAGGCTGTTTAAAACGTTGGACATCATTTGGCCATTACCAACTTGTTATCAACTATCAACCCTTCGTTTGTTGAGTTTGTTTAACATCGGTTAATAATGAAAATCTTGGGGCAGCAAATCTTTTTAAATAAATAATTTATGACAGTTCTCATTTTTTTCATATTTGAATTAATGTAACGCCGCTAACTAGGCTGGGTAAGGCTGGATACCTTCTAACAGGTCTATATTGGTCGTTCGCTAGTCGGTAGGTGCATCGAAAATTAAGCACAAATAGTCGATAGTCCTTTTCGACAAAGAAGTTCAACAATAGATCATTGAACAACAGAACTAGATGTTCCTTATACCAGATGTTCATAGACTTCAAACAGGCATAGGATCGCGTACAAAGAGGCCCTAATAAAATGGAAATACCACCTAAACTCCTTAGATTAGCCCGTATATTCAACAACCCACCACGGAATTTCAGATCGGGAAGATCTGGGACTGGGGGATGAATTTGAACCAGTCCTATTTAATATAGTAATAAACAAAGTCTTCAGCGAAACAGATACAGACGTAAATGAAACAGAGCTAAATAAAGAAAAACAAATTAACAATATTGAAAAGAAAGCATTAAAGGGCATTAAGAAAGACCATGGTGAAATAAAAATAAAATCCAAAAGAGTCGCTTCAAAAATAAATATAGACAAAACAAAGGTGATGAAACTGAGACCTAATTAAAGAAGATAACAGAACTGGAATCGGTGATACAAACTAAACGAAAACAACATCACAGGAGAAATCAAGAATCGTATTATGAAGGGTAAAACATTACTTACTCTGTGCAGTGTGTCTTAATATCTAAACTTATACAGAGGGTCATGAAAATGATGGTTTATGAAACCAGCAGTCATTCAATCAGTAGTCAGTTTTAGATGTGGGCCTTTACAAAAAAAACAGAAAAAATGCTTGCAGTATTTAAATGAAGACTACTCAGAAGAATTTTTGGTGTTGTGAATTATAATGGAAATTAAATATCAGGTATAAGTTTAAACTCAAACAATTATACAAAAATTTAGATATTGTAAACTATGTGAGAGTTCAGAAGACTCAAACTGGGGGAAAACCTGGCAAGAGTACCAGAAAGAATCATGAAGGAGTTACTAGTGGGTAACAGAAACACAGGTAGAGCAAAGAGATGGAGACGACCGTTGCAGTAGTTTATGGCTCATTGACGGGATGTGGTACCACGAGATCAAAGAGTGCGGAAAATCCACGATTGATTCATGAGAAAACTTTACATTCTAAGCAAATCACTGTTTGTTGTGCATTATGGCCAGAAAGTGTAACTGGACCGTACTTCTTTCAGAATGCTGCTGATAAACCTGTAATTGTAAAATATGTTCGATATCGTGAGATAATAACGGAATTTTCGTGAGCTGAATTAAATAATATTGATCTGGAGGGTATGTGGTTCCAATATGATGGGGCTACATCTCACTCTGCTAATGAAACAATGAATTTATTGAGAGGAAAAATTCCTGGACGAGTTATTGCACGAAACGGTGATGCTAATTGGCTACCAAGATTATGTGATTTGACACGGTTGGATTACTTTCTTTAGCGTTACATGGAATGCCATGTCTATAAGAACAATCCACAATTGATTGATTCCTGAACTAAAGGATGATATTATTCTAATCATTGGTGAAATAGAGCCACAGTTATGCCAAAATGTTATCCAAAATTTTGACAAAAGAGTGAACGTCTGTAGCACTGCAAGAGGTAGTTATTTGACAGATCTTGTCTTTCGTATTTATTATATAATACATAATAAACAGTTTTTTGAAATTAACGCAAATTCGGTGTATTATTCAAGAATTAACAAAAAAAACCGTTTAATTTGGAAAACCCTTTTTGAGAAGCATAGGAAGGTTGTATATCTGGGGGAAGAAATTGAAGACCACAATAACAAAGGCGAACAAAAATATGGTAGTCCGAGGACCTTAGGAAATTAAAACATATATCGAGGAAGGAATTATATGAGAATTTAAAAGACGATAATTAGAACGACAGTGATATATGCCAATGAAATCTGGATATTGGTTATAAAAAAGAGATTAAGAAAGGGTCCGTAGATGGGAAAGAAATATACTAAGAGCTATTTATGGAGAGAATATTCGGAAGAAGATTGAATAGTAACACATAAAGTAGAAGACTTATAAAACAACCGAACATCAAAGCACAATATATATAATATGGTTGGGACACATCGAATAGCTTGGAAAAGAAAGGGTGCCAAAATTAGCACAACTAATCTACAGAGGCGCTATCGGCAGAAGAAGAAAGGGGGTACCGATTGTTTTAAAATATATCTATTAGAAGTGGTTTATGGATGAAGCTGATGAAGTTAGAAGATTTTGGAACCTGCACTTTGATAGAATGTATTTCTCGCTTCAATATTTAGGATTCGCAGAATATAGTGCATAACATATAGATGCAAAAAAAGTCAAATGTCCTCCACACTACATTCAATTGACACTCGTTTTTAAACAAAACCTAGCGCAGAAAAAAAACAACTTTGTTAGCCGTTACACTAAAATTTTCTACATATGATGGCATAAGAGCTTCATTCATGCAAAATGCTAATATATCATCGTATTCAATGAATGTATATAAATCAGGATTGAAATAAGCAGTCAAACTCTTCATATTTATCAAATATCATTTAAAAGATTTCATGATTTTCTCAAAAGAATTCTTTATGTGCAAGTTTGTCAAAATATAAATAGCTAGTAGAGTTATTGCGTGTGTAGTACACGAAATATTTGCTGTTAATGTGTCCACGAACCAACCTAATCTATTTATTCCAACGTTGTGACAGGTTAACAACAGCATGATATTTATTAGATGGGGCAGTAATAAACATAAGGACATAAGACGGTTTTATCAGATAGTCTAGAAATATGAAATTACTATTTTAATGTAGTATTTTGATTAATAGGGAGTTGTATCGTTTGAGCTGCTAACGATAAAGATGATGTACGATAATGGTGTGTTTGGTTTTGAGTTAAAGATTTAACTGAAGTCTCCATAATCGTTATATAAAACTGATATTTCCGCTCATGGATTATCCTCAACTTAATTTTCAGCCCCTACGTTTCATTGAAGCTTAAAAACGAGATATAATATATCAAGCGTGGCGGTTAATATATTTTTTTAAGAGATGGTGCTGGAAACAAGATTCGGTTCACAGTCTAATCTCTTATGCCATTTTGCTGCTAGGATAGTACCTTTCAAAACACCATTGATGTTTAAACAACTTCGAACTAGCGTGATTTTTTTTTCCGTGCGGTAAAAATGTCGAGTTTTGACTCAAATAAAGAGCATTTGCGACACGTACTGCTTTTCTTGTTCAATTAAAAGAAAAACGCGATTGATAGCCGTTAGATGCTTATGGAAACTTACGCGACAATGTCCCAACGCAAGACACTTTTGGGCGTTGGTTTAGACAATTGAAAAGTGGTGATTTAGACTTGAAAGATTGAAGAACGCCCAGGCCAACTGAAAAATTGCAAGCATTGTTGGAAGAAAACCAATTGCAAGCATTGTTGGAAGAAAACGATATGCAAACTGAACAACATATGTGGAAAGCGGATAAATGTTGGTCGCCAAACCACTTGTGATCGCCATGCATGCCATGTGAAAGATCCTAAAGGCAGGAAAAGACAGAAGGAAAAGCGAAAAACGCTATGCGAAGTTTTGCTTTCTCGGCACGAAAGAAAAACTTTTTTTCATCGGATCGTGACTGGAGACGAAAAATGGATATATTTTGAAAATCCAAAACGCAGAAGGATCATAGGATCCAGGATAACATCGACCATTAGACCGAATCGTTTTGAGAAGAAGACAATGCTGTGTATTTGGTAGCTTCAGAAGGGTGTCGTGTACCATGAGCTTCTGAAACCAGGTGAAACAGTTAATACCGTTCGCATCCACCAACTAATGATCAATTTGAACCATGCATTGATGGCATTGAAAAATGACTTGATGACTGGACCACATCGAAAGATGTACTGTTTTTCTGGGAGGGCATCCACAAATTACCAGAGAGATGGGAAAATGTGCAGCTAGCGATGGTATATGCTTTAAATATACCATTTTTTACTTTTTTCCCAAATTAAACGTGTTTTTTTTAAGAAAAAATTAAGAATACTTAAGCGCCACCCCTGGTAGGAGTCTAATGTGAATATAACCTGAAAAATTAGTTGTAGACGCAAAGTTCTTCGAAAAGCAACATTTGAGACACTGCGTTCGTTTTCTCATTTAACTGAAAAAATTCTTCTCGAGATAATGGTGTGCTCCACAGTACTTGTGAGAAGTGGTTCCAGCAATTCTAAATCACAACTTTGGACATAAATTATGCAGAACGTCTGGGATAATCAAAAATATTAGAGGATAGAGAATTGGAAGCACTGCAGGAAAACATCTTGCCATACATTGTTAGAGTTTGGACAGGAATTCGGAGTAATACTGAAAGCCGTTGTTAGACGTGTACATAAGCTGGGGAAAATTAAAAGAAAAAGTCGCCTAAGAACTCATAGGGGTCTGGTGAAATGGTCAATGTTCACCGTTATTAGTAGCAACTGATTCGTATAAGTGACGCTCCAGAGGAAAACACACCTTATGTTGACAAAGTAAAAATAATCATTTTGAGTCAGCACAACAATCACACACTGCAAAAACGACCACCGAGTTTGGTTGGAAGATTTTATCGCACCCGGTGTATTCTCCAGATTTGACTGCTTCGGATTTTCATCTCTTTCATCTCAACATTACTTAATTGATAGCCGCTTTACATCTCTTGGAGAAGTCGATAAAAGCTTCAATTACCTTATCGCATCAAAACCACAAAGTTTTTTCGATCTGGTATTCAATAGTTGTCTGAAAGGTGACCAAATTGTATATATAGTAAAGAAGATTACTTTGAAGAGTAAATTTTTATAATTTTTTTCATAAATAAATGTTAAAGGTATTTAAAAAGGCCCAGAAGTAAATTGAGGACTTGATAAGTTAGTTTTTAATTGCAAATTTAGAATGTTAGGGTTAAATTACACCAATATTAATGGTGTAATTTAATCTGTGCGTTCTTTGCGTGTCATACGTTTGCACTCATTCCAGTGGCGGCTCGTGGGTTTTTAAAGTGGGAGGGCGAAGAAGAAAATAGTGGTGCTAAATTTTTTTTTTGCATTTCCCTACCTTCTTTTTACTTTTCGTGCTATTGAAACCCTATACAGAAAAGGAAAGAAACTGAACGGAAATAAAATATGGTGTTTTGCTCTGAAAAACTGTTTATTATGATAAATGCTGGAGAGGCGGCGACCCAACGCCCTCCCTCAGGAGCCACCACAGTTTCATTCACAAAATCTATCATTTCTTTCATTGATGTATACTTAGCTTTCAAAAATGGAAATATACTACGTTCCAGAAGAAAATAAGCATTTGATTTTTTAAAGATAACGTGACTGAAATGTGACCTCTGTCCTAGCATTCTTAGTAAACGATCTTCCAACCTTAACCACAATACACGTAATACACATATTTCTGCAGTTTCAGCTTCAGAATATTTTGTGGTACCTTGCTTTTCAAATAATCTAACAAAAATTTCATGTTAAATCTGCCGATCATGCTGGTCAAGGTATATTCTTGACCTGTATTCTTGTGAATGAAAGATCGTTGTGTATTACACTAAAAAGCGGCTCTGACAATCGAATAGTATTTTGTCAAGGGCCCAAGTTTTTAGGTTGTTGAAGACATTCTCAGAAGCCTGAGACTTGATTGAAAATGCATCTCGTAGCGGATCATATTGTTTCCATAAGCCCGTTGAAGTTTTGTAAAAGTTTCCATCATACTGTGCCCAAGTCTGAAACAAAACTTGATAGCACACTCAAAAATTGTTCATTCAGTGTTACTCATTTTCAAAACGAGCTAGAAAAAATCGCTTCACAAAAAGAAATGCTACGAACGACCAAGTGACTCAAGGGAGTTTAAACTCGTACTAAATACGCATCAGATGTTAAACCGCCCCCCCTAAGAGGGAGCCAACAGTGTTGCCAGATCGAACGGTATGTTACCAGTCTCATTACTTTATTTACACATCTCTGTGAGATGGTTATTAGAGGACCCTGTTTTCAATTAGATGGTAATGCAGTCTTGTGGCAATATATCCCAATTGTCCCATCTAAAAATTGCAAGTAAGTTGAGATTTGTGTGCGCTTGCAATTACGGCTTATCGATTAGCTGCAATATTTCAGTTACACAACAGACTGCATTTAAACCTGCTTTCCATGCATATAGCCCCATAATTTCCTTCCCCATATTGTTTGTTTGAAGCAAAAGACAAAAATGAAGTAGAATCGAAAACAAAGGGAAACAATTAAAATAATTTGATTAATTGAGAATGTTTAAAAAATAATACAAAAAGTCATTAATGTTCCAAAATAGTTTTAACCTTGGAAATACTTCCAGTCAAATCCGAATAAAACCTCTCAACTATTGATTTGTTGATCCTTCCGAAATCTCCATGTATACGGCCATACATAAAATATCGAGTCCCTATATCAGCACCTGCTTTGACGATTCTCCTCCGTTTCGACGACGTCGAAGTCCGTTTTCCCCGACGGGTGGCCGTCAGGGGGACATCCCCCAATACGGCGCATCGCAAGTCAGACGACACGATCGAGTACCAGGACGACCGTCCATTGGTGCAAATCGAGAGGAAAAGGCGGGACTTATGGCGCAAGCGCGAATCGTCGTTCTTCACCGTGGCCTGGCGCAGGACGGACGAAGCCGGCCGAGTGGGCGCGAACGAATCGATCGATGGGTTGGTCGAGGGAAGGGGTTTCGGTTTCAGACCGCAGTGTTGTCTCGTTGTGTTTTTATTAAGTAGAATGCTGGATTTTTGAAGATTCATTTAAAGTTTTTTTGTCAAAGCTAATATGGTCTTCCTTCTAAAAATTAAAATTCTGAAAGTTATGTTCTTTTTTAGTGTCAGTTCCTCGGCCGATCTCGCAGGAAGTGTAGTGTCATATAGCGGCATATTTTAATGCATCCAATACTTACACTACCCGTCCAGTCCTCGAGAGCTCTACGCATGATATATTCAGCATAAATGTTTAATAGAATTAGCAATAGGTTCTATTCTTGTCTAGTTCCTTTATTGCCATATAACTAATCGGATGATCGATCTTGTATTTTCATTATCTCGCTCTGTTTTGATATAGATGACAAATTAAGTCAAACAGGTGATTTGATATCCCCATTTTCAGCAGAATTTGCAATCATTTCTTCCATTTTAGGTTTCCCAACGTCTTTCGATAATCAAGGAAACAGATGTCTATAAGCTGATTAATATCATAATGTTTTCTTTAGTGATGTTGAAAGTAATGAACACATATTGCTTCTGCGATTAAAAAAATGTTTTCTCATAAAGTTATATCATTTGTCGTGAATTGTAATTATAGAAAAATATTGGTGAAGTATTTAGGAGATTTACAACAAAAAATGCTGTATATCTGGTAAAGAAGAGAAAACGTTTTCTCGTTCTTCTTCTAACGACCCTGTAACTCCGTACGTGTCTTGGTCTCCACCATCTTGTTTCTCCAGTTATCCCTGTCTCAGGCAGCTGCTTTCCATTTATTCACTCCGAACCCTTACGAACATTTTCCAGACACCATCCCTCCATCATAGCTTGGGTCTCCGACGTTTATGTCTTGCATTAAAGATATTCTTGGTTTGGTTAGTATCATTAATTCTTATGAGGTGACTTGTCCATCTCATACATGTGCATTTTATGTTTGAGACTATATTCTGGTCTTTAAATAGCTTTTAAACTTCAGTTTTGATTCAGAGCTCTTTCTCAAGACTTTTCTTTCAAAAACGCCATTTTGGCTATTCTTGAATAGGCTCCTTGTTTCATTCCCGCAGGCCGCAATCCCGCATCAGTACAGGCCGCATCAGTGTTTCGGAAACCTTGTATATATATATATATATATATATATATATATATATATATATATATATATATATATATATATATATATATTAATTTGTTAAAATTGTTGATGTTAATAACAATTACATAAATATATTGATATGTGTGTTCAACAATATGGTGGTATAAATTAGATCCAGTGAAACTGTATCATATTTGTGTACAATTTTTTAACAATACTTTCACCTTCCACGAATATACTGGAGAAACGAATAAAGTGCAACATTCAGGATAAATACTTGAATCAAACTAAAAATAAACTAACTCATATCTCTAACACAAAAATTGATACAAATTAAAACAATTTTTTACTTTGTTATCTATCCCTATTATTTTTTAACTTGGTGTGACTAGTTTTGTAAAACAATGTTACTTTCTTAATCACTACTTTAAAACTAAGGTATTACAGCTGTTTATTCTAAGTACCTAATTTTACATTTTTATTGGGGTTAATTTTTTTACAATATTTTAAAAAGTGAGGAATTTCAGAGATCTGTCTAATAAGGGTAAACACTATTTGCAAATTATGTTTCTCAAAGAGCGAGCTATTTGTTATGAAATTGGAACGAAATAGATAATTTTACATTTTTTATCATTTGTTTTACTTTTGGGTATACCTGATTTCCGTTTTTTGTTTATTAAATTTTAAATATAATTAACAATTTTAAATATTAACTTATTATTATATTAACTTTTTATTATTAATAATTATTAAATATTAATTAATTATGTTAATAACTAACAATTTTAAATATTGTTTCCGTTTTTATTTATTAAGTAACTAATTTCTTTTTCATTGCAGCCGTTATTTTGTGCTATTAGTTTTGTTTTTTGCAGTTCAACTTTTCGATTATTGTCGGATAATGGAATTGTGAAAGCTCGATGGATCATAGACTTATATGCTGCATATTGATATGTAATGGGGTAGAGTGATTGTTTTGTAATCGTTATATCTCAGTAAGTGGGTTTCTATAGAAATTAAATTCTAGTTTATTATTTTCAGTGGCGGCTCATGGGTTTTTAAAGCGGGAGGGCGTAAAAGAAAATTGTGCTGCTGAAGAATTATTTCTGCTTTCCCTTTCTTCCTTTTTATTTTTCGTGCTATTGAAACCCTATAGTGGTGAACCAGGAAAATGAGTTAATTAAAAGAAACAGAATGGAAATAAAATATGGTGTTTTGTGCTGAAAAAATGTTTGAGGAGAGGCGACGACCCATCGCCCTGCCTCAGGAGCCCCCACTGATTCATTCACAAAATCTATCATTTTTTTCATTTATGTATACATGCTTTTAAAAATAGAAATATACTACGTTCCCGAAGAAAATAAGCATTTGATTTTTTAAAGATAACGTCTGAAATGTGACCTTTGTCCTAGCATTCTTAGTAAACGTTCTTCCAACCTCTACCACAACACTCATAATACACACATTTCTGCAGTTTCAGCTTCAGAATATTTTTGTGGAGGGTCAATGTAGACTTTCAATAATCCCATAAAACAACTTCAAATAATCCCTTAAACAAAAATTACATGTTAAATTTGGCTATCATGCTAGTCAAGGAATGTTCGAACTTCGCAATGCCCTCCTTCACGAACCGCCACTGAATATTTTCTTTGGTTATTGAAAGGTCCAGAAAATTTGTGGTTTGCTTTTGTTCTTTTTCAAGTATAAGTTTTATTTTTGCATGGATTATATTTAAATGCTTTAACGTTTCTTCTATTTCTCTGTCGTTTCTAGTATAATAAACCAAAATTTCGTCTACATATCTAAGACAAAACAATATATTTTTTGCTTTATCCGTTTTAAAACAATTATTTTCCCAGTTTGACATAAACGTTTCTGAGAATAAAAGGTTTAGTGGGGAATCTATTGCTAGACCATCCTTTTTTTTTGTAAAAACACTATTAAATTTTAAAATAAGTTCTAAAATACCGTGCTTAATAATTGGGTTGATGTTATTTTTTATGAGTAAATTATCTATTAATTGCAGGTAATGCTTACTCGGGAACATGTTGCTAACGTCAAAGGATGGAAGAAAACCGATTTTTGGTATAGAGAGTTTACTAAGCTTTTTTATAAGGTCCACCGAGTTTTGGCGAGAAATTCGAAAAATTATAGTCACTCAAAGTTAAAAAATAAAAGTGATAGATTACAAAGAAAAAATTGTTTTATTCGGTTTAAAAATGAACTAACATAAAGTAACGGACAAATTCAATCAATAATTTGATACCAATTCTTGTGATTCTGTTAAAAGTGTTAACATGTCACGAGTTCGTTCGTACCATGCTGTTTCAGGCAATTATCTAAATTTTAAAAAAGATGAGCTATTGGTATGACAGAAGCATGTTTAAGTTTTCGTAAAATGGCTATGTGATTTTTGCTACTTCTATCGTTATGAAGATACGGATGGGTTGTGTTTCAGTGTTATTCATGAGTATGAGTTCTGGTTGTCGTAGGAGTATTCAATGATGCGATCAACGTCATCTTAGACTTCTTCCTGTACGAAATCGATATAAAAATATCTGGTAAATGTGTACTGTCTTCACTGGAGTTTACAGGTAAGACCGTTTCGAGAGTAATTGTTAATCGGCATTTACTAGCGATGACAATGTGTGCTTATCGTTCTTAGTGGTTGCCTCCCCTTACATCTCATAATAATACGCGTTGCCTATAATAGAATATGACAGGGAATGAGAATCTATTTGCTTTAGTGATGTGTTTAGATATTTGGGTGGTGGTATTTAGATAATTATGATGTAGAAGGATTAGAAGTTTTAGGGGACGAAATTTAAGTTTCGTATTAGAACGGAATATAACTCAGCCTCCAGTAACTCTAGCATGAGTGACTTTATACCGGGGAAGCAGCTCAACTTCCAAATAATCGTTTTTTAGTCACGCCAGTTCGAGACTGAGTACCTAAAGCACGACGCCAGTCGGTAGGCTTTCGACAAAACTAAAGGTTAAGCATGCACTTAGGGTTGATAGCCCTTGGAGGGTCCTGACCAGAGTTAATGATGACCCTGTGATTGTGCCTTGTAATTTTGTTTTCTAATTAAATCTATTTTTTATTAATCTTTATAATAATAGTTTTAGGTTTTTCATGAAATTCTTTTCTATTTTATGACCGCCTTGTTATTCTATTAAGATATATGTTAATGTAAGCACATTTCTGTTCCTATTGAAAATTGAAATTATTATATTTCATGATAAATATTTCTTCACTGTTGACTGAATGTACTGTAAATTTATCATAAAATATGCAATTTTTCAAATCGATAACACTTCTAATGAAAAATGAGGTTATTTTTTGTGACTTGAACAAAAGATGATGTATCTTATGTAAAGTTTGACCTTTCAAGTATTATTGCAGTATAACAAATTATAGCTATAGACGTGTTATTATTAATCATTGTTTTGTTTCTGACGTTCCTTTATTAATGTCCAGCAATAATTAACAAATAAACTGGGGCCCTATTTACCTCATTATCGCGTTTCCATTACAAAAATATTTTAGTGGAAATAACGTTTACGTCACCTTGAAGGAGAGTTGATTTTCTTAATCGAGATGCTAGTTATGACTATGATTTTGATAGTGCTATAAATCTCGAACTAAATCATTAAGTTCAGGCTGTGAAATTAAAATGAAAATCAGTTAGATGAAATAAAGGATCGTTTTCAATTTCCTCTAGAAATTATGCAGCAAATTCAGGTTCTTCTTCATTCAGAGTTCATCTAAGATTTGGAATAGGAAGTTTATCTATGCAATCTATGTTTAGATTTTGGTCTAATACCTATTATATTAGTGAGCAAAAATAGTAATATGTCCTACTGTCGTTCAATTCTCACCAAATATTCGCCACACCACATTTTTCCATTTGTACCTTTCAACCAATCTATTAATAATGTTAAATTACTTTTACAATGTACTAGAGGGGCCCATGCCTTGTCTTGACCTCCAACTTTAACTCCGAAATAAAGTTCGTAAGCTCACGCCCAAGGGTGATGAAATTTAATTTTTGCGGTTTAAAGGTGAGCTTTCCGCACACATAAAAACTCTTGGCGCTATTTAAGCACTGCCTAGGCATTGTATTTAGAATTATTCACATAAGAATTAAATAAAAAGCATAAATTACGTTGAACTCAAAAAACATACTACTTACAAGATAAAACATATTATATTTGTGTTTAGTGTATTAAATTATATCAGAAACACCCAAAAATTGCTGTCATAAATACTGTATTTATCAGTCTAGTTTGACATAAAAGCAAAATATACCATAACCATCTTAACCTGGCAACAATGAATACCTTTGAAGTTGTTTACCAACCGAAGCAAGAAGCAAAACTGAGTGATTAATTCTGTTGGATTGTTACAGCGCCTGATGATTATGTAAAGCAGGTAATATTTGTTTTAATTGTGGAAATTTATAGTTTGGGGTTTTTCGACGATTTATTTGGCCAGTGCCCGCGTGACGCAATCGTTACCAGCTATTTTCAAAAGGGATTTTTTGACGTGCGGTTGGCACTCGGCCAAATCGAAATTGCCATCACCCGGAGCAAATTGCGAACTTTTGAGTAATGCTATTTCGGCTTGAATTCGTTCGTATTGCAGCCTAATTATGAAAATTTCAGTTATGTAACACATCTAACACTATCAGATCAGAGAACTTGAAATTTTCTTCAGTTTGTACTGAAGAAATTTTTATGGTATCGTTAATGATCATCGTGCGCAATTCAAGATTGTGTTCTTTTGAAGTTTTTTGTTTCAGTGCGACAGTTCTGCTGGAACTAATTAACTTCTTGCCAAATATTCGTTAATTCTAGTGGTTAGAAACAAATTTTCGGATTTTGTTTTGTATAGAGTGAGAATGTTTACAAAATCAATAAAGTTTCGCGGTCAAAGTTGGAGATAATCTGTGTTTTGGGCTTAAGGGCCATCGTGACGTGGAAATTCTTACTGTCGCTTAATTACCTCGAGTGGCTGGCATCCCCACAGGTCCAGTTCCTTATACTATTCATAAAAGATTTTGTTTTTCTCTATATATAATCGAGCTCAAGGGGACTGACTAAAAGTAAAGAAAGGAATGAATGATTTGACATTCACTGATGTACTTGTATTTTGATTGGTTTATTCCAGATACATAAATGCAAACAAAATATTGAGAATCAACTTGGTGAATTAGTTCAGAAAAAAGTGAATATTACAGTCATTTATAAGTTCACTTTTTTGAATACCATACAAATTCTTCCTGGTTTTGCTGGATTTTGAACCCTGTATGAATCTGCCAAAATGTTTAGCACGCTTAATATTTTGCAGTTATTAATGGAACAGATATCTTCACCCTCGCTTCTATATATATATATATATATATATATATATATATATATATATATATATATATATATATATATATATATATATATATATATATTAAACTATTAGTCCCGGAGTATATCCGGCCGTTTGTGTCACACTTGGCATTCTTAATGCTTGTCTGAAGAAGGAAAAGTCAGTTTTTTCAGTGAAAAGCATTGAGAATGCCAAATGTGACCTTGGCGAAACGTCTGAATTTGTGTGAAGACTGAACAGTCAGTCTTTTCAGTGAAAAGACACAGACAGTTCTAATATATATATATATATATATATATATATATATATATATATATATATATATCTATCTGGCTTCTATATATATATATATATATATATATATATATATATATATATATATATATATATATATATTCCATTATTTCATAGCCTACTAAATGAAAAATATGTTTACCCTAAAAGAGACCGAAACACCTTTTAGCCATATTTTAAAATTTATTGAAATCAGAAAAAATGCTATTTCCAACTATGCCAAATTCATACTGTTATCATTAAAAAAAATTAAGTTAGTCTTGTATTTCAAATATGCGACAAGAAAAAAATAAATTAAAAACCCAAAAACCATTTCTAGATGTTTGTATATAAAATATCTTTCTTTAAGAAATCTTAAACCGTTCTCGAGATATTTGATCGTTTCCGTACATAATAGCGACCCTGTTTTATTAGTTATTTATATATTTATTTATTTATGTATTTATTTATTTATGTATTTATTTATTTATTTGCTTATTTATTTATTTATTTATTTATTGAAGCAAACTGTTTCTATTATATGAGAATACAAAAAAGGTGACAAATGATTAAATCATTGTGAGATATTGTTCGCATTCTACTAAGCTAAAGAGTATTCTTGTGGTTCTGTTAAATCATCCCAGATGATTGTTAATGTTAATTAGTAATAATGACAAATGATGATAGTTAGTCGACATTTATTTGCAGGTAAGATACGTGCTTATTAGCCGTACTGGGTACTTTTTTTGCATCGTGGTGAGCTACAATTACTTGAGACCTCAAATCTTGGTAACGTGGTCATGATTTAAGTGAAAAGTTAAAGTTAAAGTGGTCACGCGGAGATTAAATTGTGTAAGAACGGTATACAATTATCACTCTACGAATTGTGTGGCTGAATGCTTGGGGGCAGGTCTGGAAAATTTTTAACAGCCTCCCTATTCTTCAGATCTGACTTCGAGCGAGTATCTCCCATTCTTTAAAACAATGTAATTCTTACTTGGGAATGATTTTTTTGACGAGGAAGATGTAATCACTGTTGAAATTCAGTGACTAACTGAACAAAAAACGCAATTATTTTCAAACGTATCGAAGCCTTTTCTCATCAAATACATTAAATATACGAGGGTCGTACGAAAAATTAACCCCTTTACAAAGAAAACGAAAGCTTACAAAGAAGACGTAAACTTTCAGAGATTAAAAATAAAATAATTTAATTAATACATTGAGACCAATAACGTTCCAAATTTTTAGTACCCCCAGTATTAGTCCAAGTCTGCATAATAAGCGGTTGCCTCAGTTATAATTTATAGCATATGATGAAAATCCTCATTCAGCCGGCTATTTCTTCAGGTTTGAGATGAGGAAGTAATCGCTACGAAGGTCATGGAGTTCTTCTGTATCAATTCTAGACGTGTATGCAGGCGCATTATTATACTGAGAGAGCTTGTTTTCGATTATATGTGGATATTTAGCCTGAATAAAGCGCTTTAATTAATCCAGTGGTGAAGTGTAATACTTTCATGTGATAGTCCTGGTATGTGTGGTATACCACACGAATCCTACAAAACCAAAACCATTAAATTTCCTACGGATGAAATAATTTCCTTTTTCTTTGGCGCAGTTTCAGTTGCTATCTCCCCCTGTATAGGCTGCTGCGTCGTTTCTGTCGTGCAATGATGAATTTATATTTTATATGTTATTATAAAACTGATCAAAAACATGTTTAAATAAATCTAAACTAGAGAGTTCATTCAATTTCGTTTTCGGTCAGTCTTGAGTCAATGTTTGTTTGTTTTATTCTACCACATCATTTGTCATAGTTATTTGGTTACACATTCGTTATCTTTGTCAGGTAGAAAATATATCTTGAAAAATAGAATTGTTTCCATCCAGGAGTTCAAGAAGTTTCTTTCTATATTAAGGACGATAACTCTCTTTGAACATATATATAATAGGTAATTTTAAAAAAGACTTATTTGAGTATTACTTGAAATCAAGATGTTAATTTTAATAATAAGGGATAAGTGAGCTGTTGTTATATATTTACTATATTTACTATTGGAATATTTCTTTATTTAGAAAAAATATCTGAACACTGACCTGGCTTACAGTCATTAGAAAAAAGTTTATTTATTTACAGATACAAATTCTTTTCAATAATTGCTTTTTATTGCGTTGGTTTTTTAATAAACACCTGTTTCAATCTAAATTGATATTAATGACCTTAATTAAACTATAAATTATAATTCAATAGGTGCCTTCCATTAGTAATGAGGTACGATATATGGTAATTCTAAGTTATTTTCACATCATTTTTGTTATTTATTGGGTAAAGATAATATTTCGCGGTTATTTATTTGTTGGATGTGGATGTGCAAAATAAAAATAATTTTACTGCTATTATTAATTATTAGGTACTGCAATTAAATAATTATAAAAGTGGCCTTTTGGAAATGGTTAATTTTGATGTTAAAATCGTCAGTATTTTTTCTTTTTTTAACACCGATTTTCTGAACATCCATTACCTATTGTGGATAACCAAATATAATCTGTGTCTATGCATAATTGGTAACTTATGCTTATAAATACAGTAAATATACAGACGATGAAGATAATATTTTTGCTGGACCACACAAATTTTGGGTTGATGTAAAACTTCGTTTGGTCTTTGACGCTAGATGCCATTTCATTGCAAAACCGAAGTGTGATCTACTTCACACGTGTAAAACTTTAATGTCGTTTGATAAAAGGAAATTCAGCTAGTACCTGGGAAAAAATGGCATTATTTGATTGTGTTTATTAAATTTTGTTAAGCATTTCGCACTTTCGCAGATGCAAAATGCGTGGAAATGACGATTTTACGTGCCGAAAGTGATTCCGAAAGCTTGGTGGAAATAATTTTAATCTTAGCGATGCTTCACGTTCAGGACAATCGACCTAGGTTGCTGACAACGAAACACTGATGTTAATTGAAAAGCCATTACGTAATTTTGGAATGGTTCGCAAAACCGATATACGGATGCCGCATGAGTTAACAGAAAAAAAAATCGAAAGAGCGAATTTCTGCTTGTCATTTTCTATGGAAGTACAAAAAACTCGAGCTATTTTTAAAGCGGATGGTTATGGGTGACGAAAAATGGATTATGTACAGTAATGTTAACGTAAGAGATACACGTACACACGTGTAATTGGCAACCCGATACACACTTTTTCAATTAGACTGGAATATTTTGGTCCATCCACCGTACTCGCCCGATCTTGCGACCTATGAGTATCAGTTACTTAGATCGCTTCAAAACAGCTTAGACAGCAAAAAACTATACTCCCTTGCAAGACTTGAAAAATCTCTGTGGAGATTTCTGTTCTGTCTGCTATGCTGTCTTAACAGACATTAGTATAACGGCTACTGTCTGGTTTCAGAGAGTAGTACTGTTACGAACCCTCGGATGGCGAAAGCTGCATTTCTATGTGGCTTTCATCCGAGTTGTCCGATTAATATGGTCAGGATCCTGGGCAATTCTTCAGTTGTTTTCGAACGTACCACTCGAAGCCGGACTGATAATGGCTTAAGGCCAGAAAGGGCCTTAAGGCCGGTCTCGGAAGATGCTTGTTGGCGTTTGATGGCGACTGAAGGATTGATAATTTTACGTGGAGCACAGAAAGCATTTTTTCCTTGTTTTTAAATATTTTTAATATACTCCACTTGCCCACTGCGTATTTTCATTCAAGTTCGACTTTAGGATTCGCCCCGCTCCGTTTACCTACACTGTAAAACGATTGGATGTTCTATTTAAACCGTGTCCTATCTCCAATGAAGATGATAGGCGCTCGACAACCAAAAATCGTTATGATCAACAAAATCGTCACAATAACATATAACTGATTGCAGATTGAAGATTCATGAGCTTGATGACGTTGTAAACATCTCGATAAACGGTGTCCACCACATTTTACACAATGTTTTGGTTATGTAAACATTTGACCCATGCTCGATCATTCACACGTTGCTTTATTGATATTGATAGTTTAAAAAATGGTATAAATAAAACAAAGGTGACTAATTTCCATTTATATTTTTCTCTAAAACATAACGCGGTTCACTACACTGTAGCTTCTTTGGATGGTTGAAAAAGAATCAGATTCGATTCGACGAACGCATCCACTATTCAAGAAATTAATGGACCAACAAGATTATCCCAAATTAATCATGAACGAATACTAAGATTCTTCGGCCACACTGAACATAGGAACGGCAGTAACGTAGAAAGACTGATATTGCAGGAACGGATGGACGGTTCGAAATCACGTGGTAGACCTACAAAAAAATCGATAGATCAAATTATAGGCCTAAGTGGTTTATCTCTCCAATATGCAACCAAGGAAGCTAGAAAGAGATGGCTTGCGAGAAGTAGTCCTAAAGGGCCGAAAACGGAATGAGTTTCCGGCCACTTTTCTGCAAAGAAGAATGCGAAGGAGAGAAGAAAAGTTATTGAAAAGTTGTGTTCACTGATTCATATATTTGTTGATATGAAACCCAAACCAAAATAACTTTTTATATATATTTTTTCAGACGAATCCGGACTAAGGGTAGTTTTTATAGGGCTTACGTTTGTTTTATAGATATTGGACTAACTATCATAGCTGCTCATCCCAAACCAAATTATATTTCCATCCTAATATTTCAATTCTTAATTGATCGCTCCAATGGAATGAGGGTAAATATTAACTAAGATATAATTTTAATTACTACTGATTAGAACAAAATATATTATTTTATTAATATACACTCTTTTGTTTTTGTATGTTCAATAAATATAAAGAAGTAATTGATATTGCCACTATCTGAACAACTATTATTCATGACTTATTAGTCGATATAACTTTTTTTAATATTATAAAAACAGTACCTAATAGCCAATTAAAAGTTTTTAAATGAAGCCGTAAAGGTACACCTGCGATGAAAAGAACAACATGCATGCAGTTGATTTCACATCGGTATGCAGGGTTTTTCTCAGCAGGAGAGATGTCTTGTTATAAACAACTATCCACGGATGGTTTCCTACTGACAGTTGTTTCCTGCGGGAAGCAGCTGAACTATAAATGGTCAAGCGTTAAATTTGATTCAAGAAAATGTTGTATTTCAACCATAAAATGAAAGAACTGATTTTAGAATAATACATGTTAATAATGGTAATACTTTATATACAAAAGTCAGAAAAATCATTTATAAAAACAGGAGAAAATATAATAACTTACCTTGTGGATGGGGTATACTGGCTACTTTATTCCCACTAAGGTAGTCGTTTTTACAAATAAATTTATTATCGTCCAACACATATAATTCTTCTCCTGTCGACAACTTTTTCCGGCAGACTAAGCATGTGAAGCAGTTTAAATGGAACACTTTGTCCCTCGCTTTTCTCACTAAATCCGAGGGTGATATGCCTTGACCACATTCACCGCATTTGGTGCCGTATCTCCTATAAAAAAAGTTTTATTTTAATTTAATGTCTATGTTTACGTCCTTTAGTTGAATTTTATAATATGTCAAATTTGAGTCTGAGCCCCTGTGGCCTAATGGATAAGGCATCTGCCTCCTAAGCAGGGGACTGTGGGTTCGAGTCCCACCAGGGGTAGCGATATTTTTTTTTTAAAAATTAAATAATAACACGCTTCAATATTAAAAACTATGGTTTTATATACATGGCGCATTAGAAAAAGAGCAGAGGCTTAAATATTTTCGTTCAATTCTCAATACTATGGTACCAGAAAATTATTTGGGTTTTTACGGTACTTAGTTATTCAGGGTTTAATAAAATTATTCCTGGAAGTTATTCCTCGAAATATAGGCCGTTGTTTTCAATAACCACAACCCAGTGGCGGCTCGTGGCTTTTTAAAGTGGGAGGGTGTAGGAGAAAATAGTGCTGCTGCAGATTTATTGGCTTTCCCCTTCCTCCTTTTTATTTTTCGTGCTATTGAAACCCTATACAGGAGGTGAACCAGGAAAATGAGTTAAAGGAAAGAAACTGAACGGAACTAAAATATAGTGTTTTGCTCTGAAATATTGTTTACTGTGATAAAAGCTGGAGGGGCGGCGCTCCAACCCCCTCCCTCACAAGCCGCCACTGCCACAACCCATCTTTGAATAAGTGAGTGGTTTTTCTCGATCAGGGGACTTGAACGTTTGAAAATAAAGAGTGCGATCAAGTCGAAACGTGAAAATTCAAGTACTTCTATTGAGCTATACTTAAGCTATATATATTATATATATACTTAAGCTACGGTTTTCTAAGAGTGTGGTGCCGTTATCTAGCGGCCGTAATGTAGCGCTGGATGACGCCACTAAAACGTTGTCTATGCAAACCAGATGGTGATAGTTTCCTACAGAGCATTGATTTCCTAGAGGACATCAAATAGCGCCACCATTTGGATGACGGCCGTCATAACAGTAATAAGGAGTTCTAGAACGTTTTTCCCGTGTAGCGGTTTAAACTAAAAAATGAGTGCAAAGTGTGCAAACGTGATTTGAACCAGTGAAGATGACCAAATATTGATTGATTTTATAAGAAATAATGAAGTTTTATATAATGCGAATACTGTAGAAAAGCAAGTAGTAAATACTATAAAAAAGTCCTCGACGTCATTTTCTAGTTGTAAGCTCTGGGGAGTAGGTAGATTGAGTCCTCCGGACAAAGCAACTAGATTTTTCTTGATAATGGGTTCAAAGTGGAAGTTGAAACGTGAAGATTTTACAAATCTTGAACGCGGTTCTACTTGAGAACCTAGTAATTCTAATATACAGTTGTACCGCTGGTTCTTTACCCCTGCGTCATTAGCTTATGACCATATCAAAAACGTATATCCTTCATGCTTTATAAAATTATTTACATTCTATAAACAAGGAGAGAAAATAAAAATGGGTTTTCTAAGTCAAGAACTACGTCCAGGGATATCATCATATAACCCCTATGTCTTAAAGAGCGATAGCAGCAGAACAATCGGCTATTTAATTCGTCTATGAACACATGATTTAATTTGACAACGGTTGAATTTGATGTTCGTGATGTTCTTGATGAACTTGACGTTGACGCTTATAGATGTATTTTTTGAGTTCTGGATTGATTGGATTGATTGAGTTCTTTTAAGAACTATTAAGCGATTCATAATAGTTGGCAGGTAATAATGCACTTAAATAATTTTCAATATATTTGTCCAGCATTTGACTCTAGCCCCTATACACATGTATCAAAACTTAATTTACTTAATTAATTTTACTTATTATTTAATTTATATTTAATTTTATTACAAATTTTAACGTTAATTCACGAATATATAGAAACTCTATATAATAGGTTAACTTGTTTAATACATGTCACAAAAATCCAAAATAGAAATCATTTACAAAGATAGTTCAAATTGCAGTTGGAGCTTACCAGACTAAAATTATTTCTTAGTTGTGAAATATTTTTGTTTTCAATCCGACTATTACCGTCATACACTGCCCGATTTAAATAACTGTATTTTAATCATCAATAACAACTAATATAAAACTAGCTTGGAAATTGCATTGATAGCAATAACAGCTGATTAAATATCCTAAATAAACACCGTATTCTCACCTACAATATTGAATATCTTATCATGCGATCTTAAGTTGAATATACACGTTTCAAGAAACAAAACAAATTATTAAACTAATCCAATGGTTAAATGTAAGGACTTCAGCATGTAAACACCTTGATATAATAGTACATCAGTAATTAAATCTAGTATATTGTATATGTGTAAGTACTTGTGTGAAGATCCTGTAACTGTCATATATTAAATTATGATCACCGACGATAAAGAATCGTTGGATAAATGTATTATATATTAAAAATTTTATATATTAAAAACAAAGAAATTACACCCGCGTTCCACGTTGGTGGTTTGTCGTTCCCCCATCCGCCATCCAAAGCGACAGCAAGTGTCTCTCAGGACTGGTTTCTGACCTTAAGCCGACATCAGCTGGGTTCAAGCTGAACGCCTGGAGAGCGGATGAAGGGAATGACTAAAGCTATGACCATATAAATCGGCCATGCTGAATGGTGACTACTGCAATCACATGCAGCTCTGCCATCCTGTGGTAAACGACTGTGGCAGACAAACTGTGCGGGACCCTTCGTGGCTCGGTCTTAACCTCGGGTAAGTATCAGGTCTGTTCAAAAAATAATGAAGTGGGCTTGGGGAGAGAGATATTGAAAACAAAGAAAATACACCCGCGCTCCAGATTAGTGCTTTGTGGTCAGAAACCGATTCTGGGAGATACTGGGGTGAAATAATCATAGAAAACTGGTTGGAAAAAGCGGCCAATAAGGGTAGATGTCAAAAAATGGAAACTGCATTGAGACTTACACAAGATATTTACAACAAAAAATGCATATTTAAAAACACTAAACTGAAACATTACAACACAATTATTAAGCCAGAATGTCTATATGGTGCAGAAACGTTCATTTTGAATAGAAATAAAGACATCGTGGAGATTGAAAAGAAAGAATGAAAAATCATAAGAAAAATCTTAGACCCCAAACAAATAAATAGCACAACATACCGACGTCGAGAAAATCAATAAATCAAACAATACATAGCGATAAGAGAAAAAAAAGACTGAAGTTTTACGAACACGTAAAACGGATGAATCCGAGTAGGCTGACTAGACAAATAGTTGAATTTTATGAAAATAGGAGTAGAGCTAAAATAGAAATAATTAAACGGATTTCTGGAATTAAAGCGGAGCATCAGCAAATATTACACAAAGTGAAATTCAGGATACAAACTGTTTCAGACACAAGGTTAACGTTTGGGACATTCGCCAGAGTGAAAAATGTACGAAAACCGGAACAACTTGGTCTGACGAAAGGAAGAAAGCTCATAGTGAAAGAATGAAATCAGTATGGGCGCAAAGGAAGGGTAACAACAACAAACGCCGCGAATTGTACTTCGCGTGGTCCACCAGCTATATATATATATATATATATATATATATATATATATATATATATATATATATATATATATATATATAGAGATATATATATATATATATATATATATATATATATATATATATATATATATATATATATATATATATATATATATATATATATATATATATATAGATAGAGATATATATATATATATATATATATATATATATATATATATATATATATATATATATATATATATGTATATATATATATATATATATATATATATATATATATATATATATATATATATATATATATATATATATGATCAAATGACTACGATATTTGTCAAGTAGGATTTGAATAGATGACGTGCTGCGAAGATTCATTGTTTCAAATTTTTAAATTTTCTGAAAAATGTTTAAAATTGAAATTCGAGCCGTTATAAAGTACTTTTTTTACATGTGATTATAAGCGCATCGGTTACTATGGCCATTTATATTTTCCAGTATTTTCTATGATCCATTAAAATTGGGTAGACTATATAAAAATTCCATACCCGAACCAGGATTTCAAACCGGGATCATTGGGTTGCCAGACAGATGACCAGCTTGCCTGACCACCACAGCCGGTATGAAGTGTTTTGGTCTTTTATCTCAGGATGCCTACGCCAAAAACCGCTACGACTAGCAAAATTGTCACAAAAATCCACAATCGTATTAAATGATCGCCGATTGAATGTACATGAGCTTGCTTCGACGATTTATACACACTACAGGTAAAGCAGCAGGTCAAATAGTATGTGAAGAAGGTGAAAAATATGGCTATGGTTTTCTGGTATTTTCGAGGTGTGATTATCATAAACTATCTGGCAAAAGACAGGACCATCACAGGGGGAAATTATATTCACTATAGGATTAATTGAAGGGCCTGTCTGACCATAAAGATAATTTACTAAGTTGAAATATAAACAAACCATAAAAATGTTGTGTTTTCTTTATCAGTTCAAGAACATTTCAAACGACCCTTGTATGTAGATATTTAATCAGAACTCTTATCTCAATAACATCTAGCTTCAAGTCATAGTATCAATAAAATGTGGCTCTGCTAAATCTAACCCTCCGAATTATAGCAACAACGAAACCGGAGCGAAAAAAGAAAAACCGAAAAAAAATTCTTCTCCGGGCAAGTTGTTTATTTTACGACGGTCCGCGGGAATTTTTAAGAGCATTTACGACCTTCCTGCCTCCCGGGTCAGCCATATTTCCCAGCGCAACGGTCGTCAGAACGTATAAATCCGCTCGTTCGGCGATATATGACCTGGAGCTCGTTAAATGGGGATTTTTGTTTAGCGACGTCGAGGATTACGGAAACGCTAAAAATAGCGTTTTTACTACGCAAACTTCTATTCTCGGAATCGAACTAAATTCAACAAACGCTGGATCCATTTAATGGTCAATTCTACTTATTGCGTTTTCATGATTTTATGTACAGCTTTCGTCAACAAATAGAGATCTCTCATAGATTTGATGCTCTAGTTTCATAGCATAGAGGTTTTTCCAATAAAATACAAGGTGGTCTACGCGAAATGGACGATTTTTTAAATTTTTTTGTTTAAAAAATATTTATTAACACAAAAATAATCAGTGTTATAATAATGTAATGTTATTTTCAATGCTTAACTATGGAAAGTAATGCCATTTAAGTGATGGCGATTTTCACGAATGCAAATTTGGAGCTGTTCTCGAAACTTTGCCTCCATCCTTTCCAACGTTGCTTCATCGATATCTTTAATTCGATTACGTATAGCGGTCTTTAATCCTCCGATTTGCGAGGCTCACCTCAAAGAAAAAAAAAACACACATAGCAAGGCCGGTGACCGAGGAAAGTACGAGACATCGCCAAAGCGCCATAGATGTCCCAACATCGTCCAATTCTTCGTTGGTGAACACTTCATGCTGTCTGTTTATGTACTCATTCAGTACTTATATGCTATCGTTAAATTCAGCTTCACCTATATGGTCACTTTATATCTTCATCACATATTTTATATCATATCAGGGGCGTCTTCAGATTTAGAAACGGCATTATTCCACAAATTTCCTCAATATGCTATTATCGCTTCTGGTTTAAAATAGGTGATTGCTCCCTGAATAGTTACAACAGTCTATGAAAGCAATATCACAGGAGTTTCCACTCATTGTGCGAATCATTTCGTATACTTCTCAGCATATATATCAAGTGGCTTAAGCAATGAAGTCGTATTAGATAGTAAGAAAACTACTTGAATATTTTCACATTCTGTCACGAATAAAGACTTTTCCAATAAGAGTATTAGAATTTTGAAACGGCAACACTGTTTGAGAGATAAATGTCAGTCGTAGAGTGCAGTACATTGTGTCAATTCACTATGGAAAGATACACGATTCAGCAGTGCGTAGAAATTATTCGTATCTACCATCAAAATGCGTTGACATTTATGATCAACATAGTCTATTTCTGGCTGATGAAAATAGGGAAATGATTCAGGAGTTACCTCTTCATCTTCAGTAAGTCACTGTCTGGTGAAGAAGTGATAGGAACTTATTTTTTAAAGACGATGATGGAAATCGTGTTAATGTTAATGGTTAAGACTATATGAATATGTTAATCGAATGTCTTTGGCCTGAGCTGATAAATGTGGATATAATCAATGTTTTCGTTTCACAAGGCGATGCAACTTGTGACAAATCTCGCCAGACAATCAATTTATTACAAGAAAAGTTTCGTGGAGGCGTTATTTCGCGAAATGGTAATGTTAACTGGCCACCAAGATTATGTAATGTCACGCCCTTGGGTTATCTTTTGTAGGGTTATGTTAAATTTCAGGTTTACAGAAATAAACTTCGAACAAATCTTGACCTTAAACGGAACATTCACGCCACCATTAAAAATTTACCACGCGAAATGTGCGAAAGAATAATTGTCGAAGCCGAGTACTACACGAAGCCAAGAGGGATATTGGAACAACATTATTTTCAAAACATAATGCTATTATTTGCTCTTCAAGATATAATTAAAATTTCCGGATTATCGCTTGTAGTTATCATTGTACCTAATTTTGAAGTTCTGACACTCTTATTGGACAATCCTGTATAATGATAGGTAATATGGTAGTAATGGTAATGTGATAAGTAATATGGTAATAATGATAGGTATAATGGTAGTAATCTTTGATTTTTATTGATATTGAGCACTGATAGTTTTATAACTTATTTGATTGCATTTAAACGAAGTGTTTGAATGTAATAGCAAATAAGCGGGTAGAAATAAACACACAATTTGGGTAGAAATAAACCAAGGCGTTTATATAAGTCCGTCCGCGTAGAAGCTTAAACGCGTTTCGACTAGTTTTCATGCCTATATACATGCATGTTTCAATAGACACCCGACAGTTTCGTATGGTTATACCGAACCGTAGATAAGTAAAAACGCAGATTCGGAGGTCCTATTTTACTTTATCACTAGGAATAAAGAAGTGGGTGTTATATTAAATTTAAGATACCGACAAGCAACATAAGATAATATATCGTGGGGTATAATTGTTAGTAGGGTATCGTATGTAATTGTTAGTAACATATTACTCTGCAACTCCACGCTTTTCTATCAATCCTTGGTCTTTTCCTTCTTCAGTAGAAAAATTATGCCGTTTGCTGTTGCTATGGTGTGGCGAGAACCTACTGATCTTGTAAGTGATTGCTACTTTTGTATCACTAAAACCGAAGGGACTTCAAAAAAGCAAAGAAACAAAATTCAGTATCGAAATTTGCCTTCTGCGCTTAGGCCAGTTCCTCATAGCCAGGAACTACCATGCGCCTTTAAATCTGGACCTGGAACCTGGTTTCCTGGTGATTCTAATTCTTTATCAGAATCGAATCCACAACTTCTTGAGGATACCAGTTGTGACCCAACATTTTTGACAACTACTAGTGAACCCCACTAAATAACTCAGAATAAATTAAATGATTTGGTACGTGACCTGGGATTGTCAAAACAAAAATCGGAACTTCTGGATTCCAGACTTCAACAGTGGAATCTGTTAGATAAAAATGCAAATGTTTCACTTTACCGAAAATGGAATGTAACATTTTCATTTTGTATGTTGTGATATTGATGGTTTAATGAGTGAGCTTAATATGGAACATGTACCTTCCGAATGTCGTATTTTCATAGATTCATCGAAATACAGCCTGAAAGTAGTCTTGCTTCATAATGAAAACAAAAACCCATCTTTTCCCATCATGAATTAAAATTAATCTATTACCATCAATGAAAGAAACCTATAACAATTTAGCAACAATATGAACAGTATCAGTTGGATATTTGTGGAGATTTACAAGTGATAGGTATATTGCTAGGACTTCAAGGGGGTTTTACAAAGTATTGCTTTTTTGTGTCTATGAGACAGTAGAACGACAAAAGGATATTACAGTAAGAAAGATTGGCCCCATAGAACTTCTTTTGAAGCTGGCACTTCAAATCTAAAATATGCCCCCCTTGTTAACCCAAAAAAATATGATTCCTTCTCCATATTAAGCTTGAACTAATAAAAAACTTTGTCAAAGCCATGGAAAAAGCCGATAATGGTTTCAAGTACCTAAAAGAAATATTTCCCCAATTAAGTTTTGCAAAACTAAAACAAGGCATATTTATTGGAACTCAAATAAGGAATCTTCTGGGTGATTTCCGTTTTCAAGGAAAATTAAATGAAAAGGAATTGGCAGCTTGAAATTGTTTTGTAAGTGTAGTGAAACGATTTCTGGGCAACAAGAAAGATGAAAACCATAAAAACCTCATAGATGAATTCTTGAAAGCCTATGAAATAGTGACGCATGTCCTTAAAAATGTATTTTTTACACTCCCATTTGGATTTTTTCCGAGAAAATTCGGATGCATTAAGCGACGATCAAGGAGTGAGGTTTCACCAGGATATCAGGAAGATGGAAGCAAGATACCAGGGACGATGGTACCCATTTATGTTGGGCGACTACTGTAACAAAAAAACTATATGTGTTACAGTAATTAGCTTATCATTTTCGGATTTAGGACTAAAAAATACTTCATATACACTCATTTTCATCAATATTACCTCAAAAAGTTTAAATTTGTTGACCTGAGTAATGTAACATGGATTATGAAAGTATTGTCACACAAAGTTAAAAATAAAATAAGTGATAGATAACAAGATAAAAAAAAAATTTATTCGATTTCTCTTAGATGTTATTAGATAAATGTTGATGTTGAGCTGCCCAATAAGTTGTTTAATGTTTTTATTAGCGCGTACTTCATGTTTCCTCCAATAGTTTCCCTAAGTTCCTTCCAGGCGTTGGATCGTCCGCTTTTTGGAATAATAATTATTAAATAAACTCGAAGATATTCACAATTAAGGACGTATCGAAGGCAAAATTACTGAAAATGAATATTAATAAAACTATGCAAAATTGGTTCCAAACAGATTAAGTCACATAACCTGAAAGTTTGGAACACTTGATAGCTTTTCTCTGTATATTTGTAACGTGTTTAATTTATTATATGAGTGAATCTTTATAAGATCACGTATAAAATTACGATAATTTTAAATTGCTTTTTAATTGATTAATTTTTAATAATTTTTGAACGGCTTAGTCAATCGATTTGAAATTTTCACAGTGGCTTAAATATTAAGTAGAGAATATTCTATCAAAGTTTTAAATTTTGTATCATTTTGAGATATCTCTGATACATCCTTATAATTTAAAATATTTATCATTAATAATTATCAAAAATAAATAATATTTAGAGGTTTTAATAGATATTTAAGTATTATTAAAAAATCCATGTTCGTAGTTCTAAAGATTTAAATCAAAAATGTTTTTGCTGAAAAATTAAAATCAAGGCATTTCACTAGCAAAAGTCAGTTAAATTTTTTTAATATTATCTGTTATTAATTTAATTCTAGATTGTAGGCGAAATTTGCTCTATCTTCTTTAATTATATATTATTTTCTAACATTATCTTTATTAATTTTTCTTTTCTATCTTCTGTAAAGCAAATACATTCACAAATTTATGATCTTCAGTACTTTTGCCTCCGATTGTACCTCTGATGCATCCTTAAACACCAAATTGTTTTATTTAATTTTTCAATGCGCGTTTCACTAACCATGGTAGCCATGTTAGCGGTCAATCTCTTCGAGTTTAGTATTTCACATCGAAGGTTCCAATAGAAGAATAAATAATTATATTATACTAAACTAATTACCTTCAAACTTAAAGCTTTTATATATTAAAATTACTTTCAAAATATCTAGTCGAGAGAAACCAGTTCTAATCCAAAATCCGTGTCTAATTTCTTCAGATAAAAGCTTCGTGTTCATGAATTTATGTGTTAACGCCTTTTATACTGTTTTGGTACCAGCCGCAATCTCATATATCTGAAACTATTTATCTTATCAGTTCATTAAAGCGGTAGCCAACACAAAAATAATTCTAACAACGTCATAAACATGTTCGGCCTGTCAAAAAATCGGTACAGATTATATTCAACTCGTAATAGTTTATTGGCATTTTTTTTCCAACGAAATGTAAATTGAGACTTTAAAATTATTTCACAAAATTTATTAGGTCGTAACGCTCCAGCTATTAACTCTATTTGTTATTTATTGCATAATTAATACGTCTATATATGTGTTAAATGGAATTATTATCAATAATTTTGTTAATTTTTTATCGTGTTTGAATATACCTACATGGATGACGTTTTTTTTGATGATTTTATAAGATAAATAAATATGTTTATGTAAATTATAATTCAGTTTCGGTGGTTTGTATTGGGTAAATTACAACCAGCAAAAGTTTATCAAACACGAATAACGTTTATAAGTAACAAAAATATTTGGCGGATGCAATTCTTGTAAGGAGTGTAGATATTAAATGTACGTAAGAGTGTACAATCCGGCAATGAATAATCTTTCATTCTGCCAGTAACCAAGTTGGGTAAGGCAGGATGTGTTCTGAAAAGTGCGGTAAGTCTATCACCAGCCGGATTGCGACAATAGTGTAATGCTAAATACTAGGCTAATTGAAAAGTTTGCGGAGCGACACCTATAGGCAGTAAAAAAACTATATAATCTACTACGTTTTGAAGTTTCATCCTTCATATGAACATCATTCGTATAAAAATAGTAGCTTAAAGTAAACGTATCAGTGTTATTTTTTAAAAAGGAAAATATCGAAAATCGTGCACTGTTTCTTTGTAAACAAAGGTTTAAAGGCAAAAGATATTCATAGTGAAATGATAAATATATTAGAGAAGCCTGCTTCTTCATAAACAATGGTTTGTAAGTAGGTAGGTGAGTTTCAACGTGGGCGTACAAGCCTGGACGATGATCCTCGTTCTGGACGTCCAATAAGTGATATGGTTATGGATAACAGATAATTTTACTTTGAGTTAAATTACTAAGGCCATGGACATCTTAACTGAATGGATGTTTCATATTTTGAAAAATGAATTGGGCTTGAGAAAGCTATGTGCAAGATGACATTTGTTAAATTTTGATCAAAAACGACATCGAGTAAAACTATCTAACCAACATTTGGATGTTTTTCGAAAAAACAAAATAGATTTTAAATGCCGTTGTGTAACTATGGATGAGACTTGGGTTCACCGCAAAATGAACTGAGCCGAGTTGTTCAGCCAAAGCAGTCAAAATGGACAAAATCAACCAAAAACCGCTGGAAAAAATTATTGTACTTAAGGGAGAATTTACGGAAAAATAAATTAATTTTTTCAACTATAATCATTTCCGCTCCGCGAACTTTTCAATTAGCCTAGTACTAGGTTCTCAACTTAATTCTCAGCCGTTTTTTACTACCTTTGATATTTATTTATGAAAAAAGAAATACTAAGATAACCTTCAAAGTAATCTTTAAAAAAGTTTGGATTGTTTTTTTTTCGACTTCCTTAAGCGATTATAAAATGCAAAAAAATCGATCAAGTGATGTTGCAGAGATCCAAAGAAATGAATATCTAAAAGGGCCAAGTCTGGAGAATACACCGGGTACGATAATATTTCCCTATTAAATAAAACAGTTTTTCATCAGTTGGAAAGACCTATTTGTGGTAAATTTCTTCAAAATTGATGGCATTGATCTAAATGATAATCCAGTAATATATATATATATATATATATATATATATATATATATATATATATATATATATATATATATATATATATATATATATATATATATATATATATATATATTTATATATATTTCGTAATTGGTGATTAATCACTACAAGATTCTTTGATTTTGGTAATATATTTTTCAGTGGTTCACGTGGAAAGCCTTCCTAAACGAGGTTTATCTCTCACAGCCTCTTATACCACTAATATATATATATATATATATATATATATATATATATATATATATATATATATATATATATATATTATTAAATATTTTTTTTGACGCAGCTTCACCGCTGTTACACTTTGTTGATATTTTTAATGCATCGGTACAAGAAATTTCGTTTTTTAAACAAACTTTAATACAAATTGTTTACTCAATAAATTTATTAATTTTAACAATTGTCGACAAAAAAATTAACGCCATTCTTTCTAATTTAACAAGTAAAATTATATGAAACTTCTGTCAGATGTCAAAAACAGTCATATTAACTTAAAAACAAATGGTTGTATCGATACGTAAAGAGTACTAATTTTGAAAACAAAACTAACCTTACTTTTTAATCATAGCAGTTTACCATTCAATATATTCTTCTGATATAACGATTTGAAAGCATAGATGAAATAAAATGTGTATACGTTTTATGCCCTAAACTTGAAAAACACTGCAAAATATATTTAACTGAGGCCGATCTTGTTGGGAATTCATTTTAAATAAACGAAAGTAGTGGCGGTTCGGGGGTTTTTAAAGTGGGAGGGCGTAGAAGAAAATAGTGCTGCTGAAGTTTTTTTTGCTTTCCCATTCTTCCTTTTTACTTTTCGTGCTATTGAAACCCCATACAGAAGGTGAACCAGGAAAACATTAAAAGTTTGTATTGTTACTACTTACAAGGACGTTGGAGGATGGGTTGTTGTTTGTTGCGCATATAAAGGAATGAATAAGTACGTACTTACCGTTTCCCGAAGAGTAAACCATTCAAACAGTTTATTGTAACTTGCTCTATTTTTACATTCTTTTTGAATTTGACTCAAATTCAACACGGGTTGGGACGACCGTTAGTATTTAATTCAACTTTCTCCTCTAAACTTAAATTAGTCATTATTAACTATTTTAAAATACACGACACATTCATGTTTGCAATTAAAAGTTGATTATTTTTATTTAAAAAGTACTTCTCAGTGAGTACACACCCAAGCAAAACCCAAATCAAAACAAGTATTCGCGAGGCGAACAAAATACTCGACGCGAGATATATTAAACGCTCCGTACCTGTCAAATCAGCGTTTAAAACTAATTGCCGTTACGCTCGGTCGCAAGGACTCTACGTCCAAATCGCATGTTTTAGAAAACAGTTAAGCCCCCGAACTCTGGGAACCAACAAATCATGTAACGCCAACGACGAGAAAAGATGACGTGGCGTACGGTCGCTGAAGATAAACGTCCGACCAACGATGCAAAAATTGTGGCGAGAGGTCGACAGACAGTATGATGGATCGACAGACGTTCTTCTACATTTGGAGATTTTAATTTTTAATAATATCTAAAATTAGTTAAAAGAAAGAAACTGAACGAAAATAAAATATGGTGTTTTGCTCTGAAAAATTGTTTACTGTGATAAATGCTGGAGGGGCGGCGCCCCAAAGCCCACCCTCACGAGCCGCCATGACTTAACGAATGTTGGTTTTCAACTGCTCAAGACTTTGAGGAATGTCTACGTAAACATAATCTTTCGCGAAGCTCCACAAAAAAAGTCCGACGACGTCAAATAGCATACTCTCTCCCGTCAATTGCCATTACCAAACCTCAAAATTACGCGGCCTGGGAACTTCTCGTGCAATATAGCCAAAATTGGTCGTGTTGTGTGGCTTGTGGTGCCGTCTTGATGGAACTACACATAGCTCAGATTCAAATCTTCAATTCCTGGCCAAAAATAATCGGTTATCATACAGCCCTCAGAATTAACGTTAATACACCATCAGACACCATCAGACTATAACGCGCACCAAAAAGACAGTTTTTGCGGATGCAATGGACTCTCCACAATTGCTTGTAGGTTTGCAGAACCCCATATACGGCAGTTTTGCTTGAAATTAGTCTTATCGCTAAGAAGATTTTGTTCGAAAAATCAAGTGATTTTTCGCATTCCATTTTCAGCGGGCTTCAATTCTTGTGTGAGTTGAACTTTTGGATGAAGATGCAAAGTACACAGAGTGTGAAGGCCGAGGAATCGATAAATTTGGGTCTTTAGCCACATTTTCACTAACAGCAGCGATAGCAGCTAACATTACGATAATGGACATGTCTTACCACATTCGTAACAGACTCAGTATTTTAAAAATTTTTGAATGTGTCGGAAATTGTGCGCTCAGAAGGACGATCACCACTTTTGTAAAAACTTTTAACAATCCTAACGCGTTGTTCGGTGGTTAAACGATCCATATTGTAAAATGGTAAATCTTAAACAAAACAAATCACACTTTGGATGACATTTAAGTTTGACAGTTGTCAAAATTCAGGGCTGTATTTTTCGAATCACAAAATGGATAACTCTGTATAACTTCTTTAATGTTGGAAAAAGCTCTTCCTGTTTGTCCAACATAGACTTTTGAATATAAATCACACTCATTTAAATAAACTCCTGATTTATAAAGTTTATTCACATGACTTTTATTGTTATTAAAGAGGCGTCCTATTTGTGTAGAAAGAAATATATATAATATTTGTTTTTGATAAATATTTGGAAGCTAATTTGGTTACTTTTCCTGTATATGTAATTGTTTTGTACGCGTTATTTTTGATATTACTGACATATATATAAATTAATAGTTTTATTACCGCATTTTTATTAATTACTTTATTTAACATATTTGGCTTTTATCCGTTCTTTACTGCGATAGGTTTGGTGATATTTAATTCTAAGATTAAGGATAATGATAAGAATATTCGTTATGTAGAACTAAATCTGTACGAGATAGTTTATGAAAAATTGTAAATTCATATATATTGTCTTTTTTGGTAATTGTTGAATATAAAAAGTTAATACTATGATTTTGTTCTTCTTCAACTGTGAATTTAATGTAATAAATTATATACAAAAATATGTAAATTAAAAATGTATTTATTTATTTAGCAGTACCTGTAAAGCAAATTAACATATCATATAATCATTTCTATAAAGAAATTAACATATCAGCAACATATTTGTACCAGTAAACTAATGATTTAAACAGCTGATATTGATTTATCACATTTTCTAAGTTATCCATAAAAATTTCACCCAGTAAATGACTTAAAGGGTTCTTTATTCATCATTCGAAAAATAAAATGTATCATCAAATTCAAAATAACTCTGATCCAAACTGAAAATAGCTCTAATTTTTTTTACGATTAAATTAACTTTATTTTTACTACAAAACACTACTACAAAATATTGACTATAATATACGTGTAGGTATATTAGAGTAAGATAGTAATATTTTAAAGAGTGCATTTAGATTAAAATATTCGTATTTTCTTTTTAATTTCAAGTTTTAATTAAATATAATTAATTGTTGACTTGATTATATCATTGTAATAATTATATTTTGCAGTTAAATTCTTAACAATTTCTTAATGAAATGAACGAAACTCTACTTGAAAAAGAGATGTCCTAGGGTAAATATTCTAGTTAGCAACTGTTCTACTTTATAAATATTGGATTTTAGCTCTTATCTACACTGAACCAGCCCGTCTCATATATACACGCTCACTCGAAGCAGACTTTTATCATGTTCAAACAAGTCCGACTTTCATGGCTGCCCCCCAAACCTGCACCGCCTCCAACCCCCTTAATCGCATAAAGACCAGGGGGATCAAACTCTAAAATAACCTCTTGATATCGTTCCCCGCAACGATAAAAGAACACTTTCATTTATTTATGGTAATCGCCGAACGTTTTAGACAGGGCCCTCTTAATTCGAGTTTACAAAATTGACTGAGATGAGGGGACTCCAGAGAATGGAAAAAACTGACTGTTCCCTTGGCCGATGTTAAGTCGTAACAATTTGGCCAAAGTTAAACAGAAATTATTCGCAACAGGAAGTTGTAGAGGTGGGGGAATGCTTCATAATATATTCTTTTGGGAAGCTTTTTGAATGAATTTCTGGATTATGAATTATAGATCGATTAATTGTTAGAGGAAATGAAGTAAAATTAGAGACCATTAAGGAACCATCTGGATAATTTACAAATTAAATCAATTTTTCATTCAGATTTTCTTGGTAATATCATTTTTACAACCGAGAAATGTTCGATGACACGACGGACGAAATGCAGCGTCGGTTGGAGCAGTTAGTTATTAGAAAGGGTGATATTCGAGGTAAGACCAATCTTATGTCTCCATTTCAATAGGAAGAGTGTATAATCTGACAAGGTATCGCTTCTTAGTCACTCCAGTTCAAAGTTGGGTAAGACCTTATGCCTTCTGAGAAGTATTCTGGGTTAGTCACTCGTCAGTTGATTGACTAAAATGTTAAGTACGAAGTGTTGCTCGCTCGAGAAAGGTGTTGACCGGGGTTAATCGGTAGTTGATGATCGTAATTCCATATTAAACTGCAGGTCCAGTTACTAAAAAACCCCAGGTTGTATTGAATCCTTAAATTAAAATTTTTCCACTTCTATGAATTTAGAACTTAGTGACCGACAAGGTTCCAAGGCCCCCCAAGGTGACCAACAAGGTTTTCATTAATCGGAAATTAATGGCAATGCATTGGTTCAATATTTGACAAAAATTGGCAATTGAAACTATATGGAATCTATGAGGTACCATTTTAACAAGCTCTATAATTATCTAACATAACACCATCTGATTTCCATATTCCAAATTGATCTCCTAGTCTTTCAACAAGAAGTTTCTTAAAATTTTAAGGTAAACAAATGAATATTACATCGTTTTAACTCCAAACTACCACTAGATACCAAATAGGAACACACAAAAATTTCATCATTTTGACTCATAAGTATCGCTCGTACTTCCTTAACTGGAAAAGATTTACCACTAAACAAAAAAAATCACTTTTGATTAAGATGATTTCATTAAACAGAATGAATTATTTTCTGATGATTCTAATATGGTTAGCGAAGCGTATGTCAAGAAGTTAAAACAAAAATATTTGGTGTTTAATAGTAAACCTCTTCGAGTTTAGTTTTATATTAAAGGTTCCAATAACAGGAAATGATACGCGTTTCGCTAATCATGTTAGCATCATTAAGAGATGACTCAATCTTAGATTGATTGGTTAGATAAACACATGTCGCCACTTGGTTAATTCTTCTGAAACACCAAACTTGAAGAGATGTACCACTAAAAACCAAATTCTCGACGAGCTTTTCGCTAACTATGTTAGCATCATCACGAGATGATTCAATCTTTCATCTAATCGGACTGAATTATCTCCTGATGATCCTAACGTGGTTAGTGAAACGCACGTTGAGGAGTTTCAGAAAGGTTTAATGGTAAATCTCTTTGCGTTTACTTATAGTGAATTGAGATTTACTGGTAATTTTCCTTGAGTTTAGTGTATTACACGAAACTTTCCACCAGAAGAGATGATTCTAGCATTGGTTTACCTCAAAATTTAAGACTAGCAAATGAGAAGTTTCCTTTAACATTATCAAGGAAATAAAGCATATTGATACCTTTACACCAAACTGAAGGTCAAATTGATAATTCGATGGAAATAGAGTATAGAGGTATTTGATAAATCTCATAAAGGAATTTTAGGACTCGAATTTTACAGCCTTGATGCAATTTTCAAAGCCATTCATGTAAAAGTAAGTTTCATCAGTTTTTTTTTTGTCAAAAAGATTTTGTTAATTATTTACAATTATTTTCATGATAAAATGATCACACCTGCTCGATCATTGAAAATGATCCCATCCCATATATTTTATTGTAAACTTATCCAATTATTCTGCGTTAATGTCACTACATTTGTTGATACCTTAGATAAATCTGATGTATTTTCAATGTTTAAATCAACATACAATAGCGATAAACAAAACTGTAGCGTGAGATTTAAAATTTAGAAGTAATGTACAAATCTGAAACGAGATTTAACAGGAACTAAACAATACTATTGTTCTTTCTCAAACTATGGGACTATAAAATATCCCATAAAAAGCTCAACACAATGACTGGTTCTATTTTTATTGTTTATTTATGATTTAGTTTGTACTGGTAAAATATCAATGTTTTGTTAATTTTTAATGTCAATTCTTCTATTGGAACCTTTGGTGTGAAACACTAAACTCGAAGAGATTTACCACAAAACACCAAATAACGTTTTTAAACTTTTCGATGCGCGTTTCACTAACCATTTTAGCATCATCAATTTGAAAGTGCATGTACCAGGAGCATCATTATCAGATAATGGTTATAGATATGGTTATATCAGATAGGGTTACAGAAACGTGTGTCGGAAAGTTTAAAAAAGTAATTTGGTTTTTAGCGGTAAATCTCTTTGAGATTTACGAGTTTATCTTTATCTCTTCATCTTTCGAGTTTAATTTTTAATGTTTCAGATCTTGAATTTGACTAAAAACTCACTTGAAGGGTTTTCCAATAGGAATGCCAGAACTTTAAAATGAGGCACAATGATAACTACAGGTGATAATCGGATAATTATTATTTTATCTTGGAGAACAATTAATGGCATTATATTTTAAAAATAATGTTGACATGTCCCTCTAGTAGAATGTATTCTGGAGACCTAATTTTCGATTTACCCATATCGCGTGGTATATTTTCAATTGTAGCTTGAATGTTTGGTTTAAGGCCAATAACACATCAAAAAATGTTTTGGTGCCGCCGAGACTTAAACGCAACTTTAAAGTATAGTGTCTAGCAACACTCTCAGTAACATTAAATTATTAAAACTGTGTAGTTTTTAATCTACTCACATTGATAATATTTTCCTCTCTGTAGCCAGTTAACTTTCTTATTTTTGTTGTTTGTTCAATAAAAAAAAGTTAGTAAATAAAACCTGAAAGATATCATCGTCAAAACGATCGTATTTAAACGACCCGAACACTTTATGTTACGTTTGTGGCGAGTATATGGTGAAAAATATCATTAGCCTGGTTTTCTTTCGTCAATGTTGTAAAAAATTTCCTTGGGAATTATAAGTCCGAAAACTATCGTGAATTGTGGTAAAACATGCTGAAAAATTTGAGAATGCAAGGATGTAACATGAGCATCAAAATTCACTATCTCCACAATAATTTGGACAAATTTCCGGACAACCTTGGCTTTTTCAGTGAGGTATAAGGACAGCGATATCATCAGGACCTAAAAAATATGGATGAAAGGTACCAGGGTCGATGGGATGAACATATGATGGCTGATTACTGCTGAAGTATCATACGTAAGTGCCTGGAACAAACTCACTCGAAGAGATCACAAAAAAAGCTTTATTCATGTTCAGTAATGTAACAACAGGTAAAAAATATGAAATAATCGTATTTTTTCGACACCTATCTTATCGCGAAAACTACACGTACATTTTAAAGAATATATGTACCGTTAGAACCAGAGAACGAGCATATTCAAAACCAGTTTTAGTCTTTCCTTCAACAAATCTACCGTAGACTGTATAATTGTTAGGGCTTTATTTTTGTAAACAGAGATTTACCATCACTCGGCAATATTAATCCAAGGGCGTGATATCACATGATCTTGGTGGCCTGTTGATATACCATTTCGCAAAATAACGCATCCAAGGAACTTATCTTGCAATAAATCGATTGTCTGGCGTTATATGTAACCGTTTTGCTGAAATGAAACATTTGGAAGGATCCACATGTTTCATTCACAAGGTGAATTGACACAATGTACTGAACATAGCAGTAACATTTACATTACAAATTACAAATATCTCTTTTTTATCGGCAATATCGATTTAAATTAGGTATATTATGTACAGTCCCTATAACTCCTATACGGGTCATAAGGCTTCGGCAAAAGCTAGCCATCAGACTCTGTTCTTTGCTCGGATCATGTCCAATCCATGTTTTTCAGCGTTTCTTAGTTTATCCATGATTGAGCATCTCCACATTTGAGGTTTTCTCTGGTTTTTTGATAACCCCCAATCTAGGGTAATATTTCATAGCAGATTTAAATATAATAAAAATGTTGATATTAATATTTTATCGAATCAGATAAATTATATGTCGAATATACACTGTCTGTCCAATGAAAAAGGACTATCTCTATCAAACACTATCTCTGTACAAATTATGTATTAATGCATTATGTATTAACATTAAGCTTTCACCACCTACAATTTCAAAGGGCCAGAATTTCTTGTTTATTCCTAACAATGTAAAACGTGATAGTGGCTGTTGAGCATCGGCCGAAAAAGATGATCTACGACCAGGTTAATTAATATCTGTTTAAACTGAATAGACCTGAATAAACTGAATTGAAGAAAGAAACTGAAGAAAATCTTCGAAAAAGCAGCGTAGTTTTTTCTAAATTATCGTTATGTGTGGGCCAAGCTCATTGAATTTTCCAGATTCACTATATATCTCATTTTAAAGGAAAATTTGTGAAAACAGAAGCTGTAAAAAAAGAAAGGCACAAAAGAGGAGGATTGTACACGATTTCTTGCGCCTAAAGAGTATCGTGGTGGTTGATCATGTTGCATATTAATCTGATATTTTTCACTATCTTTGATATTTATTTATGAAAAAAGAATATAAAATTAAACTTTGAAGTAATCTCCCTCAGTTCCTATACACTTTCACCATCTTTCAGGTAACTCCCTAATCCCAGATTGAATGTGATAGTTAGTGAGGCCTTTTTCGATTTCCTCAAGAGTTCAGATCTCTTGAGCCACTATCAACCAGACAATATTGCAGGGATCGGAATAGAAAATATTCGAAGAACCAAGTTTGGAGACTATCCTGAGTGTGATAAAATCTGCAAACCAAACTCGGTGATGGTTTTCAGATACCTTCCAGAGACCAGAGAGTGGGTATATGTGGCCAGATATACCCACTCCATATACCGCACGGCCGTGCGTTGTCCTGACACAAAATAATCCCTTCTTCTCTTGCCAGAATAATGCCTTTTCTACCTCAAAGCGTCAGTAACAATAGTCAGTAGCCGTTGTGACTGTTTGGCCAGATTGCAGCAATTGATAATGTACGACACCCAGTTGGTCCAACCTTGAACCTCAACACCGTTTTAGCGTAGATATTTGGTTTTGTGGATCTTCTTGATCGCCCACTTGGATTAACCCATGATGTTAACCTCTTAAAATTATCGTAGAAGATCTTCTTTTCATCACAGGTCACAATCTTATGCAGGAATTTCTTTTTCGAGAATCTGGAGAGCAAAGATACAATAAGATTAAAGCGTCTACTCTTATTCTCAGCTGTGAATTCATTAGGGATCCAACGACTATTTTTTTAAATTTTTCATAAAAAACTTATGTAAACGTTTAAAATAGCTTGCGGTGTTACTAAGAGTTCCTTTCTGAGCTGTAGCAGAGGGATAAGGGCAAGCAGTGCTTCCAATACTCCATCCACTTTTTGTGGGTGTCCCTGATATTTTGTATCATAAAAATTAAACGTTTCAGTTCGTAATTACTGGATTGACTTCTTACAAGTACTGTTCGAAACATATTTACATCCAAAAGTAGCACAAATCACGTTCTGAGCTTCTGTAGCATTTCTTTCAGTAAAAAGGCGAAAAGAAGGTAATGCCTCAAATGTGGCTTGAATCTGCTTTTGAAGCTGAAAGATGGTGCTTTAAATTAATTACTCGCAGGAAAATTCTGATTCGAATAGGTTCTGCAGTCGATTAAACCTAAGGCCGAGAATTAAGTTGTGGACCTAATATTAGTTGATTAATGCAAAAGTAATACATATATACATAAAGTTAAAAAATAAATTCATAAATTATTTTTTAAATAATTAAATCAATGCATTATATGAATTATACTGCCTTATTAGCTGTTATAAAAAATATTCCAAGATATTAAAAATTGATAAAAAGAAAAATTACTATTTTAAATAAGGTTTTAAAACAAAAGATGATTTTCTACTTCGATTGTTCTCGAAACTAGTGAACTCCTTGAAGAGAAAAAAACATCAAACAATAGCTGAGGCGTTTACTATAGGAGTAGTTTAAAACCCGCCACAACACAGACGTGTTTTGAAGTTAACAAGCCGTAGTTCATCGTGAAAAAAAACAGGATCAGCGACCAGCCCATAAAATGTAATCGGAGCCCTGAAACGAATACGTCTCGCCCCTTTCCATGACCAATTGGTTATTTCGATGGTACTCGATACCAAAAACCGTAAACTACGTGGGCTTAAGCCATGTTGATCCAGTTTAAAAGTTTCAAGCAGAAGTTATTGACATTTGTTGTCGTGTTTATTTATTTCAGCTTATATTGATTTCGAAATTAAAACAAAAATATGTTAATAGATTTATTGGATAGTTGAGATCTATACAATAATACAACAATAACTATTGATTTAATAATTTGTCCACTTTACGTATCGATACAACCTTTTATTTTTTAAGTTGGTATAAATGTCCTTGACTTTTGTCAGAAGATTCATATCATTTCAATTCCAAAGTTAGAAATTATAGCGTTTTTCTTAATCATTAACAATTTTGGCCCCTGATTTTTTAAAATAGATAAATTTCTCGAGCAGTTAAGGATTTACAGTAAATTTTGTCCAAAAAACGCAATTACTTGTAATAATGCATTAAAAGTGTTACCGCGATGTAATTGTAAGAACTTTAGTGATAGTAGAAAAACATTGGAAGATGAACCTTGTTCAGGAAGACCTACTATGTTAACCAATAGAAAAATCATTAACAAAAAGAAAAATTTTGTACAAAGTAATTATTAGAGATTATGTATTAAATTTGTGGTATATCACGATAACACACCATCGCACATCGTAATAATTTTTCGTCAACTTTTCACTAAATCTAAATAAATACCACTTAAAGCACTATATTCACTGGCTAAGAAACTGTATGATTTTTTCCTGTTTCCCTAATTGACGAAACTTCTTCGTGGACTCCGTTTTGAGTCCATAGAAGTCATTCAAGTCGGTTCGGTAGCCATTCTGAAGAAAATACCAGAAGTCGAGTATAAAAACTGTTTTGAAGACTGGTAAGAACGTTAGAATAAGTATATTGCAGTGACATGGGATTACTCAAACGCAGGTTTGGAATTACGTTCTTTATATTTAACACTCCTGAACAAGTAGCTCAATTTCAACAATAACTTGATGTAATCATAAATAAAGTTATTCTAACAATTAAACCAACCACAATACATAGCACGTGAACATTCGCTGGAAATTTTATTTTGGAAACAATGGGAACATCGATTATTTCATCGAACATCGATCATATGCGAGCCAGTGATCATTCGATTGATTTTCGCATCTACAGTAAAAATTTATTTTGCTTTGTTACTTAAGCATTGTTACTTAAGCATTGTTACTTAAGCATTGTTACTTAAGGAACACAAAAGCAGGTTGCAGCGTCCAACTCGCTTTTTCCTGGCAGCTTTGGAAAGCACCTGTCTCACTTTAATTGTGATAGATTGGTAGTGGAGGTCCTCTTCAACGATTCGACGTATAGTTTTTGTTACTCACACCGGCAACGGACGACAATTTTCGGGTCAACTACCCTGGATTCTCAAAACTCAGCTACTAAACCCGTCGGGCGTCCTGACAACATGCTCCTTCAAGTAAGTTTTCCTTGTCGGTGTTGCAAAAACCTCGTTGGACTTCTCCGATTCATTATACTTCGCGACGACATCATACAGAAAGGATCTCGGATACCCGAAGAACCGAATGATTTCTCTTGCAGAGCGCTCTCGTGGCTTCGATTATACCCCGCCCTTGGCTTCAACATTGCGACTGTGTCGAGGTTATGACTGTTTCGTACATTTTTGTAGAAGCTATTTGGACGCCAATCGTGACCTCTACAAATGGTATACAACGGATGGAAATTCAACTTTATTTTTGCTCAGGTTTTGGCTCCGGACTATATATATATATATATATATATATATATATATATATATATATATATATATATATATATATATATATATATATATATATATATATATATATACCGTATATATATATATATATATATATATATATATATATATATATATATATATATATATATATATATATATATATATATACCGATATATATATATATATATATATATATATATATATATATATATATATATATATATATATATATATATATATATATATATATATTTAATATATATTTTTTAAATTAATTTAATATATATTAATATATATATATATATATATATATATATATATATATATATATATATATATATATATATATATATATATATATATATATTTAAAAACTCTCCCCAGTTCAACTTTGTTACTGTCTGAATTTAAATTTTACCTAAAACTGCTGGAACTAATGATGGACTAGAATAATTTGATGTAAATTTGGAGAAGACCATATCGAATCCGGACAATGAATTGGATATTAAGCCAACTAACTCCACTTTTAATAACTTTCTAACGAGATTACCTTGTGTTTTCATAATTGGTTTAATACCACAGAAAAAATTGATGAAGTCTTTTATTTTGATACATTAGAAATTATTTGATAAATTAGATTATTCTACCATGATGCGTTTGTGGTTAATGATTCGTTATGGTTAATATTAATCTTATTAGCATTATAATTTACAACTTTTACGACTAAAAATGGTAATATGTGTTGTTGCTGGCCATTTATAAGTTGTAGTTATTTTTATGTTAACAAATATTTGGAAAAAGTACTGTGAATATTACAGCTGTAAGCTTCCATCTCTACAGTATTTCGTTTCATAAAGAACACCAAGCAGTTGCATGCAATGACGAAGCTCTTGGATATCCAGTTTATCTTCCCGATTTAACACTGTTTAACCATCTTTGGAAACATTTTTGGTGAAGTAATTTGTATTCAAATAGGACATTTCTGTGTATCTACCGAGACCAGTCTCTGGTCTGATGACTGATAATGGTCCGTCTGATGAGGGCACACATATCGAGAAGCAAATAAGAAAGTACTAAAGCCAAACAAAATGCTCGAAAAAGTATAATAACCACAAGAGAAAACCAACTATTTCAATCGGAAAATTGATTGAATGATAAATGTGTTAAGTACAGAGAAGATATATTCTTTTAATTGAAGATTTTAGAAAAAAGAAAAACTGTGACAGTAACAAGAACTACAATAGAATACATTACATAATCAACATTCTCAACAAAGAGTTGTGGAGTGCTTTCTTGTAAAACTTTCAAACAATTATTTACTATAACGAAATTACATATTACGTACCTAAAAAAATCCGCTCGACAAAATAATTTGCTCTCTCGACTAAAACATTTGTCCGTGAGTGGAGCGTGACAATCGAAACAGCGTACGCAATCCGCATGCCACGCCCGTTCCAGGACATTCAGCAGAAATTTGTCCAGGATCGGCTTGTCGCAAGCAGCGCATGCGATAAGCATTCCTGCGGCGGGTTCGCACCTTCCTGTAACAGAATAAAACCAAGTAAAACAATTTTCGCTTCTACAACTTCTGAACGGCGAAGGATTTTGCATTTAATACAGTACAGAATTTAAAAAAAAAGATATTTCAAGATATAATCTAGTCAATCAACTTTTGCTCAAGAAATGGTAGTTTTGATTATATATACATATATAAATATATATATATATATATATATATATATATATATATATATATATATATATATATATATATATATATATATATATATATATATATATATTGCATTGGATTAAGGCGTCAACATTACAAATCTGCTTGGTGGAACTAAAGAAACTTTTTATCAAAAGTAACTAATAAAAATATAAAGGAATTACTGATTATCCTTTACAAAAGTTTTATTTACTTTGGTTCTAAGACAATACCGAATAATGCTGGGCAATAACATTAAAACATTTTTAAAATTAATTTCAAATGTTACCTGTGAATTTAACTGAGGTACCCAATACTTGATGGAAATTCATTTTAATTAAATGAGCAAAGATTAATATCTAAAATTTCCACTATATTTAAAATTGTATGTATAATAATTGTATCGACATTTATTCAAAATAAATAATATAAATATTGTTTTCAAAACAAACAATAGTCTTGGACGTCTCATTAAAAACAATAAAAGTCAAACAAACAAATTCTATAAATGAGGAATTTATTTAATTGAGTACGGATTATGTCCAAAAGTCTATGTTGGACAAACATGAAGATCTTTCTTTACTAGCCTTAATGAACATAAAAGAAGTTATACTAAATAACAAAATAATTCTCATTATACTAACTACTTAATGTTAGAAAATCATACTTTTAAAATGTTACATAATGGAAATAAATCTAAAAAATTAAATCTTTTAGAGAGCCTAGAAATTAATAAAAGAAAAAATTTGGATGTTTTGCTAAACGACCAGGTGGACTTTAATGGTTCACCGTTATTAAACTTATATTGCCCTCCTAGACGATAAAAAAATAGGTTTCTCCGCTATCATTTTTTATGGTATTACCAGATCGATAGACAGTTTAGGTTGTAATTATTTTTCTCACAGTTAGTTTAACATAGTTCGTATTTGAAACAGGCACTGTGTATGGAAAAAAAAATTATACATACAATTTTAAATATAGTGGAAATTTTAGATATTAATCTTTGTTTGTTTATTTACCTGTGAATAATATTTAGAAATTTTGAAATATTTATGGAACTTTTCTGTGTGTATGGTAGGATTATTGTGATCAAAAAAAGTGAGGTATGATACCATTCACATACCCAACACTAACGGTGTTCAAAAAGCTGTTATAACATTTCATTATCCACCTAGTTTCCGTTCACCAAAACTTAAAATTCTGGTGGAGGCCACTATGATAACGATACGAAATGAGATGCTACGATAAGAACAAAAAATATTTTATGGAATGTTCATTACAGAAATTGTTCTCTGCATTATTATACTACACATGAAGCTTATTTCGAATTATTATATATATATATATATATATATATATATATATATATATATATATATATATATATATATATATATATATATATATATATATATATATATATATGTTATGGGTCTTCTCGGCACAGGTTTCGCTCACAATATTAGCATCTACAGAAGAGGATTATATCTAGTAGATTGAATCATCTGCTGATGATGTTAACATGTCGATATGTGCATCGAGAAATTAAAAACAAGTGATATGATGTTTAGTAGTAAATATCTTCGAGTTTAGTGTTTCACACCAAAGGTTCCAGTAGAAGAATTGTTATCCAAAAGGTTCGTATTTTGTATGAAAAACTAATACATATTCTAATTAGGCGATCTACTCTGGTGAACTACTTATCATGTATTGCTAACTGGGTGAATTTGAAAGATACCGATGTATTGTTAGTTAGTTAAAAGTTAAAAGTTAGAGGTTCAGTTAGTTGACATTCAAAAGTTTGTATTTATTTTAGAACATTTTTGTATTTTTTAAAATTTTGTTCGTTAGGCAAATTTATTACAGAAAAAGAATCACTGAAAAATTTGTCTCCGTTTGGTTTTTTGTTTTTTACCCAGTGATTCTTTATTTACATAGGAACATATATTTTTGATATTTTTTTGAGTTTTAGAGCGTGGCGAAAAACCCAAAAAAAGAAAAAAGATATATGAATACGCCACGATCATTCAGACAGTACACTAGAGGGTTGTACTAGGCTAATTGAAAAGTTCTCGGAGCGAAAATGATAAAACAAGTTTATAGTTGAAAAAATGACTTTGAAAAAATGAATACATTTTTTTCCAGCAGTTCTCCAAATCATTTATTACATCTCTAAATGATTTTGAGGAAGTTCTTCAAAATACTCATCTACGGCTGCTATAACTTCTTCATTTGATGAAAAATGGCAGCCACGCATGATTTTTTTGAGGTTTGGGAACCGATGAAAGTCAGAGGCGCCTAGATCTGGTGAATATGATGGATGCCCCAACAATTTGAAGTGTAACTGCTTCAATTTGTCCGTTGCAAATACACCTCTGTGAGCCGGTGCACTGTCTTGATGAAAAATTATTGTTTTCTTCGCTAAACGTATTTTCGCTCTTACGTATTTGTGCATCCAATTGATCCATAAGATATGAGTAATATTGTTCCGTTATTGTTTTATCAGTTTGAAGGTAATCAATTAACAAAATGCCTTTTGCTTCCCAAAAAAATTGATGCCTTTGTGGATGTCGATTTTGACCACTTGATTGATTGCTTCGGAGCTGAACAAACGAGCTCAGTCCACTCTGCGGTTTGTTGTCGCAATTCAAGATCATACTGGTAAACCCAAGTCTTATCCATAGTTGTAAAACGACGTTTAAAATCTATTTTATTTTTTCGAAAAGGATCCAAATGTTGATTTGAAAGTTTTACTCGAAGTCATTTTTGACCAGGATTTAACAAATGCGACACAACTTTCTCAAGCCTAATTCCTTTTTCAAAATATGAAACACCCATTCAGTTGAGATGTCCATGTTCTTAGCAATTTCGCTCAAAGTCAATTGTCTATCATTGATAACCATATCATGTATAGAATTAATTATTTGTTCAGTAGGATTTATTGACTGATTGGACGTCCAGAACGAGGATCATCATCCAGGCTTGTACGACCACGTTGAAACTCACCTGTCCACTTGTAAACCATTGTTTTTGAAGGACTCCTCTAATACATTTACCATTTCACTATGAATTTCCATTGATTTTAAACCTTTTATTACAAAGAATTTAATCACTGCATAACTTAAAAAAAAATCCATTTTGAAAAATAATACTGATACGTTTACTTTAAGCTGCTGTTTTTGTACGAATGCATTGACAGATCGACTTGCAACTCACATATGTTCATATGAAGGATGAATCTTCAAATTGTAGATTATATAGTTCTTTAACTGCTCTATAGGTAAACTTGAAGAGATTTATCACTAAACACCAAATCACTTTTTTGAACTGCTCGACGCACGTTTCGCTAACCATGTTAGCGTCATCAGGAGATAATTCAGATTAAATCATCTCCTGATAATGCTAACATGGTTAGCGAAACGTGCGTCGAGCAGTTCAAAAAAAGTGATTTGATGTTTAGTAGTAAATCTCTTCAAATTTAGTGTTTCACACCAAAGATTCCAATAGATGAATTGAGGTGCTTTATAGGTGTCGCTCGGCGAACTTTTCAATTAGTCTAGCATATCATAGAGAATTGTATAGGCATAGAAATCAAACTACTATAGTGAGATGTTATTAAGTGTGGTTTGATAATGCCTAAAATAGAAGAAAAGTAGATACTGGAAGTCTAAGATGGATATATCACGACCCTTTCTTATGTTACCTCTAACTGCTCAGTATCGATGGCAACAAACCACAGTGGTAAATGACATTAAATGGTCTTCAGTAATAAATCCTGGTTCTATTTAGGTGGATATGATGGCCGAAGAAGAGTCGTTAACATGGAGGAAATAGTTTAATCGCAATGTAGTGGGGTGGGCTGATATCGATTATGGAAGTAGGTCATCTTTAGTCTTGATTAGATATAACAGTTTCCTTCAAGAAACAGTGCATGATGCACGGTCGTATGTTGTTAGATTTCGTTATATTGCAATATAAATAACGAATTTTAAATTAAAAAGCAGCACTTGCAGATATTTTGTAAGATGAAATAATAATAAAAATTCTGCCAGTTAAAATTAATTCAAAAATTCAAAGTTTCCGTGTGTAACATGATATTAAATTTACAAAGGTTCGGTATGACAGAATAAGGTTTTATCATTGCAAGCCAGAGGTTGTGTTTATGTAAATAGAATCAAAACGTAGCGAGTTGTAGACAAGGAGAGAACAAGTCTGACATTTTATTTAAATAAGCTGTATAGCTTACAAAAGAATAAAAGGATTACTGTCCATTAACTTATGTATTCAGGTTAGAACCAAATATAGAACAGGTGCGGACTAAGCTGACATGAAAAAAATATCCTGAATATAAACAAACATTTTAATGACATGTTTAAGAATTTTGCGGTTAAAGTTTACCGTACCCTATCTTTTCGGATTTAAGCGCCATCTTGCATTGGAAATGCTTTCATTTCCGGGAAGATTCTGCAATATATCGCTCTTAAGCTCTAAAAATACAGAATACAACATTTAAATGTTTTTTAAAATGTATTTATTTTAAATTATTGATTGATTTGTTCGTTACGTTGTGATAGTTTATTTTTTAAATCGAATAAAACAATTTTATACTTTGTTATATGATAAAAAGTACTGTAAAATTTCATATTTCGGTCCAATTTTCAGAACAAATAGCTCGCTCTGTGAGGAAACAATTTGCAAATAGCATTTAAAGCCACCCAGTCAATCAGTGAATTAATTTTTAATGCCAAAGATAAAACACCACAAAATACACAATCTGGAGTTTATATGTTAAGTTGCAACGAGTACACTAGCTGCTATGCGAGACAAACCGACCGAAATTTTTAATTTTGAAATTACAAATTTGAAAATTTTATATACAGCGCCAAAAAGCAAAAAATTAAACATTTTAGAAGCTATTGAAATTTATAAATATAATAAAGACCCGTCTAGACAGCTATTAAACGATCAGACGGATCTCCGAAATTCCCCACTATTTAAAATATTGAAAAAAATTAACCCCAATAAAAGTATAAACGTAGGTACATAGGATAGATAAACAGCTGTAAAACCTTAGTTTTAAAGTAGTGTTTGAGAATGTAAAATCGTTTTACGAAACTATAGTCACACAAATTTAAAAATAAAAGTGATTGATAACAAAGTATAAAATTGTTTTCGATGTATATATTTTGTTTAGACCAAAATATTGGAACAAACACTAGAAAATACAAATTTTATTGGATTAATTTTGTAGTTCTTGTTTACACCATGAAAGTATCAAATAAAATAATTCAGAATTATGTCTAAATTTTCACTATATTCAAAAATAGCACAATTGTTTCGGCACATAGTGCCTTCATCAACTACGAAAATAAAGGTTTGTCTAATAAGAGTGTCAGAACTAGTGATAGTCCGGTAATTTTTATTTTATCTTGAAGATCAGATAATGCCATTATGCTTTAAAAATAATCTCATTCAAATGTCCTCCTCGGGGGACTGGTAGAATGCATTCTGGGGGTCCAATTTTGGGAAAAAATTATCTTTTCCTACCAAGCGCACTTTTGGCTTAATGAGTTTGTGAACATACATAAATGCAATATTTGGACTGATGAAAACCTAAATAATTCAGGAGTTACCTCTGCATCTTCAGTAAGTTATTGTTTGGTGCGATTTTAAGGCCGAAGGAGTGGATACGACCTTATTTTTTGAAGACGATGGTGGAAATCATATTACTGTTAACGGTGAAGAATATCTTTGGTTGGAACTGATAAATGTGGCAATAAACAATGTCTTCTTTCAACAAGATGGGGCATTCTAGTCACACATCTCGACAGACTATCAATTTATATAAGAAAAGTTTTCTGGATGCGTTATTTTGCCAAATGTCAATTGGCCATCAAGATCATACCATCTCATGCCTTCGAATTATGTTTTGTGGAGTTATGTTAAATGATTATTTCCAGAAATAAATCCCAACCAATGCATGACCTTAAACGAAATATTCAGGCCACCATTGAAAATATACCACGCGACATGTGTGATAGGTTAATTGAAAATGAGGTCTTCAGAATGCATTTGACCAGACGAACCTGAGGAAGACATTTGAACGACATTATATTCTAAACATAATGCCATTATTTGTTTTTTAAGATAACATACAAATTCACCGACTCTCACTTATAGTTATCATTGTGCCCCATTTTAAGGTTCTAAAGCACTTATTAGCCAATCCTTTACAATACTGTATTTTAGTATCTGAGGATGGCACTTTGTGCTAAAACAATTGTTGTACTCTTTTTGAACATAGTGGAAATATAGTCTATATATTTTGAATGTAGTGGAAATGCAGTCTCCTTGAATATAACAGAAAAAAGTCTGATTTTTTTTAAATCAATTTACATTAAATATGAACTACATCAGTTAAATATATAACGATGTTATGTAATGATAACGAAATCAAAAAAGGCGTACGCAGGCTTTCGTTCGTCTAAAGTTGCTGGCGGTTAGAGTAATCGTTCAAGAATTTGACCAGCAGTATCGTACCTATTTTTTCTCTCAATGTTATCAAATGTATGTGGTCTGGAGTTATTTTGATGAAAGATAGAATTTGGAACCAGCTTGCAGATATGGCCTTACGATGGTTTGTAAAATTTCGACTACGCAACGGGTTTCAAACAAATTTCCTTTTGTGGTTTCTAATGGCAACCAGCTTCCCATATAACTCCCTTAGTATAATTCCTATAGTGTAATTCTAAAGTAAAAGTTAAATTTCCTCTTTCATGCCTAAAACGTTTGACTTGTTTACTTCCATCATGACTACCTAAACAAAATTTAGACTCATTACTAAAATAAACAGAGTTCAAGTCCAGCTTCCATTCAATTCTAACTAGGCACAATTCTAAGTGGCACGTTTTGTGATGCAGTTTAAGATGATGTATCCAATAAGGACGATAAGAGCGCATCTGCATCGGAGGTAAATATCGATTAACAGTAATTCTTCAAAATATCTTACGAGCAGCTGTAACAAAAGCATCACGTAGCGGTTTAAATGGCCAGAAGTCAAAGATGCCTTTCGTCATCTCCTTGAACGCTTGCATTACATTGATCCTCAGCATCTCATCCATGTCCCCATAACGATCGAAATAGTCGAATATTGCTATTTCACGAAAACTTAAACTAGCTATATATATATATATATATATATATATATATATATATATATATATATATATATATATATATATATATATATATATATATATATATATATATAGTGTGTCGCATTTAAGATGAATGCACCCCCATATTTTCTCTATTTGAAGGAATAAAGATTTGAATTTTTTCACAGTCATACAGGTTGATGGGTTACATTTTTACCAATTTAAATCTGAACTTTAAGCTCAGTCTACTATTAATTCACAAAGAAGATCAATTCTCGATAATTTGCTTCGGATATATATATATATATATATATATATATATATATATATATATATATATATATATATATATATATATATATATATATATATATATATATATATATATATATATATTCTCTATATATTCTATATATTCTATATATATATATATATATATATATATATATATATATATATATATATATATATATATATATATATATATATATATATATTTATTTATTTTTACACACAATTATTTGTTTACACGGACTCGAAGTATTTTAGCAGTTTTAACAAAACCATAATACTGCTTAGCCTAGCAGCATATGAAAAATACCACAAAATATGTTACAAAACAAAATTTAAACAAACATTTTGTAACATTTTCTACAATAGCATGCAGAAATATAAAGGTGCAAGCAGTGTATCAGTATATATATGTTGTGCAATAATATTTTCAGCTGGATTCAAATATGTATGCTGGGTATTGCACCTTTTCTGTTCCTTAAAACTGATGACATCACTTTTTAACCCGACAATTTACTTGATATATCCTGAAATGGGGATATTTTTAAAGGCCCACAGATTTGCTAACATCGAAATGTATCAAAAAATATAAACAAGGGGTTTGATGTTTCATATAAAATCTTCTTGGTATAGATTTTACACGAAAAAATAATATTTTGGACCATAATGATGAAGCACAGGTACTGAATAATAGGAATTTGAATATAAATACAAAACTGATTTGCCAAATAAGTTCTAAAATACCAAAAAATTATTTCTAATTATTTATAAAATTTAAGAGATGTGTATATATATATATATATATATATATATATATATATATATATATATATATATATATATATATATATATATGAATATATATATATGCTGCTTATTTGGGAAATTAATTGTTATATTTGATTATTTTAAATGATAGATTCATGTATTGAACGATCCCATCACATAACTAATAAGTCCCCGGTCTGATAAATAAAACTCACTTTTTTGTAAATTTCGACAATATTCATCAATATATTATCCTTGAAGAGCAATACAATCATTCCAATGCTATTCTAAAATTTCTACACCATTTTATAGAACGATTTATCTTTGTCTTCAAAATATCCTTCAGTTTCGGCAATTACCTCTTCATTGGAGCGAATTTTTTACAGCGAGCATTTTTTTGAGGCTTGGAAACAGGAAATAGTCGTTGGGGGCCAGATCTGGAGAATACGGTGGATGAGGAAGCAATTTGAAGAGCAACTCATGCTATTAGTTGTCAACGATTTGTGACACGGTGAAGCCTTGGTGAAGCAATTTCGTCTTTTTTGTTCATTTTGAGCCTTTTTTGCGATCTCATCCAAACGCGCCAATAATGTTATGTAATTTTCGCTATAATTTTACATTTCTCGAGATAATCGATAAACAATATCCCATGCGCATCCCAAAAATACAGATGCCATTACCGTGCCTGCCGATGGTTGTGTTTTTGGTCGCTTCGGACTGCTTTCATCGGCTGCTCTCCACTCAGCTGACTGCCGATTTGACTCTGGAGGGTAGTGACGGATCCATGTTTCATCCATTGTCAGATACCGCATGCAAAAATCCTTTTTATTTCGCTCCCAAACATTGCTCAGAATCATCAATACGTTGTTGTTTTTTGTCGGCTGTGAACAAACGTGGTGCCCATTTCGATAGCAATGTACGCATTCCCAAATGATCATGCAAAATGGTGTAAACACTTTCTTTCGATATTTTCATGATATCATTTCCTGCATCTTTACTTTACGCTTTTGCGAAATAATTTTGTGAATTTTTCTGATATTGTCTGGTATAACCACCTCATTCGGACATCCGTGTTCAGCATCGGTGCTTGTACGGCCACGTTTGTATTCAGCATACCAGTTAATTATGGTTGATTTTCCTAACGCAGAGTCCGGGTAATGTTTATCAAGCCATTGGTTTGCTTCACCGGTATTTTTCTTCATCAAAAAGTAATCAACACATGATTTTTTCCATTGTTTTGAAAACAACAAAAGTAGCATCACTTAAAGCATAACTTAGAAACTAGTAGACAGATTGTCATGAAATTTTCACACATGACATTTGAAGGTTGGCACAATCGACTGCTGGTAAGGGTTTTTCGTAAGTGACACCATCTATATGTCAGACCGGGGACTTATTGACCCATGTGTTAAACAGCATGGTTTTGGGTGCAAATAACTTAGTTATTATTTAAGATTTGTTTTCACTTCAGGATTAAATAAAGAATTCCAAACAGAAATAAAATACATACAATTTATATCCTATAACTATGTGGAATCAATTACCGATCTTCTTGATATTCTCGAATATTTATTGAATTATAGTTAACCGACGATCGTTATTATTCATGACTTTGATTTATTTCATAAATGTTCATGATGCTGAATTTGCTCATAGCTTATCCAGGGCGAGATAACTGTTTATATATAGCTATATGGTAACAGTATGTTCTTTCATCAAGATGGCGCCATGTGTCATACGGCGAGGGAAACTTAGAATTTCTTACGGACACGTTTTTCTGGCCGCGTCATTTTTCGAAATGGTGATGTTCAGTGGCTTAGAAGATCATGCGATCTAACCCCCCTCGACTTTTCCCTGTGGGTTTCCTCAAGGAGAAAATCTATTCTAACAATCCGCAGGTAACTAAGTTATTAGGAAAATTGAACCGCAATTGTGCCAAATTGTTATTTACAATTTTACCCAAAGAATGGTTATCTATAGGAATAGCTGAAGGGGGCATTTAGAGAATATCATTTTAGTACATAATTGCCATGCCCCTACTTTTTGATAAAATAAACTGCATGCTACTTAAGTAATAAAAATAAAATAAACTACCATGTTGCTAAGACATGTTCATCACAATATAACTGAAATATTGTTTGACCATCAACTTGCTAATGTCAATTATGATTAAGCTATATGTGAATACGCTAAAAGATTAATACCAATCAGTTAGAATTCCATGGTGAGATCAGCTAAATGAATCGGAACTGATAATGTTGCAACTGGGTTTTTGAATAAAAAATAATTATCGATTTTTTTACTTTATTTTAAAACTTTATCATAAATAATATTGATAATCGACGCAAAAAACTTATAAAATTAAAAAAAATCACGTGATTACGAACGCGCCGCGATTGAATGCCATGTTTGTGACGTCATAATATTAAAATGTTTTCACGTCAGTACTGTCAGCGGCTTTATCTGAATATATATATATATATATATATATATATATATATATATATATATATATATATATATATATATATATATATATATATATATATATATAAAGCATCAATGTGAATTTTATAAAAAAATTAAATTAAAATGTAAATGTAAATAAAAAACAAAATATTTATATTAAATATAATTAAACTTTTGTAGGGTGTTACCAGAAAGTTACGGTGACAAGGCTATAGGTTTTGCTCAACTCAATCGCAAAAGTGGCACTGAAAAAGGACGTGTATGTCCAGAACATAAGTTCGGAGTAAAACTTATAATATACATATAATGCTTATAAAAAACAATATAAATCATAATTAAAAAATGTTTTACAAACTACCACATTAGACTCTTGATTTAATAATATTTGCCAATAGAAATAAATCTGGCTGCTAACTAACTCTAATACATGACCAGATAGAGATTTTCCAAATAAGAGAAGGCACCTAAACCATTTCTTTTTGAGTGGAAAACTTTTATAGTCGAAGTGTGGGACTCTCCTGTTAAGGTCTACCCACCATAAAATCACTATGTACCACAACATATCCTGGAACCACTGTCAGCTTACCATTAGTCTTCAATACCTAATAAATTTCTAACCTATGTTTAAACATACCCTATCAAATGAATATGTTCAATCAATAGATGAAATATACCAAAATCCTGAAAAACACTAAATATTTTAACTGTTTTGTTTTATTTAGAATAGAAATATACCATTTTCTTTACTTTTTGTTTGGATAGTAGATTTGTTTTTTTATTTTTCTTTTTTTGCATACTCCTTCAGATGCTTGTTTTGTTTGCCAGTCCTTAATTTAACTAATTGATGTTCATCCAACTGATCACACACATGTCTGTATTCTTCGTCTATCTACAAATTACATTATTCTGAAAAACTTTCATAAGTAGACCTTTCATATACGATTAATTTGTAGTCGAATTTTGTTCTTGTCTATTCGTGTTTTATTGAATATTATTATTCGTATCCTACAAAATAGACGGTTCTGTAGGGCTTTCTTATTGTTACTACCCTGTGTTGTGTTACTACAAGCGGATTTTTCCGGACACGCAAGAATATTCGTTCCTTCTTATAAATTTGGCACGTTATTTTGTTTTCCCTATATAAATTAAACAATATAAATAAAAGTTATAAAAACGAATGCAAAAAAAACAAAAGGAACCCTAATCTAATTTCAATATTTCATTCTGAACTTACCATTGGGCTTTATGTAAAGATAGATGAGTATAACGTCAAAAACAGCACTGAAAGCCTAAATAACAAGGAGCAAGGACATTTTTAATCGCTATCAACTAATCGCTAGGTTAAACCCATAGAACAATGACTAAGATCGACAAATTGTTTTATTTACCCGAGACTCCGAATAGTTCCGAGTCGACCAGATATTGGCGATATTGGCCTTCGTTACTACTGTGAGATCACATACGTTCGGTTTTTTTTTCGGGAACTGTAAGCGCGTCATCGGCACTAGGTTTAAAAATTTATTGTTAATTTGATATTACTTTTTAATTATAAGGAAACTAATAAAAATAGTTTTGTTATAAGACTTATATATGATCTTTCTATTTATGTCAAAACAAAAATTGTTCAAAAGGCCAATTAATAGTGAAGTTGTAAGTATTGCTTGGTTAAAATAAAGGTTATTAAAATTATTTATATTAATAATAAAAGCTAGTAAAACTAGACTAGATGTGCAATAAAAAACTTGAATCCGTATTGTAAATAACATAATAATATAATGAAAATATCTTATGAAATAACCAACTGTTCGAATTTCTCACCTGTGTCATACTGATTTATCGAGGGCAGAATGTACCAGTCAAAATCATCTAATTAAAAATTAACGTGCCGACCCTGTTGACGGGCGTAGGAAGAGTCAAAACGACCGACCGGCAAAAAACAAAAACAAAACAGAAAAAAACCTCCTTTTGAATCCAAGAGGCGAGCAACATCTTTCCGAGACGTCAGTCCCGAGAAGATTCTTGGCCGTGGGTTCAGGCCCGTCACGAGATGACGTACCTTTTTGTCTTAGCGGTTTGTAATTGTTCGCATTTACATTTTCGTCCATTATTTATGGGAAGATCGGATTACTCATTACGATTTATTTATGATCGTTGGATAGGCGCGAACCGGCGTCAGACAATTGAAAAATATGCTAGCGTTTTCGCCATTGGCAATGTCCAAAATGATATATATTGAAAATAAGTTATGGATAGTATCGATACTGGTCATTTGTTAAGTCACACTGATATTTTTTTAATATTAAGGCTATGATACGGTGACGACAACTTCAAAGCATGAGGAACTGCATATTAAAAATCTCTATAGAGGTCTCAACTGTAGGTCAAAAAATATTTTGCCTGAATATTTCCACTCTGCTTACATTCGAATGATGGTTTATTGGATACATGGATTATTATTTAAAAAGATAAATAATGTCATATACATGCATTAAGAGTATTAGCAGTACGCGCTTCTCTGATGTGTTTAGTCTTATTCAAGCCCAATTCTGCGAAGTTTCTTCGACAATTTATAACAGTAGATAAAAGATGGATTCACGGTTACAAGTCATAGGCAAAGTAGCAGTCTAAACATTTAGTGCGAGTAGGTAAAAGAGCACCAAAGAAAGTAAATACGGCGCATAAATTCCATTATGTATGCTGTGGAGTGCGTTCGTATTCGCTCCATATTTAGCTCCTAGCTTTTCCCATGCACAAATAAGTAATGAAATTAATGTTGAAAACAACTTATTTTGCAGAGTTGGACAAATTGTAGACATAGATTATTATTTACGAAGATACATAATTTCATAAATATTTCAAGGACTAGTAGTTAAAATAAAAGTTTTTACTAAAATGCACGAAAATATACAACCTGAAAAGAAAGAGTAATCATTTTTGCTCATATAAAATTTGTTTTTTAATGGCGAAACAAAATATTCGTATTATGTAATGCCTAACTTAATTCTATGAACATTGTTAAAACAATTTTTTATAAATTATAAATCAACCATACCACGAACCATTATGAATCAGCCAAAAAATTAAAGAGGTAACGGCGTATTAACTAATTGAGATATTGGTGACAAAAATTATTTCAGTGTGTGTATTTAAATGCCTTTTAATACCAAATTTATATTTTCTACGAGAATATCATGATATGTTTCCTATATATATATATATATATATGAAGGAGCAGCAACCATATTAGAAATATCCCAGGACTTTTTCAACGTATTTGGGAAAATAGGTTAAAACGGTGCCAAGCTTGTATTGACTGAAATGGTGGATATTTTGAACATTTACTTTAATAATACAACTAATGATGTGTGACGTGAATCGTTTAAAACGTGTTACGATATAACAAATTAGTGCTAGTAATTTTAACTTTGACAGTAAACGACATTAATGTGTAAGTTATTCTTCTTTTTTAAACAAACAAAATTTATGCTGAAACCTATAACAAATATTACATTTTATTTTCAAGTAATACCTTAAGAGGGCAATGAAACAAAAAACTGAATTTTCCAAACAATAATTGGCGATGTTGCCAATTGTAACGAATGGTAAGAAATTAAATATCCAAATAAGAATCTGCCGGACGTTAGTAAGACCAACAAGAATTTATGCAATGACATTGGCCAAGAATAAAGAGGAAAAACTGAAAATAATTTAAAGAAAATTAATAAGATCAACAGTGGGCCTAAAAAAGCCTAAAAAAGTTAAAACGAGTAGGCTAGAAACAATAACTGGATCAAACACATTACGTAAAAGATATAGGGGAAGAGCAAGAAGCAGATGGAAAGACCAAGTGGGAGAAGACATTAAACAATTGACAGTTAGTTTTGGAGGACACAAAACAATGGAGAAAAACAGTATACCGAACAAAAATTCACTGTACATTATAAAAGACCAAAAAGGGGAATGGAAATGGGAAAATATTTGAGTTCAGATAAAGATATAGCTACATTTTTTTTTAAAGGATGGATCATTGTTGGAAGGATGCATTGATCAAATTAGGCATTTTCGAGATTCTACAGGGATATTTTTGTTTCTTAAGGTGTTCCTTATTTTTCAAATGTTGCCCATGTCAGTCTTCATTTTCTCTATATTTTCCGGGTGGTATTTTCTTTTCCAATTGATACTACTTGATATAGGTACATTTCGTTTAGTTCACATTTTATTACTTGGCTTTGAATTGATATTTGAGGATCTTCTTAATACAATAGATTTGCTTCTGAGAGAATGTTCCAATGTGCGATTTTAGTCGATTGTTCTTCGAGTACTATCAACAAGTGCTCAGTTTGTCTGTATTTTTACTTATTATGACAACATTGAACACAATGCAGACTACTAACAGTAAAATCAGCTGAATAAATCCGAAGTGTAAGAGAATATTTTGGAAAAGTTCCAGAAAAATCAACTCGGCGGAACTCTGCACAACTGGGAATAAAAGATCTCTATAGCGTATTTTAAAATAACATTTCTATAGGCATCCAAACAAAATCAAGCTAGTGTAAGAGCTTATCCATCATGATTTCCAACTGCGATCTAGTCGAGCCTTCTTAAATTTTCCATATACACATGAAAATGTTCTTAAGACGTTGTTAATATCTGATGAGGTCCATTTTGAACTAAATTAATGGAAATAGAAAATTGTCAAATAAAGGTTGCTAATTAGCAAAATTCACGTTACTATGATACAAAAAATCTACAATTCATTCATGAATGGCCTCTCCATAGTGACGTCAAAGTTACAATGTAGTGTGTTCTTTAAATACAAAGAATCAATGGACAATAAAGAAGATCGAGAAGCAAGTGCAAAGCAATATATTCATTTCCATAATTGATTAATATTTAAAAATGAAGTTTTGAGTTGATTTCCAAAATCTCCGGATCTCACCACTCCTGACTTATTTCCTTGCGGTTATCTTAAAGAGAATTTAGATTAATAAATTTGAAACATTAGATTAGCTCAAAGACGATATTCGGTGAGAACTAGAGGGAATATGTCAATAAAGACTAACTAAGATGTAAAAAAGTAACAATTTGTGAATGCGAAAATGGCCACCATTTATAAAGATTATTATCCCGAAGCAATTGATTAAACATTCAACAAACTGTACTTCAGTTTACAAGTTTGATAACAATCCTTTAGTTTTGTTAAAATTATTAAAATTTTTAATAAGATACCTACTTTTGTAGGTATAATTACATATACTTTTACTAATTACTTACACATAATTTTTTTTCAGATAAACTTTATATAAAAAAAATGAGCCATATTATCTTGATACTAAAAGTTAACAATGAAGATGATATGAGAAGAATTAGGGAGATAATGAGAATAATTAGAATGATCTTTTCAGTTCCCTCACAATAAAAATTGGTGGTCACCATCATGCTAACGGTAAAGAAAAATGTTTACCGAGCACTTTATGGTTTTTCTGGTAAATGGTAAAGCGATATTACTTATCCAAACCTCCATTTTTTCCCGAAAAAAAAAGAAAACGAAAAAGCCGAAAGCTCCTCGAACCATTAATTTTTCAACTTGACTAACCTCAGGTACAAAGGTATAGCAAATCGAACGGTTAAAAAAGTTTTACGCTATTGACATAAATTATCATTATCATTGCCACGAACCACGGCGACAAGACCAAAAAAAAAATCGAAAAGATTATGTTTGTCATTGGCTTCGTGTCTTTTGTGTAAATGAATCATTTAATCGGTTTTGATTCGGAGTCAGTCTTCCGAAGAAAATTCAGAATACTGCACAGTTCCTTACCTTTTGTTGTTTTTTTAAACATCACTGCAGTTTAGGTAGTTTTGCTTTTGTTATGTCTATTATTTCAGCGAGGACATAAAAGAAAATTTAAATTTACAAAATATTTGCAAAAACCGAAAATGGGTAATCCCACTTTGGTAAGAACGTATCATTTCAAGGTCTTATTGGATTCAAAATAATATTGTATCAGGTTTTTTCCATTCCAAGTAGTTCCTTTGGTAGTCGATTTCGTGGAAACAATATAAGACAAAAGTCACGCAGCATCAAATCTGGTCTGAATGAAGTTTGTGGTATGTTGATGAATGAATGAACAAGAAAACAAGGTCGGGCGTGAATATTATCACTGGTCTTGATGCTTTACAGGTATCAATTTTACCATATCATTAAGAATCTATTTTATAATATTAGAGAAAAATATAATTAAATATTTATCGGTAACAACATGTAATTTCTGTACTTCCAATCGACAATAGTAGGTTTGGCCCTGAGATAAAGGACATAATCATAAAACATGAAACCATTTTCATGATCTAGCACAACAACAAGCCCTTCGTCAGGTTTTAGAGAATCCCTCTTTTTTATACATTTCTTTTGTACCATTTGTCACGATTAAACCAATACAGGACCCTTAGAGAAAATTTTGGTCCCATTCTCAAATCTGAACGATTCTTTATTTGGTAAAGTCAGATCAAAATCTATAATTTGTTCACTGGAGGGATAGTTTTTTCCTTTGAGGAAGCTTTCTTCCGAAAACCCCTTTTGAACGCATCAACCGCTTCTTCTGGCGACGAAAATCGTTGCCCACGTAGTTTATTCTGCACGGACGGGAACAAAAAGAAATCATTGGATACCAAAGAGGACTGTACGCCGGATGACCCATCAATTTGATGTTTTGACCGGTCAAATATTGAGTGTTCCGATGTGTGAGACCTCGTGTTGTCATGGTGAAGAATGATCCTGTGTCCATGAATTTTTCTTATTTATTCAGAGCCTTCTGGTAAATAAATGGTTGTGTCATTCAGAATTGACCGTTCTACGATTTGAGTGGCACTGTAGCCACATGCTCATTTATTAAAAAAAACAGGCAACCATTTGCCTCGAGGTGTCTCTTGCACGAAACAAAAAGAAATCATTGGATACCAAAGAGGACTGTACACCGGATGACCCATCAATTTGATGTTTTGACCGGTCAAATATTGAGTGTTCCGATGTGTGAGACCTCGTGTTGTCATGGTGAAGAATGATCCTGTGACCCTGAATTTTTCTTATTTATTCAGAGCCTTCTGGCAAACAAATGGTTGTGTCATTCAGAATTGAACGTTCTACGATTTGAGTGGCACTGTAGTCACATGCTCATTTATTAAAAAAAACAGGCAACCATTTGCTTCGAAGTGTCTCTTGCACGAAAAAGTTTTGTTCGGTTTAGCTCATATTGAAAGACCCATACAGTCAGCTGCTGTTTACTTTCGGGCTCATACGCATAGATCCAAGATTCGTCACCTATGTAGATGTTTTACAAGGCTTTTGAGGCGTCACGATTGTATGTTTTGAACATTTCTTCGCATCAATCGAAACGAGCCTTTTTTTGAGCGATTGTCAAATTATGCGGAATCCAATGTGCACAAACGTCTAAATGTTCATGTGTATCATTCAAATTCTTCATGTCAAATCTTGTGTATGCTTGTCATATTAACACCCAGAGATTGTTTTATCAGTTCGCGCACAGTATCGATGTTTTCTGGCACAACAACCGATTTTGGACGACCTTCTTGAAATTCGTCCATGAACGAACGACGGCCACGATTGATTTCACTAAACCAGTGATATACAGTGGTTTTAGAAGGTGCTTCATTGCCAAAAGTCGAAGTGAGTTTATCAATGCACTGTCTCTCAAATTTCTCACGAGTTAATGCTATTTTTTCATTGAGATGAAATTTTCAAGACACTAAATAACATAAATAGCGTCCGTGACAAAACGTTTTGAGTACGTATAAAGTCAACAATGTCAAACTTTACGATGTATATGTCAGATGGCGCCTAACAACACCATTGTTGCCAATTCCGGATACATAAATAGCAACTCTCGTAGCAAATATAATTTTATTTAATAATAATTATCTATTAATTTTTATAATATAAGTATTATTTTTAATAGTTTAATATAACCATTTTATAAAATTACATTTATGAAATTTATATACTTTTTATATTACTATTCAATAATAAACATCTTAACATATTTTAACATGGTTGGACTTGTTTTAGCCATTTTGTTTTCTTATACTTACTGATTTTAGCTGATCCAAAAAAAAAACTATGGTAACTAAATTTATTTAGTTACAATGCCAAAACTAGCTTTTAGTTTCAAAATTAGTTGCGGTTGGTGACGCGCACAGAGCGAATACAACTCAAAAGAAATAGCAGTCTTTATCGGGTCAAAAGACAAAATAGTAGAACGATATAGCAGAACGAACCATATTTGGTTACTAATTGATTGAGATCAATAATATTTTACATATTGTTGAAGTATTCTACTTAATAATTTAAAGAAGGTAATGAATGGTTCATTAAAAATTCTTAAATCTTATTTCAGCTGATCGAATTATCATTAAAAACTTGATGATTATTATCTGTGAAATGAAATAATGATAGTTATTGCATTTTGCATAATTACACATGATAGATAATTATAAATAAATTAAATTTCTAAAATAGCAGTTAAGTGGAAAATATATATATTTTCATGCTTGTAAAACTGCCAATTATGAATTAGTTTTGGTATGAGGTTTGATATTACTGGGAAATGTATAAAAAACTTCGTAAACATTTCATATCAAACTGAAAAGGAATCCTTGGAATTTCATTATCGTCTTAAATGAAAGCGGGAAGCTAGAAAAATTATGTATGTATGCGCAATACTACGTACTTCTAAGAAATCCTTTCAACAATCCTAGAACCGCTTGATTTTGATGGTCTTTAATCGTTCGAATTTAGCTGAATGTAAACATCATTTTTTTTCGACTGATTTGCTAACAGAAATATTCGCCTTCATATTGTATTCCTGGATTGATATTTAAATATTTTCCGCTATGAGCTATATACTTTTATATACGTTTGAACCAATTTTCATAGCACTTTTTCCATTCCGATTGAGGTATCTCCAAAACATGCATTTTGAACACATCAACCGCTTCTTTTGGCGTCGAAAATCGTTAACCATACATTTGATTCTTTACGAACGGAAACAAAAAGATATTGATTGCCAAATCAGGACTGTACCTGACCCATCAATTGGATGTTATAATTGGTTAAATATTGAGTTGTTCGGTCCGATGTGTGAGAGTGCGCGTTGTCATGGTAAAGAATGATTCTGCATCGCTGGTTGCTTTTTTATTTCTTAAAATGCTTTTGTCAAACAAATGGTTGTGTACCATTCAGAATTGACCGTTCTACGATTCTGTAGTGGCAGTGCAGCCACATGCTCATTTATTTCAAAAATAAAGGTGATCATTTGCTTCGAAGTGCTTGTGGCGCAAACAACTTTTGTTCGGTTTGGCTCATGTTGAAAAACCCATACAGTTGACTGCTGTTTATTTTTATTTTATGTATAGTTTATTTGCAGAGATATAAATTTTCAAGTCACTAAACAACACAAATAGCGCCCGTATGACAAAACGTTCTGAGTACGTATACAGTCAACAATGTCAAACTTTAGAATGTATATGTCGAATGGCGCCTAGCAACACCATTGTTGCCAATTCCGAATACTTAAATAGCAACGCTCGAATGCATGTGAGATGTATGTATATGTATGTGTGTGTGTGTGTGTGTGTGTGTGTGTGTGTGTGTGTGTGTGTGTGAGTGTCCGTGTGCCTTCACTATATTCTCTAGACAGCATTATTTAGGTCCAATATGAAAGTATAGTAGCAAATGTGACATTAGCCAATGAAGTAACATTAGTAAACGGGATTTTTGTCCATTAGTAACGTTTAAGAGTGTTTTATATGCTGACAAAGACATGAAAATGATCTGTGTTGATGTGAGAGAATGTAATATAAGACATAAAAAGTATTAAAAGAGAGAGTAGAGGTTTCGGGTTAAAGAGTCTGACTTTTGAAACAAAAAAAATTATAGAAAAAGTATTAAAAATATTCAAAAACAATAAAAATTCATCTGGGCGTCCGCCAGTGGTGGTGGATAAATAATTTTAATTTTTTAAGAGATGGCGCTGGAAACAAGGGTCGGTTCACAGTCTAATCAGTTATGTCATTTTGTTTCTACCACAGTACGTTTCAGAACACTATTAATGTTTAAACAATTTCGAAGTAGCCTCATATTTTTCGTGTGTGGTAAACAGTCAAGTTTTGAGCCAAATAAAAAGGGTATTGCTTTTCTTGTCCAATCAAAAGAAGAACGCGAGGGATAGCCGTTGAATAATTGTAGAAGGTTTCGGTAACAATGTCCCAACGTAAAAAACTTGTGGGTGTTCGTTTAGACGATTCAAAAGTGGTAATTTCGACTTTAAAGACAAAAAACGCCCAGGTCGACCGAAAAAATTTGAAGATGCAGAATTGCAAGCCTTGTTGGAAAAAGACGATATGCAAACTCAACAACAAATGGCAGAGAGGTTAAATGTTTATCGTCGAAACATTTGTAATCGTCTGGATGCCATGGGAAAGGTTCAGAACGCAGGAAAATAGGAACCACAGCAGCTGAACCACAGACAGATGGAAAAGTAAAAAACGCATATTTTTACATCGCATCGTGACTGGAAATGGATTAATTTCGAGAACACAAAATGCAGAAAATCATGGGTTGACTCAGGACAACCATTAATCGCAAGACCGAATTACTTTAGAAAGAAGACAATACTGTGTATTTGAAGGGATAAGAAGAGTGTAGTGTACCAAGAGCTTCTGAAACCAGGTGAAACAGGTAACACCGTTCCCTATCGTTATCAAATCATCAATTTGAACCATGCATAACCTACAAGGCACGGAAAAGTGATTTTGTGGTAGGACAACTCCCTATCACAGCGTAAGTGGTCAGAGAAACCATTTTTGGACTCGGCTGGGAACTCTTACTGTATCTGTCGAACTCACCAGACTTGACCCCTTCCGACTACAACTTGTTTTCCTCGATATTCTACGCACTTTCCATGAAACATTTCAATAATTATGGAGATGGAGATCGAAAAATGGCTTGATGACTGGACGACCTCAAAAGATGTACGGCTTTTCTAGGAGGGCATCCACAAATTGTCAGAGAGATGGGGAAAATTTGCAGCTATCGATGACGTATACTTTGCATTAACTATTTTTTACCTTTCTCCCAAATTAAACGTGTTTTTTAAGAAAAAATTAGAATTTTTACCCTGTATTATATCAAATCTGAACCTATAACTGAATTTTCTCAAAGCTGTTACTGCGGAGCTCCATTAAAATATTTAGATTTATGTTATAGTATGAATCTTGTTCTACGGCCAAATTATCAAGCTCATTGAAATTGGTCTCGGCAGTATGACAAACTACGCAAGAAGAGCACAACCGTTTTTCGATTTGCATCTTATCTGGTCAGTTTCTGTTATCAGCGATAAAAATTACTTTTTAAATGCTACTAACATATAAGGGAGCAAAAATAAAAACCTTTAAATCTATTTTGAACTATAAATTAGCAAAAGATTGCAATTAAAGTTCATTTACGCTTTACTATTTGAATTGTAAATTGGAAATAATTCATGCCCATTTCCCTTTTACATCAACACATGCATAAATTTCAGATAGAAACAAAAATCCAGTAATCCTACACAGTGTCTCCTGAGGAAATGGCGACTGATGCGAAATTTATACAAGATGCGGCAGATATGACAAGAATTATTTATTAACAGTCATTATTTTTAAATCAAATAGAGCGCTTGGAAACCAATACAATGCTGAAGGTTGAAACATTTTTGAAGCTTTTGTGTTTATTTTTGTAAAGAACTATAGTCAATAATTCACTTTACATTCAGATTAATATTAGAATTAAGAATGTTTACATATTCTGCTATAGCCTGGAAAACATACCAATAAGCATTTCCAAGACCAACTTGTGGATGAGTGACCGTGGGTTATCTTCAATGCTCATAGCACTGAACTACTATAAACCACTCAAAAATGATTAACAACTCATTGCTACATTATCAGGAATTATTTGAATCATTTTATCGGTTTCTGTCTTATTTTTATCGAAAGAAGGTACTAGTGCGTTTTATGTTGTATAAATATTTTTATACTATGCTATGCTAGCTTTTTAAAATGTCTGATTATTAAAGCTGAGATATTATATCATTATATAATGTATGTATTCATTAAAATAAGGTGTTGCTGGTTGGGCGAAGATTCCTTTTCAGTTGAACATTTTGTATATTTTGAACAATAAACTGTTCGCTACTTTCCGATGCTCATATGAATAGCAGTCTCTGAAGCAGGTATAAGTTTAATTATGATCGGTCTTTAACGCTCGATGTATTTTCATAACGTATAATTCATATAGATATATTTTTTTTTAAAGAAAAACATATAACGGGAGGTTATTCTTCGAAATAAAGGTGAAGTTTTTGATAACCTCAACCCATCTTTGAGACAGTAACTCAATTCCTGTTCGGTACAATGAAGAGTTTTTGGAGGTAAAAAAATTGACGCAGACAGTTTTTACCTCTTCTTCTATCCTGAACTTTTTTCCTCACAAAAAAGTGAGCCATGGACCGGAAGAAGTAGTAGTTCAACGAAGCGAGTTCAAGGTTATACGCTGGGTGAGGGGGGAGTTGAAAATACAATTTGTTCATTTTTGACATGGTCAGATGTGAAGTATGCAGTTTTGCATTGATTTGTTGTAAGAGGATTTTTTTACAGTTGACCAAAGAAGGATATTTTTCGGTCAGAAGCGCATGTACTCTCTCAAGTTGAGCTAAGTAAAGTTCTGAATTCAGCCTATCATCAAGAACCAACTCAAAAAATTCCTTCAAAATTCTACCAAACAATTTGGCAACTTGCCTTTTCTTCTTTCTCGCCTTGGTACCGGAAGAGCTGGTTGCCTGGGCATAATCCACTGTTTTACATCATTAGGATTGTTGAAATATAGCCATTTTTTATCGCAGGTACAATCTGTTTGATGAATCGAAAATCCGTAGTGTTTCTGAGGAGAGTTTTATACATATCAACCTGACGCATGGCTTTCTGCGGCAGCAGTTCATGAAGGATGCTTCTACCGCTCTTTTACACCGTTCCTATATCTGCCAAATGCCATTTGTTGGAGCAAAAAGTTGAAATCGAATTAAAACTCTGAGGTGTGAGGTTTAATCCACTATCCACCCCTGCATCTTCCGTTCAGCATCATTTCGACATTCTCTTGGACTCGATTTCCCAAACCAATATTATCTTCACCGATGGATCCAAATCAGCAATCTGGAATCAGCAATGCTTATCCCCCTCGGAAATTATCTTCCTCAAATCTTCCGTTTTCGCCTAAGCCTTCAATTTAGCTGCTACACGGCGGAGACCCTTGCCTTTGAAAATTATCTGCGATTTATATCCATCCAATCCTCATCCAAATGGGCAGTATGTTCGGATTCTCGAAAAAGGGTTAGACAACCATCCGCTTATGACCGTTAACGGTAACCTTATAACGGTAAACTTATAAACTGCATAACGTTAGGCAACCATCCTTGGTATCCAAGGAAACGAGATGGCAGATACCGAGGCCAAATTAGCAGCCACAGAGGGATCACCATGTCCCGCTTAAATCACATCCAATCTATCGTCCTTAATTAAATCTCTTGTCAGAGAACAGTTATAGAATTACTGGAATTCAATGGAAGGACGCAACAAGCTGAGAGATGTCAAGACAACCTACTTCCTCAACAATTTTCAGACTTTCCCCTCTAAAAGAATCTCCACCATATGATTCAGAATGAGATCCAGACATTGTTCTTTCACCCACCAGTACCTCGTGAGGACTAAACCACCCCCTAACTGCTCCTTATACAGTCCGCCACTTTCTAATAGAATGTCGTGCCTCACTGAACATCAGAACCTGACTCTCCCTTCCCCGCGACCTCCAAACTCTTTCGACATCGTTCCTTGGACGTACTCCTTCTCTACCTTAGGAAAATATCTATCACTGATCAAATCTAGTTGCAGCTCTTGTTTTACCTCTCCCACCTATCTCACCGGTGACTCCCTTCATTTCCAATTATCATTTTACGCATACTCTTCCATCAGCCGAATTTGTGTCCCCTACCTGAACACTTGTTCATCACCATCCAAATTCAGCATATCCGACGCTTGTTCACTTCTAACTATCAAATCCTGTATATCAGCCGCAATCGTCCAAAGCGCCCTCAATTAATATAAATACTATAGTGGCTAAATGGTTCTTGTCACCGATGCGACCATCATCCTAATTTACATAAAATAAACAAATGGGATGTAAAGATGTGATTATACTTTATTTGTAAACAAAGAATAACTATGCAAATACTTCTGTTACACCCGTGTTTCTGATTTCAAAGACTGTCAAATATCTGTCTCTGTCGCTAAATCTCATAATGACTTGAAATTCATGGAACCTTACTAGAAAGTGATCAACTTTTCAGAAATGCTACCACATTAGTGATGGCCCATCATTTATCAGAAAATGATTGGACTTTTTTACTCTATCATCGTATTTCGTCGAATATGAAAAACTCGGCTAATATATTGCTTTAATTGTCAAAAGCGCATGAATTATTTTGTATATTTAGGATTATAAATAACCACTGTTTTAAATGACGAATTGCTACTGTGACAAAAGTGTTCAGAAGTATTGTCTAAATGGTTATGGAGTGTTCATATATCTTTTTTCAGAAAGAACAATAATTTTTTATAAGAACAGATATTCTTCATTTTTTTTTCTGAGTTTTAGATCGCGGCAAAAAAACCCAAAATAATAAAAAAGTGTTCATCGTCACCAGTATTCTGTTATAAACCCAAAATTAGTAGTGAAGTCTTTGTGTTTAAATATATACATCTATTTACTGCCTATTCTTCTCAAGACTCTCATCAGCCTCAGCCTCATTGTCTTCACAAACAAGCATCCCATTGATTTCTATCCGCAGCTGTTTACGTACAGATACTCGACAGCTTTTTCACACATCCTAAAATGTCTTAATGCCTCCTATAAAACCGCTAAGTTATAGCCTAATCGTTTATGATAACTGTCAAAGTTATTTACTTTGTGTTTCTCGCGGTCCGACTCTTGGGTTCCTTAAAAATATCGACTCGTGATTTGTTTGTTCCTTCTCAGAAACATCACCTGATGTTTATATTTCTGTTAAATTGCGTTTCGATTCTTTTCGCGTTTTGAATAAACCGTGTATAATTATCTAGTCAAGACCGAAGCAATGTGGTATTGAAATTAATTAGACACACTAGAATATGTCAATGTAAAATATCTTTTTTTATTTTTTATTGTTGATCTCTATCACGTTCTTCAATATTTTTATTTTGTTCTCAAAAAAAAAATATGTTTACAATCTGAGAACCAAGTAAATGATATGACACTGACAGTTAATATGGAGGATGCATGTTCGCTGACATTTTTCTCTAGCTGCACATAAGAAAGTGGTTAGGTTGATTCATCAAGTTCCTCGCCAATCTAATAGGTGTAGTAGTAGCAGTAGTAGACCCCCTTATTTCCGTATGGGACATAGAATATTGAAGAATTGATTCTAATTACGTCTATCCCTTTCCAAGAATCTCTGCCAGTGACATACCAACCTCCCGTTGTGTCCTCTTTGTCAATGATTCTCTAGGACGACCCGATCTTCGATCCTCTCTTCCTTACCAGATACAATTGTATTTTCGGACGTCTCCTTTCTTAGTGTGTGATTCAGCTATCCGAACTTTCTACTTCGTATCTGCTTGCATCGGTTCTTTCCCCATTCGTTGCCATGCATCTTCATTACTTATCCTCTTCCGTCAACGAACTTGTAATATATTTCTCAAACATCGGTTTAGTAATACCTGTAATTTTTATTCTAATTCTTTGGTCGATGTCCGAAATTCTCAGCCATAGCGTGGGATCTGTAGCTTTATTTATTCTGTTGCTTACATCTTTCAGCACTCCATTAGTTCTTTCACTTCTTCAATCATTCTTCCTTCCAGTATCCTTCCCCGACTTGTTTCCATGTGCATTACTTTGTTTTTTTCTATGCTATTTTTAGTCCTACTCCTTTTCTCTCTTAGTTTAGATTATTTACATTTCCTTGCAAATATTGGATTTTGTCGGACCTTAAACATATATCATCTGGAAAATCATCTGCAAGTCCTCGAGTTTCTCCATCAAATTCCATTGTATACTCCCTACTTATTTGTAATTGTCTTCATAACCTCGTTCAATATTATTATGAACAATATTGGTGAAAGCACGAGTCCCTTCTTTGCTCCTGTTTCAGTTTCAAATACTTGGGATAGATTTCCTTCAAATTTAACAGTTAATAGGTGTACCTATAAATAATGTTTTATTTAAGAGTTAATAAAGTTTTAATCTACAATATAATCTCTGACTTTATTGACAGTCTTCGGTCATTTCTATTACAAACGTTTTATCCCCTTTTTGTAAAATGAGGGTAATTATCAAGTAAAATATTCTTTTAGTACAATGTTGATATACGTCGTAGGAACTGGCACTTAGGAAACTAGGAAACTTAGGAAACTAGGCACTTAGGAAAATGATCCATATATTTGAAAAGATGGTAATCTGATGGTGCGGCATCGGGAGAAGATGTTGGCTGAGGAAGTACTTCATAGACTTTCATTTTTTCTTGGATGATTATGGCATTAAGAGGTTTTGCATTGTAATGTTGCATAAGAAGACCTTTTCGATTAATCAGTCTTGGACGTTTTTGAATCAAAGCCATATTTAGTCCATGAAGCCGATTGCTATAATATTCAGCACTTATAGCTTCATTGGGATTCAGGACCTCATCAGTGAACAATTGCTGTAAAATCCCACCATTCTGACTGTAACACTTTTTAGGGTAAAAATTAGGGTTAAAAATGGTTATTGGAATTCTTGTTTGAAATTTGAGGTTATTATTGTTGTTTATTCGCAAATAAGCATTATATTTATACTTTTGAGCATTTCTCTTGCTAGTGATAGTGAATATAGTTTGTTGAGTAACAAATCAATAGATAAGGGATAGTGATACTTTTGATATGAAAATCTTACTCAAAAATTTATCCACACACTATAAAATCACTTTTATACAGTTTCTGGACACTCGTTTTATCATATTAACATCATCAGGAGATGTTTTTATATCTAAAGTTTATATGATAAATTGTATAAAAATCACGAAATGTCACCTAAGATGTACTTTTTGCTCTGGATATTTGAGGACGTTAATAGTTGTTCTTTATAAATAGTAACATTGTACAGTAGGGAATAACCATACATAATTTGCTGAACTTTATCACGAAAATAATTAAACCCAAAGATATGTACCACTAAACACCAAATCACTGTCATTGAACACCAAATTACTTGTTTTTAATTTTTCGACCAGGGTTTCGCTAACTATGTTAACATCATCATTAGACTGAATCACATACTAATTATGCTCACTGCTCACATATATAGTAAAACAAGCGATTTAGCGTTTGGTGGTAAATATCTTTGAAATTGTATAAATAAAACAAAGTTGTCTAATTTCCACTTATATTTTTCTCTATTTCATTCTTTGTCAACCATCCGAAGAAGCTACAGTGTAGCGAAATTCATTATGTTTTAGAAAAAAATATAAGTGGAAATTAGACATCTTTGTTTTATTTATACAATTTACTATGAATTTTCATCAAGAAAACGCTGCAACTATCCTCAAATCTCTTTGAGTTTAATGTTTCACGCCAAAGGTTTCAATAGAAGAATTAATTAAAATGATGATTTTGTGGAAAATATTTCTTCCGTTTAGTAGTGAGATGTATTTTCATCGTAAAGGGTTTGTAAACATACAAACCAAAACAAAAAGGAATACCGATTTACCATTACATTTGCAACAAGCAGCTGTTTGACTACAATTTGAAATAAAGACCTAGACAGAATGTGGGTTCAAAAGGATATCTCTATATTTTACACCGGCGTTGAAATCATTAATGATAGTGGAGAAAATTGATTAAGCAAAAACTATTAAGATATTGCTATTTAAGAAATGTATATGGGAACATTCCTTGGCCTTCAATATCTTTAGGTTTAACAGCATGCGATTTTTATTTATGGGGTTATTTTGAAATTGATCCCGTATAATAGATTACGGAGACGAAACTCAAAATTCAATAAGAAATAACGCAAATGCTAGTAGAAATGTTGAGCCGTATAATCAGTAATGTGCGCTGAGCTTGGAAGAATGTTTACAAAGATTCGAAAGTCACGTTTCACTAAAATTTTTGGTCTTGCTTTTGAACTTTGTCTTTTGGATTCCTCAAGAATTATCCAAATTTTTTGCTTGGTTTGTAGACGATTTTTATATACATTTTCTGAAAATTTTTTATATGATTTTCTTCTATAAATTTGGTTTTCTTACTTGGAAAGAACCTTTTATTAATTCTTTTTTTAAGTTTTTTTACTTTATATATATTTCTATGATAACAATGTACCTCGACTATATATTATTTCTTGGTATTAACTATACCGATGAGAAAATTATTTTTAATTTTGAATTTGATTCGAATTTGGAACGTGTTTGGTTTTTGTAAATAACAAATTCTAACCTATTTTTTTCCGTTTCGATTATCATTTTTTAAATAAAAAGTACAAGAACGTTATTTATATACCTCTGTAATAACCTTGAATAGTACATTATTAATTTACCCTTATATAATAATAATATATGAAATATATTTGCCAACTAGAAATAATTTTGTTTAATGCATAATTTTCTTATTCTGAAATGTATCTTTGTTGAAACTTTTTCTTTTTTTATTAATAGTTGTTTATTTTCAATTTATCTTGAAAAGTGCTTTGCATTAATAATATGGGAGTCTATTGGTTTTGTTCGAGTTCTTTTGCAAACTATCATTTGATAATATAGGTTAAATGAATTTCCCTGGCTTATGTTTTTTTTGACAATGGCCGTTTTGAATCTGATACATGTATATATGTATATTTTGAGAGAAAATAATGGAGTTGTAATAAAGCTGCTGTTTGATTACAGAGTATATCTGGTTCCACTTATCATTTACGCTAATGGGTTTCAATTACAATTTTTCTAGGAATTTTATTATAGTTAGGTAGCAACTGAAAAAAAAACTTGAAAAAAGTTCATAATAATAAGGAGCAATAAGTTCATGGTAATATCTTTTCTCAAATAACACCCATAATAGTCATATGATCAGAAAATGAAACATAAAGATCGCCTATAAACTTGATTATAATAAAAAGTTAAAATAAACTTTGAGGATTCTTAGTTATGAAATAGATAATACGAGATGTTTTATGAAATTAGTTGTCAAGATTGTGATCGAAAGTGTATTGGCAAAACTAGGATATCTAGGTTACTAAAGATAAAGTGAATATTAGTGTATTATTGAGATCAGTGTTTACACACATATAAAAATAGTAAAACCATTAATTGATATGTACTTTTTAATATGTACATAGTTGAGAGTTTATATATAAATATTCTTTAGTTTAGTGCTTGAATTAATGATATCCTGATTGTGGTAGCATTGCTAACGAAACGCTCATCTAGAAACTACAAAAAACTAACTTGGGATTTTGTAGAAAATTTACGGTGTATAATGTTTGAAGATTAGGAGTTGGGCGAAAAATTTAATCTTGATTTTGATATAAAAAAAGATAGGGCTAGAAAAATGTTGACATTAAAATTCTAGTTACAACAGATATAATTTGGGATTAAACTCGAAGAGATTTACCACCAACCTAACCAAATAATTTTTTTAAACTTCTCGCTACACGCTTCTCTAATCATGTTAACATCATCAGGAGATGATTCAATTATCTGGAGATGAAAAAGTGATTTCATGTTTAGTGGTAAATCTCTTCAAGTTTAGTGTTTCACACCGAAGCTAGAAGAAATGCTAATATTGGATAATTAAATTCGCAGTTTGTGATATTTTGTGGGATCAGTCTAAACTATTGAATTAAACAAATTATTGTATTACGTGAGATAACAGAAATATAAGAAGTTTTAAGATTATTATTTGATGCAAATTTTAGCTGAAAGATATATTTTTCATTTCAATGGAACAATTATTTTCATTATTTTAATTAATACAATTAATACATTTTAATTTAATACAGTAACATAAATGTTATTTAGTAATCTGTTGAAAAAACAAACGTCTTTTGAACTTTGTTGGCTTTTTGGTGGTATTAGCACGGTTAGAGAAACCTCAGACAAGTGATTTTATAATTTATTTTTTAATCTTTCGATATTTTTTAACACATTTCGGGTAATTATCTCTTCTCCGACCTTATCGTTACTACGATACAGATCATTTTTAGTTTTTCTTCTTTTTGTTTTTATTATTTTTTATTAGTCATGAATCATAAATGTTACTAAATTTGTTTGACACATATGACAGTCATTTATTTAATGACTAACTGTTATTTTATGCGATTTTTTACAAGATTTTGTTTTGATATAAGAGCTGTTATATTGTTATTCTGATCCGTTTTAACCGGCACGCAATAAAATTAGCAGATTAATCAAATAATTGAATGCTTTATTATATCAATCATTTAGTAAAATATGATATATATGCTTAACAATATTTTTTGTAAATAATTAATTGTAAAAAGGTGTAGTTTCGTATATATATATATATATATATATATATATATATATATATATATATATATATATATATATATATATATATATATTTATTTTCTTTAAAAAGTAATATGGTAGCAAATTACCCTTATTCTCTAAACAAGATATCTTGATTGGTGAGTGAAGATTGAGTCCCAATTTAATATTGAATAAGACAATCATCAATGTCTTGATATTTTCGTTAATTAATTTAATTTTAGTTACTTTAAATGGTCTATAAATATATTCCATTGCTACACTATTTGAAACTAAAATATATCCAAAGTTATTGTAATATTTTTATTGAAAAAGAGCATGGCTAACTTGGTTAAAGAAACGCAATTATCTGTGATTGTTTTTATTTAACGCCAATGCTTCTAATAGAAAAATGATTAAACCCGTTATACAAAGTTAAGGAAATGAGTGCTAAAATTATTAAAAGGGCCAGAACTAAACAATGACAATATAGAGACGTAATTAATAAAAGTCTATTCTAAGAAAGGTAAATTGCTTTATTTCTTTTTTAACTTATATGACACTGCCATGATTCAGTAACGTAAATAAGGTATTATTGTCTAAATACAACAAATTTGAGATTTAATGATGGGACTGTAACTATGAATGATGAATACAACTAACCTATATTGTGCGTTGAATGTTGCAAATTATTAAAATTTGGCCCGATGGGCACATGGGCCAAGCCGGCCCTTAAGGTGAGAGTCCCCACGGGTGCAATTGCGGGTCCTTCTAGGTACGCCGCCAGGATGCTTAGTTATTCGCACTCACAAGCACACCACCAGAAATTTTCACTCTATTTTCCTATTTATTTTTAGTTAACCACCTCTTGTAGCACCAGATTTGGATACTTCAGACGAGAGAAAAGCGACAATCCTGGTCCTAATCACAGTTTTGTATCGAAACGCGTGCCTATACCGACCAGAAACGTGAACGCGATAGACGTCAGATTTTTGACAGGTATCAGATTAAAAAAAAAACCCGACACCAGAACGCGTACTAACACTACAATGTGTTAAAAGCGACTGCTTGGAGTTGAATTTCGTGTCGGCTACCCCTACTTTGCATCGATTTTTGTCCCCACTCTTCGCTCGGGCCAATGGCACACTTTTTCCACACCCCTTCGGCTTAGTCCCTCCTATACCTGGCAGCCATGAGGTTGTGATCTTTATCGGGACTGTTTCGAATGCCGTTCTCTCGCCTCCGATGTTCTTATGTTCTTTGGCATGAAAGTTGGCATTTGCCTACTGGATTTTTTAGTGGTCGCGTTGTGGTCTTGCGTCGTCGTCTCACGCCTGCCACTGTTTTGTGTTCATTTTTTTTTCTGGCACGGGTATAGGTGTGAGCTGATGAAGTTGACATCTTCGGTGGGACGGACTATATGGCATGTTTTTTCTTTTTGCCGTCCACCTGGGTTTATGGAAATTATATGTTAACGTGGGATTTTTCAAGGAGAATTTTATTTTTCTGGTTTCTTTATTTTGGTCATATTAGTGGCGATAATGAGACTAACTATTTGCATATCTCTTGTTAAATATAGGGTTGCTCCATAAGTTTTCACCGTTTATTTTATTAAAAAAAGGAACAATTATAACAACAAATTAATCAGTAATTTATTTTCTGTTATAGTTCATGACCGGCTCCCATCTCTCGGTCAATTTATAGATGCCGTTTCGCTAGAAATTGCCGAGCCTGGACTCAAAGAAGTTTTTAAGCTAATTTTTGAGATCCTTTTCGTTGGGGAAGATTACATCTCTCATTTGATGGGACAGCGAGAAGAGATGATAATCGATTGGCGCAAGATTTGGAAACTACCGTAGATGTGAAGGACCTCCCATTTGAGATCATTTAGGGCCTCCTTGGCGGCGTTTGCTGTGTGAGGTCGTGCATTATCATGGAGGAAGATGACCTAGCCTTGTCGATCGGTGTGTTTCAGTTTAATAACCTTATTTATACGGTGCAACCCATATAGCGTTTTTTGTTGACGGTCTTATCCTTCTCCGACATTTCCCAATACAAGAGACCCTCCCAGAGTCACCAAACTCAGATTAGGGTCTTCTTGGTATGAAGATCTTACTTAACTCTCAACTTTAGTGTCTTCTGCGGCCACCTACTGCTTCATTTGCTTGATATTGACGTAGAGACACCATTTGTGGTGTCTTTATTATGGTGATTTTTCTTTTAGTCGTCGGTTAGTTTGTGTGGCACCCAAGCTCCGAGTTTACTTAGATTAAATATGTGGGGAGATTTTCGCTTCTGTTTTTTATGCAATTCATAGCATGTTTGATGGCCGTTCTCCTTCAAAAGCGCTTTAAGAGGTTCATAGTTAAAGTCGCACGTCGACCAAAGGCGGACGTCTCGTCCAGGTCGAAGTTGCCATTTTCCTCTATCGAGACGGCGCAAATGTCTCGAACTGCTTTTCTAACTTTTTCACCACGATGATAGGCGAAATATAGCAAATGTCAAAAACAAAGCTTTGAAATTTCTGTTTCAAAAGCCTGAAAATTTATTAAAATTAAGCGTTTTCCAATGAAAAAAGTGATGCTAACAGGAACAGATCTGTAGAGTAAGAAAAGGGTTTTCGAATTTGAACAGTTGGCCAAGCAAAATAAAAATGGAGGAAAAACAAACGAATTATAACAACCCATTATATGTTTAACCGAGATGTAAGCCATCATTCTACTTGGTTATTGATTATTATTTTCGACGTTTGTTTCTTTTTATTCTGTATTATAGTAGCACTAAATTTCTTTTATTGTTGAAATAGGGTTCATTAATATTTTATGCGTTTTTTATTCAAACTTCTAAAGCTAACCTTAAAACGAAAAAACAAAATATATACAATATGTACAAACTAAAAATCATGATACCCCATTTTGACTTGGCCTCCCGATAATGGTCAATATGGTTAACGAAACGCGAGTTGTGCGTGAATTTTCGTGTCAATATGCTTGATTCTTTGGAACCTCCTGATAGTAAATTACGCCAACTCTCATTGCAGCGCTATTCAGAGAACGAATCAGTTAGTTATGGATTCAACATCTTGTTTGAGATTTAACCTTTGGTTTTACTTGTGAAGATTAATGAATTGTTCATTCATGTGAAGCTCTTGAAACATCTTTCGGTAAATGTTAAAGCTTCAATTTCCGTGATATTGTGAGGCAGTTCTCGACATCATTTATAAATATTTCCAAAAGCATGGAGATGTCATACTACTGATGTAAGAAATTGAGTTCAGTAGGTAATCTGTGCGGGTTACTTAATAAACTGGCTTTAACTGTTTTGCCCAGAGCTTTGATATCCACCGTGAAAGACCGACCTAAGCTAGCCGTTCGCTTTCAATCAATTAAACTTCACCTTCACATATGGTATTTCCTCGCAGCTCATCGTTTGGTTAAAATATTCGGCTTTCCTGTTCTGGAACCTATTTGATAGAAATTTTGGGTAGTCTAGTTTCGTTTCATCCACCTGTTGGACATGGTTATATTATGTTAATGGTCTTCTCTTGATATCTGTAGTCAGAAAATTATCCAGGTTGTGTGTTGTCATTTTAGATTTTTTTGGATATTCATAATGCTTGTCTGAAAACATCTATTTCAGCCATCTCAAGTTTTCTCCTGTAATTTTCTGTTCCCTATATCCCAATTCAATTCTCTGCATTTCTAAAATAAACATGGATTTGCGCATATGCTATATTTATATAATATTTCATCGTTTCCCACTATTTCGACATCGACTCTAGAATAATCCATTTGTATAGCCTATAGTTTCCATAGCCTGTGATATTTATTTCTCCATCTCGCGTGATGTTTTCTTGTTTCGTCGAAACCAATTTCTACATGTATGTGTGTTCGTTTGCAGAAGTTTATTTTCTCTGTTTCTATTTGAATGTTAAGACGAGGTATTTAGTTTTCTTTGTGTTTAGTTTCAATTCCTGTAAAGTAAATATTAAGAATTAGAGGCGTTTCAGCAACTGAGGTTATTTAGCAAATGTACCTAGAGCTACTGACTGGCGAGTGACCAACATCTTCCAGAAGGCGTCCGGCCTTACTCATTCCCGAAATGGCGTCACTGAGAAGAAATTCTTTGTCGGATTTTACAATCTTGCTGATAAAATGCACTACTCAAACCTGGACTGTCCTTGAAATCCAAGTACTAACCGCAACAAACGACGATGCATGTCGACCTCCGATTCGCCGGATTACAAGAGATGCCGACCTCACAGTTCCTACTTGTTGTAATCTTCTCTAACTTTTCGCGTCACGTGTTCTAGGTCGTCTCTCTCATTTGCAATACAGTTTGGTCCACGTTAAATTGTAGTGTGTATAAGCATGTTCTTGCAAGTTCGATATCCATGCCATAGCATTTTCTTTTCCATTGACTGAGCGTTTTAAATAGTGTCGGTACAGCATGCTTGGTGTAAACTTTTATTTACCAAAAACTTTTCTGACAAGTTATTACCAATCTTGATTGTTGATCGATAGAGTAGTCATCTAGCTTTTTCAGTGTTTTTACTGGCGTGTAGTTAAGGTTTCTTCTAATTCTTTATAAAACACCTTTACAGGCACTGTATCGTGCGCTTTTGGGAAATCAATAAACATGGAAGGTGTTTCTTAATTAGTGTTTGATCTTTTTTCAATTATTTGTTTTAGACAAAAAAACGTTGTTATTGCATGTTTTTTCAGTTCGAAATATGGCTTCTTCTTTGTCTCTATATTCAAATTCAATTAACTTTCCGAGAATCACTTCCCAGAGGCGGATCAAAGTGCAGATCAGTGAAATACATATGATATTACTCATAAAAACACAAATTATTACATTTTATGTAGAGTTTTATAATAAGTTATATGTATAATATTTATGATTTAATTTATTTTATAATATTAAAACATAAATTTGGAAATACTATACAGAAATTATGAAAGTCCTAATAATTCTGGGTGTGGGATTGAACTAATTTTGGAGATATTTCCAGTAACATTTTTCCTTATTAGTGTAGCAACGATGTTAAAATTATTTACAATACACCTAAATGAGAACAAAATTCTTGCAAATCGTAATGCATGGAGTAAGCCATATAGGCTAGGGCACTATGGGTTTAATGAAAATAAAAAAACAAATATAAAATAAGACAAAATAAACAAGAAAAAAGACAGAATAAGATAAACTATTATATAAAACAGTGTATGTTGGAACATTTATTGGATGTGAAAACAAATGAAAAAATGATGCAAGAAGGATTATTCATCCTTGTAGGCTTCTGTTCGTTACGGATAATTCACCAGCTAATTAGATATGACAAATATTAGTCTGGATTAAAGCGATAACTTCGTCATTGTTTTTATCCTTTAGAAGGAATTACTGTAAACAAAGTCAGAGGAGTCGGCAACCACACAAATCATGGTTCGAAAAATTATTGCGTTTGATCACTACTGGAATCATCCGACATGGTTACAATGCGTGACAATTGTTTGGCAATACCCAACGGCACAAATATAATTTTTTGAAAATATACAGAAAATGTACGGAATACCGAAATACTATTTTACTGGTTCGCGCCATTAATTTTTCTAGATAAAACCTGTCCAAACAAATTAAAAATATTAGGAGATTTTAGGATGCACGTGGATATAACCCGGCGATTAACACTTGCCTCGTTTCACATGGTGTGAAAACTATGAGAAACGAGACGGAAGTACACAAACAGGTTAAGCTATAACTGAAAATAAAATTTCTTTCATTTTCTATTACCCAATTTTTCCTGTAATTTGATTGGTTTATACCTTTACGTAAAGTTATCACTTCATCTTTTACGTTGTAGACCTATATTTCTGCTTACAGATAATTTGTCTCTGCTTACAGATAATAAAAACAAAAGGGTATAAGATCAACGGGATTTTTTTTTTAATTTTAAATATTGGTTCATGGTATTTTTATTTACAAATAATTTTATGTAAATGACCGCCTCTGGATTTTTAAAATATTATTCTGGAATATCAATGTTTGATTACTTTGTCACACACAATGACACGAATAACGTTGGTTTTAAGGTCATTGAGTGTTTGTGGTTTATTGGGGTAACACATATATGTAATACTACTATATTGCTAGCAAGGTCATCATTACGGTGCAGACATATATGTGTCTGTCTCTCTCACTACTACTTTATATCTTATGCATGTCCGAGAATTGAGTATGCTTATAAACGTGCATCAGTTTGCATATGTTTATGTTTTTTGGGTCACGTTTATTTATCGCGATATTTGCGAACAACGGGTCGAGTAGTAGAAAAAGACATAGAAGCAGACGTTTGCTATCTCCCTTACTCCGTGACACCTCCACTTATAGATATTAGCAATATTGCAGTATTATATATATATGGTGTAAACCAATGATGGATGGATGGATGAAAATGAACCTCAGAGAAATAAGTTCAATGGAGTTATGATCTTGGTGGCCAGGTAACATCGGCATTTCCTAAAATTACCCGGTCATTAAACATTTCTATTAATAAATTGATTGTGTTACGAGATGTATGACATGTTGCACCATCTTGTAGAAACCACATGTAGTCCAAATCAAAATCATCTAATTCATACCAGAAAAAATCATGTTTCTGTGGCAGTAACTGCAATTCCATTTTCGTTTTCATAAGTTCATAAGTACTGTTCAATTACACCTCCAGATCATAAACCGCACCAAATTGTTAATTTTTATGAATGTAAAGGTGGTTCAACAACAGCGTGTGGGTTTTGTTCACTCCAAATAGGGCAATTTTGCTTATTTACGAAGTCATTTAACCAAAAATGAACTTCATCGCTGAAAATAGTTTTTTCATAAAATAATGGATCTATTTCAAGTTGCTCTAAAGTCCCATCTGCAAAGTGTCTGCACACTTTTCATTCACACTTTGGTTAACACCACCGATGTTTTCAGCCATACCTTTAAGTTTTTTTTGAATTTTTGAATTAAATTACAAATAGTAAGCTCTATAGATAGATTATGTTCACCATAAATTTCACGTAAGACGCGAAACGTAGCCCGAATAGATTCATTATTTTTGTAATAAATTTGAATAATTTGTATAAGCTGTGCAACTGTATATATTTTCATGATGATTTGCCAAACAATAATAAATACAAATGTCAATTTTGGCGGGAATAAAAAAATGGCTACTATGATGTTTTACAAAAATATATAGTACTAGTTTGATAACCCTTTATTTATTTATGCGATTCTTTTTTTTATTTAAGATCCACTCCTTGTTACATTTTTTACTGACTTAACGTTTTCCAGTAATTCTTCTTAGTATTCTTAACGCCAAAAACAATTGTGTTTAATTTCTGAACACGCGTTTGTCTAACCATGTTAACATCATCAGCATATATTTTAATATCGACCGTTTACAATAACCTTTGTGCCTTAAACGTGTTAGAACTTGTTTTTGATGGGTATGTTATTATTAGTCTTATGGTAGCTTTTTAGATTCTTGCCTCCGTTTTTCCGTTTTAATGTTTCTATTTCTTCAGATTGTATTATTTAGGCATCCTGCAACTTTATTAGCTTTATAAATTTGGCTTTTGGTTTCTTTTTTACATCTTCGTGACTCGCTAACGTGATGCCTAAGAATTTAGTTTCCATTATTTGTTCTATACTTTGCTTTCACATCTTCTTATCTTCCCATCTTCCATGTAATGTTTGTTGACTAATGTTTTAATTATTTGAACTTTTTTTGTAACTATTTGTGGTTGTGTTAAATCTATGAACCAATCTTTGCAAGTCGCCTTCAATCTGATTTCTTTTCGTTCATTGATGTTCTTTATCACTTCATCTACTATTAAATTGAATAATAAAGGGCTATCTGTTTATTACACAAAAAGTGAATTACATCTTTAAGCTTGATTACATTAAATTTTATTTTCAGATCTACTAATCATAGAAAGATGGCTTTGGCTCATTACTACAAGTCATCATTACTACCAGTCTATTAATACAGATCATTACTACAAATATAGTTTATTTTTTTTAGAGAGCAAAATTGTTGGAAGAACTGGGAAGAGATAATTTGATCTCAAACTTTACAGTAAGGGGGACATTCGCATTTAAGGAGAAACTCATGAGAGAATCTACAATGACATACAATGAACTAATTGGTTTCATCCATTAACTCTCATCAGCCTGGGGCAAGAACTCTAGGTGAGGTTCAATGAATAATTATTATTTTATGGTATTTAATTTGTCTGGACGTTCAAGATCATCCCAAGATACCTATAGTGAGGTCCTAGCATTTATCTTTAATACAGAAGGATATAAAACAGAAATATGAAAGGTTGAACTTACTGCATTGAGTTTTTAGTTAACTGATCTTTCTCCCAGTTAGTTTCATGTTTTTAAACCCAGGATAACAAACATATCGGAAGAACGTTTCTGCAATCAGAAAAAATGATCCAACTGTTAGAGGGATTTAATTTTTTCTATATTCTATAGCCACTATACAACTGGTTCAGCTGTCATTACACTTCTTGAATTCAGCAATTTTAAACTAGAAGAATAGCCTTCATGGACAAAGCGACAACCAACTTCCAAATCCAGTTTGAATCCATTAGAGACAATTTCTTAAATATTGCATTTCTGTTTAATTTTATGAAAACTAAACTCGAAGAGATTCACCACTAAACATCAGATCACTTTTTTAAACTTCTCGACGCGCGTTTTGCTAACCATGTTAACATCATTAGGAGATGATTTATTCTATTAAAGCTGATGGTGCCATAAACAAATTGCCTCAGCTTTTTACTAATTAATAAGAATATGAATATATAAAAGTTGTATCGATGTTAAGACAGCAAGGAAGGATACTGCATATGTGTATCTTCTCAAGAAAATGTTGTTTTTCTATTTTTTCTTATAGTTTATTTTTCTATTTAACATAATAGAGATTATGACAATAAGATAATTGTTTTATCTTTTAAGTATTAAGCCACAACAAGAGTAAATTACTTGTTACATTAATGTTTGTTGTTCTAAATGCGAGAAAGTAAAAGAACAATGTAAACCACGATTCGATGAAGATCACAATTGCACGAGCCAAGATAATGTTTACTGCAATACAATTTGAAATATTCTCATTAAAAAACTTCATTGCGAGTTTTGTTTGTTCACCTAACTATATATTTTCTATCAGAATCCTATTGAAGATTAATTTACCCTTCTTAGTACTTTAGTAAGCAAGAAATTCGTTCGGTTCTGAGTTTAATAAAATTGAAATAAATGATACGTCGAAGGTGTTAGGACCGGTGAAAATAAGAAATAGACTTTAAATATTACGAGGATAGTCCCAGAAGTACCCGACCTAACAAAAAAACACAGTAAATTTGCGAAAAATATATTTATTTCTCTACATAGCCTCCTTTTAGCTCGATGCATTTTTTCCAGTGATGTTCAATCGCTTTGATTCCCTGTTTATAGCGAGAATTGTCGAGCTCCTCAAAATAGCCATCAACCGAAGACTCCACCTCTTCATTGTTGGAAAATCTTTTACTACTGAGCCATTTTTTCCATCTTTTTCCAATATGAAATAATACGAGGAGGCTAAATCTGATTTATTTGCTTTTGGCCGTCGTTATAACGGATGTATGAACTGGTGTATTGTCTTGATGAAAAACTTATTTTTTCGCCAAAAGCAGCTGTTTTTTCTTGATTTCATAATTCAAACGCTGCAGTAAGTTCGAATAATAATCTCCGTTGATTCCTTTCTGAAGATAATCAATGAAAATTATTCCACGCGCATCCTAAAAAACTGACGCCCTGACCTTGCCTGCAGTCCATTGTTTTGACTGTCCGTTTGTTTCAGGTGTGAAGTAATGGACCCATGCTTCATCGGTGGTTATGAATCGACACAAAAATTCAGCTTTATTCCTGCGAAACTTTGCCTTTATTCCTGCGAAATTCGCCTGTATTCCTGCGAAATTCGCCTGTATTCCTGCGAAACTTCGCCTTTATTCCTGTGAAACACTCGATTCAAATATCCTCACGACCTGTTTTTGTTCTATTGTGAGTAATCGCGATAACTATATTGCGCACAACTTTTTCATGTCCACATTTTCAGTCAATATGTAATGTTCATAATTTTTTGAAATGCCTACTATGTCTGCTAGCTCGTGCACCTTCAGTCGATGGTCATCCAATACCATTTTGTGGATTTTCTTCACCATTTCTGGCGTGGCCACCTCATTTGATCGACCACTGCGATATTCGTCTTGGCAGCTCGTATGGCCATGTTTAAACTCTGTCGCCCAATGTTTTACTATTGTAAACAAAGGAGCAGACTTCCCCCGGAGTAGAATTTAGTCCCCCTTTGATATCGGTTGGACTGACACCTTTCAAATGAAAGTATTGTATCACATACATTGCAAATCGAAGTGTATTAAATTTACACACTTAGACGTGTTTTTTTTTGTAGTAGTTTTATACACACAAAAAGGCGTGTTAAATTCGGAACATGTGTTAAAATGTTTCTCATAAAATACTACACGTGTAGCTTGTAAAAAAAAATATGTTTAAAAATTAAAAATAAGAATACATTATTATATTTTTTACAGTATTTGAGAGAAAATAATTTAAAAAAATTTAAAAATATAAATTGTTTTTCCGTACATATGTTATATACATATTTTTATTTTGACAAATTACCCTAACATCCCTAATTAATTTAATAACTGGTATTATTCAAACGCGTGTTATTTTCCATTTCTCAGTTCTGAAGACACTTAAAAGTGTACAATAATGTTACACGCGTTGTTTTGACACACCGACCTATGTATTTGTGATAACCATGTTATTCTCTTGCAGTGTCAAAAAATGTGTTTTATTTCTAACACGCATATCGGTGTCCATGTTGCACATTATTGTCCATTTTTTAACACGTAAATAGAATACCTACGCAAGAAGAACACGGCTTGTAACACGCTTTGATTTGCAGTGTAAAGATGACTAATTTTTTCCATGTTTACAAATTCACTAGAGCGTTTACTATTAATGGCTGCCAAACAAATACTAAATAACGTAGCATCGTCAAACTTCAAACTTAATCTTTATAAGATTGGTACTTTCTACCATAGTCATTCTTTTCAAACAACCGCCATCTATACGTCAGGTCGGGTACTTCTGGGACTACCCTCGTAAGTTGCATTCCGTAAAAAAAAATTGTATATTTTACATGCGTTGCAATAATCATTTCCGAATTTTTACAAATCTTGATCAATTTTCAAATTATAAATAGAAAATGTGGTAATCTGGTGACGCCATGTCTGAAAGATATGCTGGATAGAAAAGAACTTAATTATTTATTCTTAATTATCGGCTTTTTTGATTATTTTTGAACGAAAAAACTAATATAAACGTAATTTCGAAGTAATGTCCTTTAATTTTTATAACGCCGATTGAAATAAACTTAATGGTTTTGATGTGATAAAGTCATTACAGGTTTTCTGAACTTTCTGGAGAGATGTGAAGCGTCATTAACTAGGTGATATTGTAGAGATCGGAAGAGATGCAAATCCAAATATACCAAATCTAGAGAATACGCAGGTTGCAATAAAATCTCCCAGGCCCTTTCGTTGATCGTTCCCTTCCCAGAGTCATTTTTCTTGTGGCTGTGTGTTGCTATGAAACATATTGACTTTTCTTCTTTCCTCGCCAATATAAAATATTTTTCGTCCAGAGCGTTGCTAATACGAATCAGTTGTTATTAATAACGGTCAGCAACGACCGTTTGACTAGATTGGAGTATTTCATAATATACGACACCCAACTGATCCCACCATATACACAGCAACACCTTTTTGAAGGGGATATATGGTTTTATGTTACTGGTTGACGTCTCATCAGGTTAACCCACGATTATCGCCTCTCTTAATTATCGTAGAGAATCAACCTTTCGTCACAGGATACAATATTATGCAGGCACTTCTCTTTCTTGAATTTGGAGAGCAATTTGCCAACACTATCAAAGTGTCCTGAGGACCCAACGATCCTCCTATTAAAATGTTTATAGCTTGTCTCCCAAAATAAAGACAGGCCATAAATTAAATAGTGTTAACATAGAGGAAGATGCAACAATGGAAACCGTTTGGGGAAAAATGGAAACCGAAAAAATAAAATTTTTAAGCAGATATATTCGAAAAGCTCATCCAAAAGAAAACTACAATGATGAAAATAAGATAAAAGAGAAACCGAAGCGTGAAATATATCAGCATAAGATCAAACCATAGTGTCGGAGCCATAGACTAGACTAGATATTAAACAACATTAAGCAAAATGCAAAAAAACACGAGAAGCATGTAGCACCACGAGAAATAATGTAGGTTGCTTTTAAAATATTAAAAATTCATATCTGATATGATAAAATGAACATCATTTTGCAAAATATTAATTTTTTTAAATTGCATCAATCAAAACAGTTTGAAAATACGACAATGATAATAAGCTTTCATCCACTGTTCAATAAAGTTTCCGTGCCACATTTTTCCCCCATTTTTTAAATTTCATCCGTCAACACGAACACCCTCTACCTCTATCTTCACCCTATCCTTGCCCGCGCATCTACCGACAAATCTGATCAAACTCGAGCGCCATCCAACGTCCCGATACAATTAAAGACGTCGACTCCCTGGAGACGCCACAAGCTGCGGCCTCCCTCGAGACCTACGGGGACCATTCTTCAGCTTCGTTGCCTTTGTACACAACGCCGCTCGAAATCCCACTTCTGATCGGGAAGTTGGATGAGTTGGGTTTTGTCTGCGATTTTACCCCGACCTCCCCCACCACCGTCTCCCCACTCGATGGTAATGGGAAATCTTTGTGTTGGTATAGGAGTGGGGAGTTCTTAATACAAGTATGTGTATTTTTCGGAAGGTTTTCTAGTTGGTGTCACTCGGGAAATATTTGAAAAATTTTTTCGAGAAAAAAATCGGATACCGCTTAGAGACTAGGCGAAATATAGAAGATTTATTTTGTGATTTTGTTTATGTGATTTTTTTATTGTGCCCGTTGTTTTACAGATATTCATTTTTTTAATATTACTTTTGTAATAAATAGTTAAGCTACGTTTTATAGTTTTCAAAAATACCACCATTTACTTCCAAACACTTGTCAGCTCTCTTATGAACAGCTCGGGTTGCTCTGTGAATGGATTCAGGTCTGTTCCTTATAATTGCTGCTGTATTTGCCATTCGGTGGAGTAATAATAATAATAACAATAACCAGTGGAACCAGTGAAAATTGAGTAAGGTAGATGTAGTGCCCTTCGTTATATCCGCCGAAGGCCTGATAAGTAAGAGATTTTCAAAGAACCTCGAGAGCCTCGGTATCTCGAGATCGATTGCCATAGTGGGACAACGTGCCGTGCTCTTGCAGACGTGTCATATTGTTCGTAAAATATTATGCTAGGGTGAGAGGAGCTGAATTGCTTTTTCATCTTGGCATTGGAATATCGACCAGCATGAGCTGAGATTCTACATTAAGGATAAGCAGAATAATAATAATAATAATAATAATAACAGATAGTAGAACAGCTCTGAAGGATATCGTTCAAGAATGGAAACAACAGATATTACATGGGAGATATCCTAAATTTAACCTAAACATTTGTCTCTAAAATGGCTTACCGATGGACTATTATATCCAGAAACAGAAAGCTTCGGGACAGCTATTCAAGATAAGGTAGTAAGGACAAAAAATTATGAAAGACATATACTACACATGGATGTTGTCGACAAGTGCAAAAGTGCGGTGTTATTTAATAAGATACCTCCACCATATTACAAGTACATGCCTTCCCCCGTACTTGAGTCAGCCGATACCATTCTTTACTGGGATAGACAAATTACAACAGATCGGACGGTTGACTATAACAGGCTGGATATTGTTCTAATTAGCAAAAAGCAGAGGAGAGCTTTCTTAATTGGCATTGCAATACCACTCTCTCACAACATCAGAAAAACTGAAATGGAAAAGGTCATGAAGTGTGAAAATCTTGCATTTGACCTGAAAAATCAATGGAAACTCCAGAAAGTGGAGGTGCTACCTTTTATTATATCCGCCGAAGGTATAGTAAGCAAAACCTTTTCCAAAAACGTGGAAATTCTTGGTGTTTCAAAATCGATTACCACAGTGGGACAACGAGCAGTTCTCTTACAAACTTGCCACATTGTTCGTAAGGTACTAAGCTGAATGGGAGGAGCTGAACTGCTTTCTCATCTTGGTATTGTAAACCTGACCAGCCTAGGCTGAGATGATCGATGAATCATGTTTGTGATAATAATAATAATAATTTATTGAATCCTCAAGACAATACAAATATGCATGGATCAAGTCAAAACAAGAGCATGCACATTGCCACACTTCTGTGCATACAAAGTATATATAATATTTAAACCTATATATATATATATATATATATATATATATATATATATATATATATATATATATATATATATATATATATATATATTATTCTTGATAAGGTATATAATTTAATAATGTAATAATGTATTCATTCAATCCCCACAACAATACAAAATATCCATGATTAAGTCGGATTGACAGAACTGACAGATTGTTCAGTGACACGACCTCAGAAACAATACATGATATGATAATCATGAACAAATAAATATTGTATACATAAATATGTATTGAATCTAATTATTGATACGACATATATTCTTCTAAACTATAAAAACTTTGACTTACTTTGAAATACTAGTACTATTTTTTAAATTCGTTGTCACTCTGAACATGCTTAAATTGTTGTGGCAACTTATTGTACACCTTCACACCCCTGTAGTATTTGTAAAACAAGTTCATCAAAGCCTCGTGTGTGACAGTGATGAAAATCACTATTCTTCACGAAAGCTACAAAATTTCGCCTAACAAAGATGATAACCTCCAAAATATATAGTGATGGCTGAGCCAAAATTCTGCATTGTGTAAAAATTGGTCGACATGTTGCCAGTAGTGACACCCCGCCCATTTTTCGAATTATCTTTTTTTTGTATTTTCAAAACACGCATCAGATGAGGCGACCCACCCCAAAATATCAAATCATACCTAGCGCGACTATAAAACTCTGCATAGTAATATGAATGCACAATATCCGTGGTATCAACCCGTTTCAACGTATAAACAGCATATGAGACAGCAGCTAATTTCTTGCATAGTTCAGCTATGTGTTTATCCCAGCAAAGTCTGTTATCGAGATGAACACCCAGAAATCTAGTACAGAATGTTTGCTATATAGACTTACCGTTAATTTTTAGTAAATATGACGCCGTTATATCGAGGAGTAAAAGTAATAAAACTGGTTTTGTCCACGTTAAGGGACAAATTATTATTCGTAAAACAACTATAAAATTTATTAAGCATTTCCTGTACCATTTTAATGGCTCCATGCATGTTTTTATTTCCTGTTAAATAGCTGCTATCATCAGCAAATATTACCATATTTCCGCTACTGCAAACGTCTGGCAGATCATTAACAAAATTTAAAAATAATAGTGGACCCAAAACAGATCCTTGAGGCACCCCAGAAATAATCCTTAATCTTTCAGATGTTGCTTTGTTAATCTGTACAACTCGGTGTACCTTTCACCCGACCCCTCAAGCCATAGTTATGAAGTCATGCAGTCACCAGATCGAAAGCCTTATTTAGATCCATAAACAGACCAACACATTTGCATTTATCGTTTATGTTTTCATATATCTTGTTTAAAAATTACTAGTATTATTATTACCACTAGCATCACTAACGGCTACTTTTGTTACATATACCACAAATTTAATCCACCCCCAATGACAATAATCCAGAGGATTTAGGTCTGGTGATATAACTGGCCAATTGTGCGGACCACCTCATCCAATCCATCGGTTTGGAAAGTTGTTGTTTAAGAAATTTCTCATTTGTAAGCTGTAGTGTGTAGGGGCTCCATAATGTTGTAAGTACATGTTTGTCGTACATTAAGTGGAACATTTTCTAATAGGTTTTACAAATTGTTCTGTAAAAAATTTAGGTAAACTTCTCCTGTGAGATGACCATCGAATATGAATAGACCGATTCATTCATTTTTTAGCATACCATACCACACATTAATGCTAAATCGATGTTGAAAATTATGTTTAGCCATAGCGTGAGGGTTTTCATCGGACTATCAATGCTTATTATGAAGGTTATTATCAGTGAACAGAATTAATCAGTGAACAGAACATACTTGTATAATTTCTGACTTGAACTTATCTAGTTACAAAACTGCATTCTTAAGACCAAGTCACCTGAGCAAATACTTACTGGTATAAATTAATTAACTGGTATAAACAATGGTTGGTTAGCAGTAAAAAAAAGTAAAGATACATTTTCTCACTCTTTATTACTTTTGCCATCCATAAATATGTTTACCCCTGTATCTCTGTAACAGTTCAGAATAAGACTCATGTTTATAGAAACTTTTATATTAATTTTCGGTCTCTGAATATGGAGCTGAAATATTAACATTTCCTCCTGAATGAACGTACAAAATCCTGATGGGTGACTTTAATACCACAATTGGAAGAGCAAGAACTGGTGTAAATGATGCTGGCCCATATGTGTTGAGTGGGACAATAGAAGTGACAGATTGGTTAATTTTGCTGAAGGGCAATATTTTATATTATGAATTCATTTTATAAGAAAAAGATCAGCAGAAAATGCAAGTGAAATTAATTACATCATGTCCAAAGATATAACAATAAATTGCCATTGTTGTGCTCTACATTAGCCTGGAAGATTTTTATTTTCAAATTGCGACAAGAATTTCAGTTTTTCAGTGTAAATTTAAGTTCGATTTATAACCCAAAAATATATTCTACGCAAGTATTGCGATATGCTTCTTATTTACGGTGAACCCTTTCAAAATTCCGAAGGAATTAAGCGTATTTAGGGGCAACGGTATTTCGAACGGTCACATCCAGATCGGCAAACATTTTCCAAGTTCTTCAAAAACTTTTGGATATGAATAGTGCGTTTTCAAAATTTCAAGAATGTGGGTGGCAGCGAGAAATCGGTCGTGAAGTCGAATAATAGGTTTTACATCTTGTTAAATCTTGTTGAAATGATTATACTAAAAGTACACGATGTGTTGCTCAACAAGTTGTACATAGAACATTGAATTGTATATAGAACATTATGTACAAAGGATACAAGCCCTCGTACCCGGTGATTTTTTCCACAGACAGAAATATTGTGAATGGTTTCTTGGCTAAAATCAAAGGAAAAAAAAATTATTTAATATTTTAAAACCAACAATATTTTTCTCATGGGAAATGGGGTAGTGGACATTTTGAAGCGTTAATTTATCAAAACAATTAATCATGTGCTTCGCAATGTGACGTGAATCGTTTAAAAAGTAATATGATGTGATACATTTCAAGTAATTACATTAAATGACAATAATGTGTAAGTTTTCCTTTTTCTTGTAAGAAAAATATTGTTTATTCTAAATATATATATATATATATATATATATATATATATATATATATATATATATATATATATATACGTGGAAGTACGGATGAAAAATTTCTGTTTTTCAAATATCTCTCTCCACGGCCCCACTAGGCTATCTTTTGAGCAAACCTTATACCTACATCCAAGGTTGTGGGAAGAATGTGTCGCGTAGTTTTTGACTTCCGCGAACATTCACCGTAGGATGGCGCGAGTTTCATTGAGATTGCGACCCGCCATCGATGTGACCAGTTGACTTGGTCTTGCTCTGTTCGTTTCGTTTCAGCTGTCTCACTGCGTTGAGCTCGAGCCCAGCTGATGACGGCTGTGAGGCTAGAAACCGGTCCTGGGAGGTACTTGTCTCGGCATGGTGACGGCGACTGATTTGAGACGAGCAGAGGTACGTGGAAGTACGGATGAAAAATTTCTGTTTTTCATATATATATATATATATATATATATATATATATATATATATATATATATATATATATATATATATATATATATATATATATATATATATATATATATATATATATATATATATATATATATATATATATATAGATATATATAGATATATATATATATATATATATATATATATATATATATATATATATATATATATATATATATATATATATATATATAAATATATAAATATATATAAATAAATATATAAATATATATATATATATATATATATATATATATATATATATATATATATATATATATATATATATATATATATATATAGCTGCATTTTAAATATATGTTTTAAGGAAACTTATTTTAGAATTGTTGGTTAAATTTACGAAAGTACTTTCCCTTATATCTTGTATATACTTAATAAGTTCTCACTATTTCCCGACAGATGGCGTTACCTTAGCATTTTTGCATTTTTGCAAAAAGAATATTTGCGGGGAATTTTACTGCATTACCCTTTTCAAAAAATCTACAGCTGAAGCACATGGAATTTTTGTAGAGATTTACGGCGACGACATGCATTGGCTTAGACGCTTTAAAAATAATGATTTTGATGTTGGAGATAAAGAACAAAAAAAACTGGCGCACCAAAAAAGTTTGAAGACGAAGAATTAGAAGCTTTATTCGATGAAGACCCATGTCACACGCAAAGCGAACTTGCAGAATAATTAGGAGTTGATCACACAACGGTTAATCACAAACGTTTAAAAGCATTAGGAATGATTCAAAAGCAAGAAAACTGGGTGGCGTACGAATTGATGCCGAAAGACGTTGAACGGCGTTTTATCACATGTGAACAGCTGCTCCAACAGCAGAAAAGGAAAAGTCTTTTGCATCGTATCGTGACTGGTGATGAAAAGTGGATACACTATGATAACCCGAAGCGTACAAAATCGGGAGTAAGCTCGGCCATGTATCATAATCGACGGCAAAGCCGAATATCCATGGTTCCAAACTCAAACTCTGTTTTTAGTGGGATTAGCTGGGTGTAGTGTATTATGAGCTCCTGAAACACAACGAAACCATCACGGAAGATCGCTATCGACCACAATTGATGCGTTTAAGCCGAGCATTGAAAGATAAACGGTCGCAATACAACTCTCAGCCACATATTGCAAAACCGGCTAAAACCTACTTGGAACACATTGCTCTTTCCAATTACTACTCGTTTCGATCGATGACTCATGGCCTGGCTGAGTAGCACTTCCATTCTTATGAAGATGCCAAAAAATGGATCGATTCATGGATAACCTCAAAAGATGAGCCGTTCTTTCGACATGGTATTCGTATGCTACCAGAAACATTGGAGTAAGTAGTGGGTAGCGATGGACAAAAACTTTCTATGACTTGTTCTTTACTACTTTTTTTTTTAAATAAAGCATTAATTTTCACGAAAAACAGCCGGAACTTAATTAAGTCTCTAATCTATATTAAATCTTATATATAAATATATATATATATATATATATATATATATATATATATATATATATATATATATATATATATATATATATTAACGTTTAACGAATTCAATAGAACAATCTAAATAGCAAAAACCTTCAATAAAATCTTATATTCTATATTTATATTAGATTGTATAATTAAAAACATAAACCAAACAGAGGTATGTTATTGAAAATAGATGCATGAGAAAAGTGGTATAAACCCCATCTTCTACGCTCCCGCGCTGAAAGAAAAAAATAGGATGATAAACGACCCAGAGTCCATCTAAATTCATACAGGTAGATGCTGTGGAGTGCAGTAACGAAATATAATTGCCGGCTTTCAAGTAAAAATGCGTTCTCGTGTGTTAATAAATCTACGAGGAGGCTGGTGTGGAGCTTCCTCCCGAACGACCTTTTCGACCACACCCACGCATAGTTCAGTAATTTATTGCTGAACAGTTTTCAAGATTTATTAGAAACTGGTTATAATTTAGAAAATTAGAATATTAAATTTTGTTTGAAAATTTCAACTGCAGCGGCATAAATGTTCGGTTTCATTCATATATCAAATTATCACACTAGCAAACATTGTCAAAATAGTAAAAACCTTGTCCTTTACTGACAATAATTTAATTTAAAATATATATATATATATATATATATATATATATATATATATATATATATATATATATATATATCCAGTATACCTCGCCTAAGGTACTGGACGGATCACGGGTGGTGGATAGTGAAAGTTCCATTAAATATTAATGGACAGCTGCGAATATCCCAAAATAAGCAGCCCCGAACCAAAGCAAAAAGAAAACTAAATCCACTTAGCGTCTGACTTGTATCAAGCGGCTGAGTGGTCAGCGTCTGTTCACCAGTGGTGCGGCTGATATTTAAATTCTGGAACTAACCCCTCCAGTCTTAACCTCTGAACCGTCATGGTTCAAACCTTTAATTCAAAGTACAAGATGAAGCGTTCTAGTAATTACAAAATTACCCCAGGAGGTAGACAATCCTCTGCCAGCTTTGCTGGTACAACCGGACTTTCGGATTCTGGGGCGTCCGGGCTTAAACGCAAAATCTTTCAGAGGGAGTCGGAGACCTCTGGCCAACGTCTGAAACCGAAAATAAAAACTTTCTTTGGAACGGTAAATATCAATTCTCTCCTGCGTCCAGGAAAACTACACGAATTGGAGCGAACATTAAATCAGCAAAAAATCCAAATTTTAGCTTTGCAAGAAACCAGATTGATAGATGATAACACCTTGGAATTCGGTAACTACAGACTTTTTAAAAGTAAAACGGACAAAAGAATACTCAAAAATACACCACATCTCGGTGTTGCTTTCGCTGTCTCAAGAAACATTCTTGGTTCTATAACAAATGTCCAGCCAGTAAATAATCGACTTATGACACTATCCCTCAAGTGTGCTAACAAAAACTATACATTAATCAATGCACACCTCCCAGTTAACGAAGAAAATGAATCTAATCTTGAAAAAGTAAATAAGTACTGGGAAATTCTGGAAAAGACTATCTCTAAAATTCCCTCTAACCATGTAAAAATCCTATTGGGTGATTTCAACGCCCAACTAGGGAAAGAAAAAAGTACAGGAAAACAGTCGGCAGTTTTCGCGCTCATAAATGGACTAACCATAATGGTAGAAGATTGGTTGAACTATGTTCGCAGTTTAATCTAAAAATAATGTCAACCCATTTTAAGAAGAAAATAACAAAACAAAAGACCTGGAGGTGCCCCAACACGTACATGCGTGAATTTCAAATTGACCATGTTGCCATTTCGTACCCCAATTATAAAGAGATTTTGAATGTTCAAGTCAGGAAAGGAGCAAATATAGACATGGATCACTACTTGACTAGAATCAAACTTAGCTTAAAACCTCGAAAACTTATTCAAAAGGGGCTGCTAATACCAAAGTTTGACCCAACGAAAATAAAACCAGCCCTAATAGAAGAACTTGATAAACAACCTGCGCAGAACTGGCAAGAATTTAAACAAAAAATCATTAAAACAGCCTTTAAGTTGGTCCCTTTACAAAAACGTAGAAAACTCCCGTGGTGGGATGAAGTTTGCGAGCAAGCAGTATTAAGCCGAAGTAAAGCATTCAAAGATTGGAACAGTCAAAAAACAGCGATAAACTATAACATCTTTTTGGAACTAAGAAAAGAAATATCGAAGCTAATTAGACAAACTAAAAGAAAATATGAAAACAATCAACTTAATGAAATAGAAAAAGATTTCCAAAAAAATAACATCCGAAACTTTTACAAAACATTTAAAACTAAATTAACAGGCTATCAACCGCAGAGCGTATGCTTTCAAAAGGAAAACGGACAATTAGCTCTAAATAACCAAGACAATTGCAAGGAACTTGCAAAATATTTTGAACAAATACTAAACTGTCCTGAGCCCTTAAACAAATTACCAACACTAAACCCTAAACAAACAAACCCAGATTCATTACCACCGAATGAAGAGGAAATAATTAGGCAAATCAAGCGGCTTAAAAATAACAAAGCTTCTGGTGAAGATGGAATCACTGCTGAACTTTTGAAATCCGCTGGTCCAGGTACAATCAAGGAAATAACCAAAATTCTACAAGAAGTTTGGCGAACCGAACGGATTCCGGAAGACTGGAAAGATGCTCTAATCCATCCACTACATAAGAAAGGAGATAGAACGGATGTAAACAACTATAGAGGAATATCTCTTCTCCCAGTTTGTTACAAGATTCTATCTCAATGTCTACTAGACAGAGCACAGGGACAGTTAGAACCGAACATTGGTGAATATCAAGCAGGTTTTCGACCGGGCAGATCCTGCCCTGAACAGATCCTGAATCTGAAGTTGATTCTAAGACATCAAAAACTGTACAATAAAAATCTCGTCTGTACATTTGTGGATTTCAAAAAAGCATATGATTCTATTGACCGCGAATCTTTATTCCGAATCTTGAAAGAACAAGGACTCGATCTGAAAACGCTGGCAATTATTAAAGCAACGTTAACTAACACGAGGTCAAAAGTTAAATTCATGGGTGACATCTCAGAGCCCTTCGAAATTAAAACTGGTGTGAGACAAGGGGATGGACTCTCGCCACTCTTATTTAACTGTGTTCTAGAAAAAGTAATACAGGAGTGGCGTGAAAAAAAGTCGGCACTGAATATTGACCAGCCCATTAAACTGGGGAGAACCAACGTCAAAATTGATTGTCTGGCATTTGCTGATGATCTAGCAATTGTAGCTCAAGATGTATTAACGGCACAGAAACAGATTGAAATCCTAAAAGAAACAGCAGAAAAGGTAGGACTCCAAATTTCCTTTGAAAAGACAGAATACATGACCTGCAACAGACTAAGAACACCATTTCTAAATACGAAATATGGTAACATCAGACGAGTCTCTCAATTCAAATATTTGGGTGAAATAATCATGGAAAATGGGTTGGAAAAAGCGGCCAATAAGGGTAGATGTCAAAAAATGGAAACGGCATTGAGACTTACACAAAATATTTACAACAAAAAATGACTATCTAAAAACACAAAACTGAGACATTACAACACAGTTATTAAGCCAGAATGTCTATATGCTGCAGAAACGCTCATTTTGAATAGAAAGAGGGACATTGAGGACATTGAAAAGAAGGAAAGAAAAATCATAATCAAGGTTAACGTTTGGAAGGTCGGCCAGAGAGAAAAATGTAGGAAGACTGGAACAACTTCTGGTCTGACGAAAGGAAAAAATCTCACAGCGAAAGAATGAAATTAGTATGGGCTCAAAGGAAGGCTAACAACAACAAACGCCTCTAATTGTACTTCGCGTGGTCCACCAGGGCCCATACGTGAATAATATATATATATATATATATATATATATATATATATATATATATATATATATATATATATATATATATATATATATATATATATTGATATTTAGCGTACTTATTGCTACATTTTCAAAAAGAAATAGCTGAACCCTATAAGAACGGAAGAGCAAAGTATGGATTAATCCACATGAAACTTATCCATGTTAGACATTTGGTGCTTTATGAGTTTCGAAAGCATAAACATGCTACAAATGGCGTTAATTATAATTATTCAGATATCTTGAATAGTAAAACATGTTAGTATTGATTTAAAAAATGTAATAACGGTGATTGGAATTTTTTTGATACTAATCACTCTGAACAACTGTGGAGTTTGATGAGAATTTGTTGCTAGCTGATATTGAACCTGATCCCAAACAAACAAGCTAGAAATTAACAACAAAATTTAAACAAAGTGCAAACAGAAGGAATATAGATACCATATCAGCTTTCAGTTGAAAAGAAAATTCAACGTGTAACCATTTGCAGTGCACGTTTATATAGTTTACATAGAGATTCTTGTTTCGACAAATCGTTACTGAAGAAAAAAGTAGCAACCATAGCGAGCCATAGCAAACCATATATAGCTCGTACAAAATAAAAGAAGTTGCACGTCATTAAGCACGTGATCAACATTTTGAAGGCTTTATTATGAGATTGTGATTAAACATCATAACCTTACTTTAGCGAATCATTTTTAAGATTTAAACTTTAATAACAATTAAAAAAGTCAACTCTAAATGTAATGTAAATTACTAAGTAACTAAAAAAGATTATAATAAATGTCTTGCTAGTGTAGACGATTTAATACCTCTAGATAGATTCAGCACATTTCAAAAACCATCCACATATTTTAATATTTGAATGGTTATTAAAATAAAGATTATTTAATTATTTATATTTATTGATATATAATATGCAAGTGCAAAACAGAAAAAAACAATGAAATATCCGCGTGCACTTATAATTTCATTAATAATAATCTGAAATGTACTGACTGGAATCACTGCTATCATCTGCAGTATTTATAATTAACGGAACAACTTATTTTCTATCATGTACTATATGCTGTGTGTCATACCATTTCATTATTTCATTTTCTGTATGCTTGACTCTTTTTTCTTGATCAAACCTTTTCTCTTTTCCTTCAAAGAAAAAAAATATATATATATATGTATCTTTTACGGCAACATTGGGAAGTTCCATAAGATCTCGCCTTGGATCATCTTTTTTCCATTTAAAACCTACTTCTTTCAATACGTTGTACAATGACATATGGCATCCATCAAACTGTTGTTTCTCTTTTAATTGCTCATATAAGGAATTGAATGTTACATGCATCCTGAAAATGAACATTAATCTGAGTACCTACTCATACACTAGATATGGATTAAGAACAGTTTTTTCTGCAATTCTTTGGTTACGAATACTTACTGTGTTCATACATGATATAAATATTATCACGAATAGAACTTGTATCCAAAACTGAAGTATTGGTAACCCCTTTAATAGAACTACGTTTTCTAGGCAGTTTTAAATTTTTTGTTTTTCACTTTTTGTAAATAGTACTAACAGTGGAGATACTCAATCTTAAGGCTGCTGCAACACTCTAAAAAATTATTCTAGTTTCTATAATATACTATGTGACTTAAACATATCCAATTATTAGCAATTAATTCAACATATATACCTAGTAGCTGTAAAGGGTAACAATGGACCATTATTGTCTCGTTCTTGTTAAAAATAGTGTATCAGAGATGCTTATCAGAAACACTTAACAACTATTTACCTGATTTAGCATTTTGCAGGTGCGACTGACACAATTATAACACTGTGGTAAAGACTTAAAACTGTGGTTAAAAGAACTATTTTCGATCGTAAGGTTCGATCATAATGTTGAGATAGTATATATTTGTATAGAATGGGATAACATTCAAACGTGTCAATAAATATCAACAAGAAAAATGTAAAACTCGACAACGTCGCATATGCTGCCAACCAAGGCAGCCACTAAATTTGAAATTTATTGAATACATTCCATTTGAATCTTTTATTATTTAATTTATGTAGTGGTATTTCTGCGGTTCTTCAATAGCGTCATCGATGACGTTCAACTGATTTTGTTTTGTACAGCCTATAAGACCTTTTCTTACCCGAACACGAGGTTTTTACTCTAAAGAAGTTTTACTGTCAGTATGATAAGATTTTACAAGAATTATTCTGCATAATATCAGAGGAAGTATAAATACTGTACATTATATAACTTCAATATTACACCAAGTGAAGACCAATCTTTAAGTGGACTCAAAGATCATATTTCATTAAGTTAGCGCCAAATCAGATGCAGTTAGAATTAGCACCTTTTTAAGTTGAAATATTAAAAAACTTGTCGAAAGCCTTAAATATTACTCTGATGATTGTTTCTCAATATTGATATGGCAGGTGAAAGATACAAGAAGGAAAATGGCAAAATTTGCTCGAAAGCACAACACTAAATCGTTCGCAATTCTCTTGCTTAATCCGGAAAAAAAAGAGTTTTATTTTTGTCGTGCCAATAACCATAAATAATAAAAGCATGAGCTGATTGTTATAAACATTAACGAAAACCAGGAATATTATCAGTCATATGCTACTGATAAAAAAATAAAAACCTACGTGACTAATTTTTAAGACGAAATAATTGCGAAGCAAAATACTGTTGGGACTCAAAAAGAAAGTTTGTTTGGATTTAGCCTATTATCCAGACTATGTAGTATTGGATTATCACCTTGTCCAGTACGTATAAGTCCAGTTGATCTTGGCATACTATATGACATACGCAGATTATATGTGTCATATGTCATTCAATATGTAACATTCAATATGCGCTATGATTTATGAATAGTAACTTGCGGAAATACTTTGATTTATTCATTAAATACGTTTTCTGTAATCCCCAAATGACGGAGAAGCTAAAATGAATCCAGAATTATGTAATAACATGCAAAATTAATAACACTATAAATTCCAGGAATGAAATTATTTCGTAAACGTTCTTCCGACAGCTACACTTTCATTAAGAAAAAATAACTGAACAATAAATGTGTGTAGCCAGGAAAATAAGGAGAACGAAAAATAAAGAAAATTTCAAGAACAAATATCTTTTTCATTGCAAAGATAATTAAATGTTCTAGATGTTAATGCTTTGGAGGTGAGGCAATCTTCAAATTCAGGCGTTCAAAGGAGAGTGTAGTGATCTAAAGTGCATTGGGTGAATTAACTTTACTAACTAAAAAAATAAATGTATTATTGCCTTAAACTTAAAACCTTCAACATGCATCTGACAATGAGCATGGTATAAATAATAATATAATGTCAAAGTGAACAAATTCCAAGATGTTAGAAAGCCATGAACCAGAATAAGAAACTTATTTCAAATATTCCAATAACTTTTTTAAAAAAAAATATGTTTATTAACATAAAAATAATCCGTGTTACATACTACGAGGGTGAATCAAATACTAACCGGAATTGTTTTATACATATTTATTATTCATAAAATAATATAAAAAAGACTATTGTTCATTTTTCGACACAGTCTTTTCCACACTCTACACATTTTTTTCCAGCGGTTTGGAAGCTTGTGAATTACTTGTTCATAGAAACTTTGAGTTTGAGTCATTAGTCAATTGAGCACGAAGTCCTCAACTTCTTGATCATTGTCGAATCGTACCCCTCGAAATGCATATTTTAAGGGCGCGAAGAAGAAATAATCACAGGCTGACAAATTTGGGCTGTATGGAGAGTGTTCAAGTGTTTCCCAATGCATATTCTTTAGTTTTTCCTTCATCAAAACCGTTGTAGCTTGGTGTTGTCATGGAGAAAAACGTCTTTGATGGGGACACCGTCTTTGACGGGGACACACACATTTTGCTCTTATAAGCGGATTTTGTTGCCTCCAACAGCTGGCAGTAGTAGGGAGCATTAACCGTACGTCGATTATGTATCAAATCAATCAGCTAAACCACCGACTGCGAGACGGGTTTTGGTCTTTACAGGGCAGGTTTCGTCTTTTATTTGCCATTCCTTACTAGCCATTTTTGATTCTAGAATGTAATAATGCACCTGTTATGATACGCTTCAGAAAAGTCTCTCCTTTCTGCCAAAATCGATTCAGATGTCTCTTACTGATTTGCAATCGGATATTTTTTTGATCTTCGGTCAACAACTTCGGAACCCATCGGGCACAGATTTTATTGAAGCCAAGATGATTTCTGATGATTGTTTGAGCACTTCCAAAGCTAATTCAGAAGCCCTTCCAAAGCCAAAAGCGACTTCATGAATAGTGAGCCGCAAGTCATCTTCGATAAGCTAGCCAACTGCACCAATGTTATTAGTAGTGACACTTGACCTGGGACATCGATTATGACTTACATTTACCACATTTTCTCGTGCACTTTTAAACTTCTTGGCCTAACCAAACACTTGGGTCTTAGACAGGGAATCGTCCCCATACTGAACCTTCAACCGAGTTAATATATCGGAAGTTTAACGTCTTTCTTGGTCAAAAACTTTCTTATAACCCGTTGCGCAACGGACGGTGGAACAGCTTCCCTCACTTCTAATACGTTGCCCTGCAACGATCTACACTGACAGCCCACTCGTGATTGGCTGAGAAAAGTAATTGTAAAATTCCAGTTCATATTTGATTGACCCTCGCATTTTCAATACCTATATGTGGAAAATGTCATTCAAAAGCTGCCAAAATGCCAAAATGCCATTCAAAAATTGGTTGAATGGTAATCTTTGATACATTTCATGAGGATTTTCTGAGGTCATAAAACAAGCAATTTTGTTTATTGACTACTCCATTTAATGAAAATGACCTTCGTCACTCATGAATATGGTCAAATGTTTGTTTTTATCGAGTTGTTTTTGTCATTCATTTATACGAGTGTCCCAACTTTTGACAAACGTATCGTAAGTAAACTTGCGGTGCTCTCGATTCCACAGCGGCCGGATGGATACTAAATGGCATCATAGGGAGAGTCGATAGATACTAGGCTTCCGCTACTAGTCGAGTACCACCCATTCCAAAAACGCCAGTTTCCCGTAGACCATCATGAATGTTGATTACCTTGTGATTTATAAATTATCCACGTTTTATTAGTTAGGATTTCTATACCAATAGCGTTTTGTTTAGTGAATTATATTAGATTCGATGATGACAACATGTTTAGCGAAACGCTCGCCGAGCTGTTGAAAAAATAATAAGTTTTCATGTCAAAGTTAAACAAATCGGAAGTTACACATACCGGCTGGTAATAATTTTCTGACTCTAAAGCAGGAAACCATTTTTCAACATAATTAAAGTGGATATTCATTTAAATAAATCAGTTTCGAAACTTTCTGATTTCAGTAATACATCGCAAATTATTAACGTGAAACAACACATCTCCTGCTCGGCGTAACATTCCCATCCTGCTGGTGAAAAAAATATGGACCGCGCATCTTCAAGGAAGAAATAAACGGCATTACCGACAAAACAAGTGGTCGTACATCATGTGGCCGCAGACAGTGAAAAATGATGTCCGGGCCTTCCAATTACCGACACTGCCTGAAAAGTGACTGATTGTTTTTTAGGCTTTTTGACAAGGGTTACGGTCTTATGTGCGTAATGGTTTTTTTCTCCACTCTTCGATGCCGGACAGTGTCGAGTACTGGAATTAGCCGTATTGTTTTTTATTGTGTGTAGAGTTTTATTTAAAAAGTTGGAGATAAGATGATGACTACTCAAGAATTATTAATTATTAGAAATTATTTGTTTTATATTATAATTATTTCCCATGTTGTTTCTTTTTATTGAAAGTGCGTTATAATATTCGAATTATCGCTATATTATGTTGTTTTTTATTTTTACTAGTTTGTGGTTTGGTATAGGTACTGTATAATATATATATATATATATATATATATATATATATATATATATATATATATATATATATATATATATATATATATATGTATTATTATTATTATCATCATTATCATTTAGCCAATGTCGATCAACTGCATTCGATTGACTGCAGGATGAAGGCCTCCCCAGCATACTTCCAACTCTCGCGGTTCTGAGCTCTCCTCTGTCATTCGGATCCAATATACTTAATGATGTCATCGATCCATCGTGTTTTAGGTCTTCTTCGTGGACGCTTATGATCAAGCGGTATCGGTATCCATCCCATGATTGCTTTAGTCCATCCGTCGTCACATGGCCTCACATATGGCCTGCCCACTTCCATTTCAATTCCTTTACCTTTCCAATAATGTTACATAATTTCGTCTGTTCTCTGATCCATGTACAGGTTCTTCTCTCCCGCTTTGTAATGTCAAGCATACACCTTTCCATTCCCCTCTGTGTTATCCGAAGCTTTTGGATTGATTGTGATGTGAGTGTCTATGTTTCATTTCCGTATGTTAGAACAGGCAGCACCCATTGATCAAAAACTTTTCTCTTTAGATAAAGTGGGTGTTTGTTCTTAAATATTATATTGAGCCTACCAAATGCCTGCCAGCTACACTTAACACGCCGTCCACTTCCAGGGCAGTGTCACCCTCCATTGAAATCCTTTGCCATAGATATATGTAGTGGTTCACCACCTCTAAATCGTTTCCTAAAATATTTATTTTTCTATTTTCAGCAAATTTGTTGAACATAATCTGTTTCTTTTTCAGGTCCTCCCGCCCTTTGCAGCTCTTGTATGTGTTTTTGTAGTTCATCTGGTTCTTGTGACAAGAGAACATCATCCGCAAATCTAAGGTGGCTTAAATATGCACCATTCACTTTTATTCGATCCTGTTCCCAATCCAGATTACGGAATACCTCTTTAAGGCGGGTTCAAAAAAGAACAGGCGATACTGTGTCACCTTGCCGAACAGCCCGTTTTATATTGATTTTAACTTCAAGATCATCCATGTGAACTGTCGCTGTAGCTTCATCACATATCTGAGTAGGTTCACATAGGCTTTGTCTATCCCTTGGTTAAGCAATACATCTATTATGGCTTGCTTTGATATTGAGTCAAAAGCCTTTTCATAGTCAATAAAAGCCAAGCACAGTTGCATGGTGTATTCATTGTGCAGTTCTATGGCCTGTTGGACAACCTGGATATGATCCATTGTACTGAATCCACTTCTGAATCCTGCTTGCTCTTTTGATTGTGCGTCATTCAGTGTTCTTAATATCCTTTTAGTTATTATCTTGATGAAAAGTTTGTACAATACTGATATGAGGCTTATTGGGCGGTAGTTTTTTAAATCTTCCTGTGCTCCTTTCTTTTGAAGAAGAATCACTTCAGTATTTTTCAATAGATTGGGTATTTTTTGTTCTTTGAAGCATTTCGAATACAATCTTGCTAGTATTTTATTCACTAAAGCTAAATAAACGCACTAAAGCTAGTGCCTTTATGCATTAAAGTTGGACCACCAGCTTTCAACATTTCAACCGTTACACTGTCTTTTCTTCATCGCTTCTATAGCATTTGTTGCTTCATCCAATTGGATATCTGACATTTGCTCTTCCGTCGGCATTACTCTATTGGACTGGTTCTGATCTTCATATAACTTTGAATAAAATCTTCTGATAACCTTTTGCAACGCATTCGGCTAGTCGGTCAGATTTACTTTCAAATTTTACGATATTGTCCTTCAACTTTCGGTTAATGAGGAATCCAATTCCACCACATCGTCCATTTTCAGTACCCCGGGTGAAAAGTACGTGACCAGTTGTTTCCAGTTTGATTACCTCTTGCCCTTGCTTCGTGTTTCACATAGTCCTATGATGTCCCAACGTATTCTGTCAAGCTCAATTAACAGTTCTTGCAGTCGTTCATCCGTTTTCATTGTCCGAATATTGAGAGTTGCAATGTCCAAAGTCCACAGGCAGCCTGATCTAACCCGGTGATTCTTAACACCCTCTGCCTTGTAAGAAAAATATTGTTTATTCTAAATATATATATATATATATATATATATATATATATATATATATATATATATATATATATATATATATATATAATAAAATGTAATCGACTGTAATTTTATAACCATTTATTCCATACGTTTCAGCAAAAACTTGATTTGTGTATTACAAAACAAATGGAAAACTTATAAATTACTGTCATTTAAGTTTAAAATTGAAATTACTAGCCATTTCACCATCATACTATCAAAACACGTTTTAAATAATGCACATCATATTAAGAAACACATTATTAATTATACTAGGATTTTAAATGATACACATGTAGCTTTTTAATGTGTCAAGCGTTTATTATAGAGTTTACTCTACATATGTTTCACAACGTTTGAAACATTAAAAAGCTAGAAGTTTAAATCCTTGCATTTTCAAAATGTTTCACAATGAACCAACTGCGGAATCTGTAAACATTAGATTATTAATTGTTTAATTACATTAAATGTTGAAAATGTCTACAATTTGAGTATATTTTCCCGAACGCGTTGAAGAAGAAGCAAATTGTGATATTAGCATCCAGAATACAATTTTAAATGGAATTTAAATAAACACACCGATAAACACTAAAATAATTTGTGTCGGTAACACTATTTGTTGCTCACGTGGTGGATATCTCAATTAGTAATTTAATTGCCAGTTCTAATTTGGATGATGTAATAATAAAGCGTAACTTAGTAAAAAAATATTTTAACAATGTTCATTAGTTTATTTGTTAACTAATATCCAAGATCCGTTGAAGGGATGGGTGGGGCTCGTTCTTGGTTCCTGGCAACCAACAAAAGTGTTTATTTAGGGGGAGACGCAGGTTGTTGTGTGTTCCACATGAGATTGTGGAACCCAACAGTTTGGGTGTATGATGACATTCAGCTATTGTCTTGTTGGACGCAGTCCAAGAAAATTTAACGCTACATATGTACACCATCCGACGGGAAGTCGGCAAAAACATGGGTTGTTGGCTATGGATAGTCTCCCTATTCTTCATGGTATGGTATATGTCGGTGCCCTGAAGAATCAGAACATCGAGATACGAAACATATGCCATCCAGCTGAAGGGATGGGTGGGGCTCGTTCCCGGTCAAGCAAGCAACAAAAGTGTTCATTTAGCCGAAGACGCAGGTTGTTCTGTGTTTCACATGAGATGTGTATGGAACCCAATAGTTGGGTGTATGATGACACTCAGCTACTGTTGTCTCATTGAACGCAGTCTAAGAAAATGTGACACTACATATATATATATATATATATATATATATATATATATATATATATATATATATATATATATATATATATATGTAGTGTATATATATGTAGTATATATATATATATATATATATATATATATATATATATATATATATATATATATATATATATATATATATATATATGTGTATATAACAACCAGCACAGAACTGGAAAGAATTGAAACAAAAAATTATTAAAACAGCCTTAAAGTTGGTCCCTTTACAAAAACGTAGAAAACATCCGTGGTGGGATGAAGTTTGCGAGCAAGCAGTATTAAGCCGAAGTAAAGCATTCAAAGATTGGAACAGTCAAAAAACAGCAATAAACTATAACATATTTTTGGAAGTAAGAAAATAAACATCGAAGCTAATTAGACAAACTAAAAGAAAATATGAAAACAATCAACTTAATGAAATAGAAAAAGATTTCCAAAAACATAACACTCGAAACTTTTACAAAACATTTAAAACTAAATTAACAGGCTATCAACCGCAAAGTCTTTGCTTCCAAAAGGAAAACGGACAATTAGCTCTAAAGAACCAAGATAATTGCAAAGAACTTGCGAAATATTTTGAACAAATACTAAACTGTCCTGAGCCCTTAAACAAATTAGCAACACTAAAATCTAAACAAACAAACTCAGATTCATTACCACCGAATGAAGATGAAATAATTAGGCAAATCAAGCGGCTTAAAAATAACAAAGCTTCTGGTGAAGATGGAATCACTGCGGAACTTTTGAAATCCGCTGGTCCAGGTACAATCAGGGAAATAACCAAAATTCTACAAGAAGTTTGGCGAACCGAACGGATTCCGGAAGATTGGAAAGATGCTCTAATCCATCCACTACATAAGAAAGGAGATAGAACGGATGTAAACAACTATAGAGGGATATCTCTTCTCCCAGTTTGTTACAAGATTCTATCTCAATGTCTACTAGACGGAGTACAGGGACAATTAGAACCTAACATTGGTGAATATCAAGCAGGTTTTCGACCGGGCAGATCCTGCCCTGAACAGATCCTGAATCTAAAGTTGATTCTAAGACATCAAAAACTGTACAATAAAAATCTCGTCTGTACATTTGTGGATTTCAAAAAAGCACATGATTCTATTGACCGCGAATCTTTATTCCGAATCTTGAAAGAACAAGGACTAGATCTGAAAACGCTGGCAATTATTAAAGCAACGTTAACTAACACAAGGTCAAAAGTTAAATTCATGGGTGAGATCTCAGAGCCCTTCGAAATTAAAACTGGAGTGAGACAAGGGGATGGACTCTCGCCACTTTTATTTAACTGTGTTCTAGAAAAAGTAATACAGGAGTGGCGTGAAAAAAAGTCGGCCCTGAATATTGACCAGCCCATTAAACTGGGGAGAACCAACATCAAAATTGATTGTCTGGCGTTTGCTGATGATCTAGCAATTTTAGCTCAAGATGTATTAACGGCACAGAAACAGATTGAAATCCTAAAAGAAACAGCAGAAAATGTAGGACTCCAAATTTCCTTTGAAAATACATAATACATGACCTGCAACAGACTAAGAACACCATTTCTAAAAACAAAATATGGTAACATCAGACGAGTCTCTCAATTCAAATATTTGGGTGAAATAATTATGGAAAATGGGTTGGATAAAGCGGCCAATAAGGGTAGATGTCAAAAAATCGAAACGGCATTGAGACTTACACAAAATATTTACAACAAAAAATGCCTATCTAAAAACACAAAACTGAGACATTACAACACAGTTATTAAGCCAGAATGTCTATATGCTGCGGAAACGCTCATTTTGAATAGAAAGAGGGACATCGAGGACATTGAAAAGAAGGAAAGAAAAATCATAATAAAAATCCTAGGGCTCAAACAAATAAATAGCACAACATACCGACTTCGAGAAAACCAAGAAATCAAACAATACACAGATATACACAGCGATATGAGAAAAAGAAGACTTAAGTTTTACGGACACATCAAACGGATGAATCCGGGTAGGCTAACTAGACAAATAGTCGAATTTTATGAAAATAGGAGTAGAGCTAAAGTAGAAATAATTAAATGGATTGCTGCAATTAAAGAGGACCTAAGATCAGCAAATATTACACAAAGTGAAATTCAGGATAGAGGATGTTTCAGACACAAGGTTAACGTTTGGAAGGTTGGCCAGAGAGAAAAATGTAGGAAGACTGGAACAACTTGGTCTGACGAAAGGAAACAAGCTCATAGCGAAAGAATGAAATTAGTATGGGCACAAAGGAAGGCTAACAACAACAAACGCCTCTAATTGTACTTCGCGTGGTCCACCAGGGCCCATACGTGAATAATAATAATAACAATAATAATAATAATAATAATATATATATATATATATATATATATATATATATATATATATATATATATATATATATATATATATATATCGCGTGGTCCACCAGGGCCCATAAGTGAATAATAATAATAATAATAATATATATATATATATATATATATATATATATATATATATATATATATATATATATATATATATATATATATATATATATATATATATCTATATTCCAACCATTCTTCACATCATTTGACAGAAAAAAGTTCCTACAACAAGGGTAAATAATCTAAGGGTTACCCTGAAAAAAACTGACAAGAACAAGAAATTACTCTACGGATACCCGCTCTTCATTTTATAAGCAATGTGAGTTGTGCTTGATGCGACTGTTTGTTAAAAGAATGCAGTATAATTCAATTTAAAAAACTACTTTCTCTTCGGATTCAGTATTCTGTTCGATGTTTATTGGATATATTTTTATGAATTCTCAGATCACTTGTATTTAGTTTGAATTTTAATGTTGGTTTAACCAGTTCATATATTTTTCAATGAGATTAATTGCCTATAGGTACGTATAATTCTTTATTGAAGAATTACCAACACTTTTAGAGGATATTTCGCGGATCATAAGAAAACAAAGACAAGTGGTTTCAAATAGCTGGGGCATCTACACATTTCGGAATTGCCATCCAGAATTTCATGAACAACAATTATCCACGATCCATTGTTCGTGGTTGGTGGTCCTGTTGCATGGTCACCTATATTCTATATTCTCTTTTATATTTTTTCTTGGGGTAAATGAAAGATTAAGTTTACGCACTAATTTCAAATACTTTCAAATACTTCATCTATCGGTATACGAGTAAAAGCTTATGTTCAGCAAATAGAACATTTTGAAAACAACCATTTTTAAAAATTTGTCAAATAAGATATGTTTTATTTGATTTTAGAATATAAATCTGATTATTTACTGTTTATAATTTCATAATTCTGTAACTTCGGAACAAATAAAGATGGACTTACCATTTTTGAGTATTTTAGGCTTAGAATTAAATCGATTTTTTATACATAAATTAATTGAATGATTTAATTAAATTTATACATTGTTTTTGATAATTCCATACGAACATAATGGAGTCCAATGTTTCTAATGCCTGGGACAAAAAGTCAACCCTGTTTTTGCAGATATTTAAAATTTTCGTTTCATATTCATTTGGTTACATGTGGTTACAGGTGTGTTATATCTATAATGTTTTTAAAATAATTATTTTAACGGATCCAAAACGAAAGGACAGTTTTGATTTTTTAAAAATAGTTTTATTGAAAAGATTTTTAATTATAAATTAATAACCTATGAACCCCGTCCTTTTCATAAAACTGTAATTTTCTCGATTGGGCACAGGCTCGTAAAGGGGTTTGATTAGTTAGTTGTTAGAGTTAGAGAGTTAGAGTTATTTTTTTAATTTCCCTTGAGTTTGAAATTACTTCCAACCTTTGTTCTCTGTTTAACTATGTCCAAACATTAGCAGATAATGTATAAATCTGGAAACCTTGCTGGCCATACTAAAATGCGGATATTCTTCCATTGAAAATACTCCTTAACAATCCGAGACGTGTGCACGGGAGCATTGTCTTGCGGAAATTAAAAAACGAAAGCGATGTGAGTCTTAAATATCCGATGCCTGTCCCAACTCTGACCATACCAACACCCATTTGTCGCTTTGAGAAAAATATTTCTTTCTTTCTCAAGTCATGGGAGTAGTAAGAGCAGCCTTTTGGTCCTTCTAGCTTAAATTTCTTTTTAAACCAACAATCATGGTCCCGAGCGAACTATTTCCGATGTTCTTTATGAATATCCCAGAGGGGTGCCATCTTCACTTCTTCGTTCGTCTTCTTTTCTTCATTTTCTTCCTCTGAATATGTGAAGCTATTTGAAGAATTATTCTAATGTTTTTAATGTTGAGAATCATACCTGCTTTATGTGTGATCTGACGAGATGTCAATGTGCTATAAGAAGCTGCTAATAGAGAGGGTCTTCCAGTAATCTTTTTCTTTCTCTGCCCTTTAGAATCTTTTATCAAAACCTTAATTACGTGTTCTCTTTTCTGTACTTCGAGAGTTTTTCAACATCGAAATGTTTCGCTTGTGCGTTTGCAAAATTGTTTTTTTTTCTCAAAAAGCGTTAAACATTTTGAATATCCCATGATGAATGTATTTTCACTTTGATAGAAGAACGAGAAGTTAATTAAAATTGTCGGTTGAAGCAAGATAAGCATGCTATGTTTACGATATAAACAACCAATTAATCTATATTGTAAAACAACTGAAAGATGCTGTTTTTGGTTAGTAAATCCAGTTATTATACACACAAGAAGAGATCAATAATATTGAAGAATTATGAAAAAATAAGCAAAAAACGTGGGGTTTCTATCTTTTAGTCCCATAACTTAACAAACCACACTAGAAGTTTTTCTTAATGAAAATGTTAAAATTTCCGTGCATCCAAAGTTGCTAAAGTTATTTGTATAAATTTGTGATTAAATAATGTTGACATTCTTTGAACACTTATTAAAATAGCGGGAATATGAGAAAAAAAATCAAAATCTTGCACGATTTCGATGGACGGTCCATCAAACTAGGAGCAGTTTTTGTGACGAGTTTACTTTCCCTCCGTTCGGTTTCTCTTGTTTCGAGAACAAACTTCATTAGTATGATAATTACGACGGTGATGGTGCTATTCTTCCATCGCCGCGCACAGGTAGATCGATGGTTCGGCGCTTTTGGTGAAAATAAAAAATATGGAAAGATCATTAATTTTTTGGTGCATATAGTTTTAGGCAAGGTCATTATTTCGTTAATAGGCATGACGCTCCGTTCGGTCTGCGGGAGACTGAGCCTTTACGTAATATGTGGTTCAGGTTGTGAAAATTACCTTGATATTTAGTATTGTATAGATTCTGTAATTTTGCACTTATACCTATAATTGCTTTATGAATGACATGCTTTGAATTAATATTTTGAATTAGAATGACATTCCGAAGTTGTACGAAAATACAGTTGTTGTCTTAGAAAATACGTTCGTTTAGTTTTTAAGAATATTATGAAGTGTACTTTATACTTGGGTGTAATATAAGTATTTGGGCGTGGTTCTAGCAGTCCCACCCCATGAAACCTGATGCGAGCTGTGTAAATAGAGTAATGAGTCTGATTTTTATAATTTTTATTCGATTGAAAGTACAGTTCTACATTTTCTCCTTCAAAGTAATTTCCTTGGTGTGCCTCCCCTGCTGAAGTCTGTCCTCTCTTCAAAGCAGTGCTGTCACTCAGATATTGCAATCGCCTTCAGCTGGTCGATTATTATATTTTCAATATTCCAAAATGATGTTCTTTGAGATGCATTTTTAATCTTAGAAAAAGGAATAAATCTGGTGAATAAGGGGTTGCGGAACCATAGTGATGTTTTTTACTTGTCAAAAACTCGTTAATTGAAATAGTTGTATGGCAAGGCGTATTGTCGTGATGCAGCACCCCGGTGTTCTTGATGTTCGGAATCCCACGAATGATTATTTTTTAATCTTTCAAAAACCTCTTATTAAAAAGGCTTTTTTACTGTTTGATATTGAGGCATAAATTCCTTATAGGCAAACCCTGGCTATCAAAAATGCCAATCAGAATGTTCTTAATCTTTGATTCGATTATTCTGACTTTGGGAGGTTATGCAGTGGGAGGTTATACTGTGTCATTTCTGGCTTTGACGCTTTGTTTCTCGATTCAAAAATCCAAGGCTCGCCACCAGTAGACACATTCCAGAAATAAGGGTTATTTTAAAACCGCCTTAAAAATCAATATGTTTCCCGCCTTTTGATTCTGCGAATGGTTTTTACGACAAAATTTCAGGTAGATTTTCTTCATACCCAATTAATAGGTCAAAATCAAATGCACATTTGTGTAAGTCAAACCCAACTCTTCCCCGATCACCCTGACCGTTAACCGACGATCAGAACCCGCAAGATTCTGGATTCCATAAACATTTTCATCACTTCTTACGTAGAAAGCGTAGTTTTACTGAAACTACTACCAATACGCAACTTTGAATACAAGTTCTATTCATGACACCATTTATATCATTTATGAGCACAATAAGTATTCGTAACCTAAGAATTGCAGAAAAAAATTTAGGTAGCTGATACTTTATTAAAAACTTAAACTTTCCTACTTTATAACTAAAAGAATACCCTTAAAATTTGGCAGTAATTTGGTTTTACTTGCGCCAACTTAGTATCAAGAGAAAAACTTTTCGAACAGCCCTCGTATTGAGTATTGTTATCTACGACCTCTTTGGTCCTTATTTATTTCTATACGAAATTTTTCAATGTATTTTCCTTAGTCTATATCTATCAATGACTCTTCGAGCTTTTTCTAATTCATACGTTCCTCGGAGTAGATTATATACTACTTTGCATAACATTGTTTGATGGTCAAAAGGAAGTTGGTGAAATGTGAAAGCGACAGAATCAAACCTTTTCAGCCACCGTTACGCTAAGATTCGAAGATTCGACGATTTCCTGATGTGCGCTTTTTGTCCGAATACATTAAAACAGAAAATTAATGACACGTGACCAATCCGTAATAGCGAACGATCCGTGCGGCTGTGCGGCCGACAAAAACGCTTTACGGTTTGCGGAGTTTTAAAAATCGCCTCACGAAGATGACACGTCGGATTCGGTCGGGGCCGAAGGCGGTGGCGGAGACGTGGTGGTCTCCTGGCGGGAGGCCGACAATAGAAATAAAAATTCGTTGCTGCAAACTGCGAAACTACACAATATTCAATAAGCGTCCTGTCGAAATAAAGAATATTATATTATTGACAACAGAAATGGCGCTGGAGAAAAATATGTATTCAAAAATACAATGTTAACATTCTTAGATTCGTTTAAGTTTATTTAAAGAAAGAAAGAAAAGAAATCTAGCGAGATATTTTTAAATTATACTTAAGATTAAGATTTATTTTTCAATTTTGATGCTGATTAACGATCACACCACGGTAAAACAAATGCCGGAATTTAAATACTTAGGAGCGACTCGACAAATTAGAAATTAAACATCGCTTACAACAGGACAAGAAAATTATCGACTGTCTCGATAGTATATATATATATATATATATATATATATATATATATATATATATATATATATATATATATATATATATATGTATACAGGGTGTCCCAAAAACTCAACGTCAAGCGGGCGCACCGGGCGAAAGGCCAGGTTATATACCAGTTCCGGTAAAATAAAAAAATCCATGTCACCGTGTTAAGTGATAATAAGCATTTTTTTGTAAATCTTGAAATTCGACACCCTAGGCTATATCTTTAAGTACTGTGATCATAAATTTCCCAATTTTTCAGTGATATTTTTATAACATGATCCTAAATAACCATGCTATTAATCGTAGTCACAAATCAAATAATGAACGTTATTAATTTAGTAAAAAAAAAGTTTCATTGAGTCATGGTTTAAAAAATTATGTCAGCTAACTTTGACACTTCATTTAAAAAAAAATGTATTACACTACCCTGGGCAAGTTGTTTCAAAAGATGGCCCATTTAGTCAAGATTTCAAAATAGTAAAACTGGCACTTTTCTTTTCACAAAATATATTATTGCTTATTTTTTTTTGGAAAAGGACCACATTTCAAAAAATCATGATAAAAATAGTTTTGTGTGCTCAGTATTCAGATTTATCAACAGATTTCACTAGCCATAAGTATGCAATGTTATGATTTGATACATATGTCGTTTTATTCTAGTGACATTAACCTCAAAACTGTACAAGCTGAAAGTCATTGTTTGCTAGTAGAGACTTACGGTGAGCATATCCCAACCATAAGAACATGTGAAACGTGGTTTTGACAATTCAAATGTGGTGATTTCAACGATCAAGACAAAGAACGTCCTGGTAGGCCGAAAACGTTTGAAGATGCGGAATTGCAGGAATTATTGGATGAAGACCCAACACAAATTCAAAAACAATTGGCAGAAAAGTTGAATGTGAGCCGAGTCGCAATTTGTAAACGATTGCAAGCGATGGGAAAAATCCAAAATATGAGAAATATGGGAAAATATGGGAAGATGATGAGGGTACCACATGAATTAAATGATAGGCAATTAGAAAATCGAAAAATCATCATTGAAATGCTGCTTCAAAGGTATGAAAGGAAGTATTTTCTGCATCGAGGAGTAACGGGTGAAAAAATGGATTTATTTCGAAAATCCCAGGCGAAAGAAAATCATGGTTTTTACCTGGCGAAGCCGGTCCATCGACTGCAAGGCCAGATCGCTTTGGTCGCAAGACCATGCTCTGTGTCTGGTGGGAACAGGTTGGTGTTGTATATTATGAACTGTTGAAACCTGGAGAAACAGTTAATACTGATCGCTACCGACAACAAATGATCAATTTAAACTGTGCATTGGTCGAAAAACGTCCACAATACGCTCAAAGACATGATAAGGTGATTTTGCAGCATGACAACGCGCCGTCTCATACAGTAAAACTAGTCAAATAAGTGTTGAAATCACTTGGATGGGAAATTTTATAGCACCCGCCGTACTGTCCAGACCTGGCTCCATGTGACTACGACCTTTTCGTATCCATGGGGCACGCGCTTACAGAGCAGCACTTCGCAGATTTCAAAAAAGTTAAAAAAATGGCTCGATGAATGGTTTAGCTCAAAAGAGAAACTGTTCTTTGTAATAACACTGGGGAACAGCAATTTTGTTGACTTGGATCTGTGAATTGTTTTTGACTAATTTTTCATCTCTGAATTCAAAAATATTCACAGTTTTTCTCTATCACGTCAAGTTCTTAAGCTACAGCATACCGCTCATTTTACCTTAAAAGTGTACATACGAAAGGAAATAAGGTGAGATCTGACCAAATAGATTAGTATATTTTATTCATACAGAGGTTAACATATTATTAAAAGTTAAATTGTGTTTATACAAAAAAATAAATAAAAGATATTTTGGTAAAAATTTCTTCTTATAGCTTTTCCTGGAGTGTTCAGTTTGTGGACATTCTCGTTTGATGCTCCAACAGTAGTCAGCCATCATACTGACATCCCATCTACCTTGATACCGCGCTTCCATAACCTTTAGATCTTGGTGGAATCGCTCGCCCTGTTCATCACTAACAGCACCAAGATTTTCTGGGAAGTTAGCAAGATGACTATCTAAGAAATGCAGTTTGATGCTCATGTTGCAACCAAGCTTTTTAAAGCTCTCCAAGAGCTGTTAAACAATTTCGATGTAATTCGGGGCTCGTGTATTTTCAAGAGTCTTTAACAATACTTTTAAAAGCCAACCAAGCATTCCTTTCAAGTTCGGTCATTGTTTCAGTGAAATTTTCATCTTTAACGAGTTGCCCAATCTGTGGACAATCAAACACACCAGCCTTTATCTTTTCATATGACAGGCTAGGGAATACCGAAATGATATACTTAAAGCAGTCTTCTTCAATGGACAAAGCCTTAAGAAATTGCTTCATGAGACCTAGTTTTATATGCAAAGGCGGAAATACAATGTTTTTTTCTGAGGACAAGTGGCTGATTAAAAATGTTTGGATCACCAGGTCTTAGGTCAGATCTTGGCGGTCAGTTCGATTTCACCCAATGCTTCTCACGAGCTCTGCTGTCCCACATACACAAAAAACAGGGATACTTGGTATACCCGCGTTGCTGGCCAAGAAGGAAACAGACCATTTTAAGGTCAACACAGATGATCCATTGGTGCATGTTATATTGCAACAAGTCAATGACTTTCTTTATGTCGCCATATTCTTCACGTAAACTGAATGACATATTGGGACTGAACCGTATAAATTTCCATTTTGTAGGAGAACACACTTCAAGCTACGCTTTGAGCTATAACAATCGCCATTCAGTTGCGTTGTAGTTAGAAATGGCCAATTCTTTCATTAAACCTTCTTACATTCTGGCAATATACAAATCCCTCATTATTTCTGATGTACTGCCTAACTTCACTTTCACTGGATCGATAGTAAGTGACTTTAGCTCCTTTGTCAAGCAAATTTTTTTCGTGCAGTCTTGATGCTAATAATTCCGATGGTTTTTTGGATAGTCCCAAATCTCGTGCTAAATCGTTTAATTCATGTTGATTGAATCCTTTACGAATAGAATCATTGGAAACTTTGAATTTTTCGTCGGTGGAGTCACTTCTATCTTCACTTGATTCACATTCTTGTATTTCTAAAGAAGGTAATTCTTGAAAAACTGGCACTGGAATTTCAGCTGAATGAGGCACAGGGCGTATAGCTGACGGTAAACTAGGGTACTCGATTTTATGTTTGTTTTTCTTGTTGAATCCTGATGTTTTTCACTATGCAAAAGTAGCAATCACTTAAGTGATCTTTGGGCTCTCGCCAAACCATTGGTATACCAAACGAAAGTTTATTACGTGTTTTCTTCGTCCACATTCGTAAACTCTCTACACACTGCTTGCACACTTTATGAGGGGCCCATGATTTATCTTGATCACCTATTTTCACTTTAAAATAAGCAAAATAAGCTTGCCTGACAAATGTACTAATATTAGTCCGTTGAATGGGGATGGTAAAACTGCCACATATATAATAAAATGAATCAGGGCCGTTTAAGCACTTACGACGAGAACTACCAGAGGCAGACATAACGAAAATCTGTAGTTGTGTATGTATATTTTGACTTCACTATATCAGAGCGTCCCCACTCCTAGGTCGAAGAAGGTTCGCCGGTAGGAGAGCATTAGTGATCTCTGTGATTCAGCAAGCTTAGTCGGATTCGCAATAACTGTAGAGAAAAAAACTTGATGTTGATGACGTGATAGAAAAAAAACTAAATAAAGTTTTGGAATTAGCATGTCAATTTACGTATAAAACTGCTTAAATATCGAACTCAACAGGAATTATTTTTCAAATTGTTCCGCAGTGTAATCCATTGTAAATAAAGAAATTACCCACGCAACTGGTAAGTGAGATGGACAGATATAGTGATAGAGTGACATTGATAGTGACGCTGTACGACGATGAATTAGAGAGAGACAGATTAACATTCAACTTTAAGATGACTCATTTAGTGAAGAGTTTAAAATGATACAACAATTACCATTTTTCTTTCCACAAAAAAATATTACTTTCTGAAAAAGAACTTTATTAAAAAAAAATTCAACCCAAAGGCAATGCGTGTGCGTCAAATTAATAATTGGTCTATTATTTTATTAAGATAAAACTTAATCAAAATGAAATGAAATAAATTATTGTAATACTTTTATTTATCACAACAGTTTTCTTTAAAACTAAAGCAAATGCTCAAATTGTTTGTCTTTGGCACGAATACATGCTCTACATCACCTCAGAAAAGATCTTTTCACCAGTGTAAATTTCCTTGCAATTATTTCTTCTACTGGTTCAACAATTCTGTGACGCAGTTCCGGTAGTTTTTGTATTAGTTTTGAATACACTTTTTCTTTTATGCAGTACCAGTAAAATAAATCAAGGAAGTTTAGGTCCGTGGAATGAGAAGACCACTCAATTGAACCACGGCGCGCAGTCCACCTTTCGGTATACTCTGTGTTCAAATAATCCTGTACAGGACGAGCATAATGTGCTGGGCAACCATATTGTTGAAAACATATTTCTCTGTACATATTGAGTGGTACATTTTCTAACAAAATCTGCAAATCGTAAAGTAGTTAGCGCGATATCGTCAAATTCTTGTAGATGTGCGTTCTTCTAAGAATTTCTCCTTCGGGTGAACTGGACTTTGATTCGTGTTAGGTAGTGGTCAATGTTCGCGCCCCCGCGGACTTGGACATCTTGGATCTCTCTTTGTTGTGGGTATGAGATCACAACGTGTTCTATCTGGAATTCTCCAATCTGTTGCATAGGCGATCTCCATGTCTTCTGTTTTCGTGGAGATTTTCTTAGGGATGTTGACATAATCTTCAGGTTATTCTGTTGCCATAGTTCAATGACTCTTGTATCGTTCTTGTTGGTAAATTTGTATATATACATGTACATAGCATAGGGGAGCATATATAGCATAGAGTATACAGGGGCTTCAACAAATGCTCGCCATTGGTTTGTGCTGGGGCCTTATTTTAATTCCATGTAAATAGTTCAAAACCTGCTTTTGAAGCTGTTAATTGGTTTTCCCATCTTTTAGATCTGTCTACTACAGTGATTCTTTTTTATTTACTAAGCTGAAGAAATATTTATATGAAACTCATGTTTCTAAAGCCGGAGATATTATTGCTTCAGTGAATGTCTTGCTGATCTGATCACATCCTTTTCCATACATTCATTTTATTGATCAATTTTGTTTTTTGGCGTCTTAAATGTTTGTTTTACCAAACTCGTTTTTTGTTTAGTTTAGAAAATTATGGAGAAATGTTTTCTAAAAGCTATCTCATTTATAAATTTCTTGGTGGCTATTTGTTAAAATTTTATGACAATTAGACCGCATTCTATTTGATTTTTTTATGGAAATATTACTATTATTATAAATATTTACTTTGACTTGTTAGATCACAACAAACTACTAACGCTTTTGTCGTTGTCAGGTCAAAATCTTATATTAGATCTTATAATACGATTTTTCGATTATTTAAGTATAAAATCTTTATTATAAATCTAATGATATTTCTTCAGTTACGAAAGTAGATTTTTTTTAATGCAATCAAATTAATCTGGCCAGCTGCAACATTTACGATTCTTGAGTGAAAAAGATGGAAAAAGGAAAGAGCCAACAATTAGAGCAACATCTGAATCGAAGTCGGCTGACAAACATGTGCCGGCAGAGCAGCACAAGCGAGTTCTTGATTTGAATTAATAACGTGTTAATGGCGATAAGACGGGAAGTGGCAATGGCCCATGAGCTTTCAGTGAGTTACGACATACGGGTTAATGAAATGCGATTTTTGTTTGTTTTATTTCGAGAGTAATCAGGTTAGCTTTGGTTAAATGTACAGACGACTTTTTTTAATTACTATTTTTTTTATTATTGTACGTACTATAAGTATATTCTTTTTATCTACTATAATATATAGTATATATTCTTTATATTGCATATTTTATATAGAATATATTAGTTATACCTACTTTTATTATAAGTATCTAAAATTTTAATTTAGCTTAGAGTGAGCCTAGTAATTCTTTATAGTGGCTATTTCAAACAGGTGTTTCATACATACTTTCCAAAGTGAAAAAATTATACAGGACTAATATTCTGCAATGATTGCGGAAATCGATAAATAATGAGAAGTTGCTAAGGGTATGGAATATTAGAAAAAAACCTGCAGAGTATAGCCTGCATGAGGAAATCTATATACAAGATAGAGGGACAGAAAGGTCCTCATTTTCTATTAAAATATGTCATTTTCGGTGTAACATTTTATTTTAATTTTATTTACCTTGTAGTGTTGGCATCTTTAATAAAACATGGAGCCTGACAGTCGCTATTTGAATAAATACAGATTTGAATTTTTGCACAGTCATACAGATTGATGGGTCACAATTTTTAAAGATACTCAATTGAAATCTGAATATTAAACTCAGCTACCTACGAATTCACAAACAGGGTCATTGCTGTATATTTTGTTTTGCAGTAGAGATATCGAAAAAAGTTATTAGAAAAAGTTGTTCAGAATATTATTTTACCCACATTCCGAGTTTTATGACAAAATTCGCATTTTTATTCTATTCGTAAAATTCTATATTCACAAAATTATTAAAAGTTTATTTTTTAATTCGATAATTAGTATGCGATGGAAAGTAAAAACTTGACGCATTGTCAATTTAATAGTGTCATGTATTTAAATATTTCAGTATAATAAATAACATTTACAAAGGAATAATTATTTTATTCTTATGGGAAAACAATTTTTAGTAATTAAATTAGGAAAAAGGTTAGGTAGGTATTAGGAAAAAGGTTAATTAGGTCAAATTTAGGAAAAAGTATACAACAGTAATTTTCATAATACAAATAATTAACTATCAAATATGATCTATCTCAAGTACTTCTCCGTCTATTTCAATACATTTTTCTATTCTTTTACGATTCTGTTTAGCTACTCGTCTAAGATTGGGGTTGCTGATTTTTTGACAGGCTTGCCTTATTCTTGCACAAAGTTCTTCTCAATTTCTGGGCCTTGTTTTATAAACTTTATTTTTGACCATTACCCAAAAATATAAATCGCGGGGTGTAATATCGGGAGATTTCGGAGGCCACATTTCAGAAAGATTTCCTATCCAGCGCATAGGAAATTTTTGATTCAAAAATTGACGAACAATCTTTGAATTGTAGATGGATACACCATCTAGATGTAATTACATTACCTGTCGCACATTAAGAGGAATATTTTCAATTGCATTTCAAAATTTCCTATCGAAGAAGTTAACTAAGTGACCAGCATTTAATGATTCATTAAAGAAAAAAGGACCGATTATTTCATTTCCTAAAATCCTACACCAGACATTGATTTTCTGGGAATATTGGCCTTTACAAATTATAACCCAGTGAGGGTTACCTCTGGCCAGTATCTACAGTTTTTAGACGATACAATCCCATTAGTGGTATCTTCATTACTAAACATGTCTATCACTTAAAAATTACCTTAGGCCCAATAACAATAGTCTAATCTTCTATTATTATCACCTTCTTTCAATGTATGTAAGAACTTCTGTTTATAAGGCTTGATTTTGTGACGAGCGAAACATTTTCTGAATTTATCCTTGCTAATATTCAGTTAAGACGATCTCGAAGGCCCATGCATGGATTTTGCGGGTGAATTCGACGAAGTTGGCTTTTTTGATGGATTTTAATAATACTGTCAGTTTCATTGAAAAGATCATTTACAGCGGCTGCTTTTCCATGAGTAATGGGAGCACGTTGGGAATGTATCATGTTAAAGTCTGCAGCAACATCTCTGCTACTATGAGCAAAATCACCAAACAATAATATTATATATTAATATATTTACTATTTATATATATATATATATATATATATATATATATATATATATATATATATATATATATATATATATTAATATAGTCTAATGTATTCTTCCATCCGCGAAACACTTCGAATTAACATTGTTGTTTGAGTTGTTTTACTTTCGGCTTTGGCGTATCTCCTGCGACCACCCACTTCTTCCTTTGCTTCATATTGATGTAGAGGCATCATTTCTCCTCTCCCGTGATGATTTTGTGCAAGAATCGTTGCTTGTGTCAGCGTGTTGCTCAATTGCTGGTTTGTTACGGCGATTTTTCTTGTTGTCATCGCTTAGTTTCTGTACACCCAAACTTCGAATTTTTTAGTAAATTCCGTAGATTTAAGAAGTCAGGAAATTACCACAAGGCTGCAGTTCATCTTCTCAGTCATCTCGGTGTGTTTGACGCCCGTCCTCCTTCAAAAGCGCTTTAAGGTTATTGTCGCCGAAGTTGCAAGATCGACCAGAGCGGGGCATGTTTTCCAGCTCGAACTTTCTATTTTATGAAGTTAGCAAATCAGTCTTGATCAGTCCGATTGGCTATAGCGTCCTCTCTATATACCGCGCAAATATCTTGAACTAATTATGTTGCTTTTTAACGGCGACAAAAGGTGAAATATAGCAAGTGTCGAAAATTATGTTTTTTGCTACCTGGAATTTTTATTTCAAAAGTCTGAAACTGAAACAAAATTATGTTTTTCATAAAAGTGATACTAATAATTTTGTAGAGTAAGAAAACGGCTTTCGAATACATATATACACTTGATCAAACAAAATAAAAATGGAGAATGAACAAAGTAATTATACTAAACGACGGAAACTTATGGGACAACCAATTGGGGTTTTGAAAAATAAAATTGCGCTAAATGAAAATATCATATATGTTTTATAACAAAACTATTTTTATTACAATTTTTTTCCTTATCATTAAAAGGTTATATCAAATTGAAAATACATTTTTAAACCTAGTACCGATGACACGCCGACAGTGACGAAAAAAAACCTGAGCATGTGTGACGTCACAATGTTTATTTCCCCTCAACATCACAGACAGCTGATACGAGTGTTTAAGTTTTTAATGAACGTATTCTTATTATTATCATCAGGGTATTGATACATTTATTGAAAATATCAAATCTAATTAGTTATCGTGCTTGTTTGGTACCATTTTGTGCAAATACTACAAAAACAACTACCAAAAATTATTTTAAATGTGCTACAAAATGTTAAACGCCGAAATTAATGGTTCAAAGCAGCACGACGTAATCCTAAAACAACATCAAATTTTTACAACCAGCATATATAAAAGATTGTTATTTATAACATTATATCAATTTTTTTATTTTTGAGTATTTATTACATATATTAACTATATTAGCTTTACTCAGAACTTTATGTTCTGGACATACACGTCCTTTCACCATGCAAATACAATTTTTGGGGTTAAGTTGAATATATCCTATTGGTTTGTTACCGTAATTTTCGCATGACACCCTACAAATAATTTAATTATATTTAATATAATTTTTTTTTCTGATTTATATTTGCATTATTATTTTTAGTAGATTTAATAGATGCTTTAGCACTTCGAACTTCAGTTGAATTGAACCGAATGTCATTTTTGAGACAATCCGTGACCGTAAAAATATTTACATCAGGTATATTATCAGAACTGGCCTTTACGAACCCTTTGTTACACATTACTGAATTAAATTAGTAACCAACAATATTTTTTTGAGCTAAACTTCAATAATTTTGACAGTATTTACACAGGTAAAAGCTGTTGACAGTACTTACGCGAAAACACTTAATGTTTCTTAACATAATAACGTCACAAACATGGTAGACAATCGTGGCGCTTTTGTAGTCACTTGATTTTATTTTAAATTTGATTAATTTTAATTCATTAACTGCAAACAATTTTTTAAAAGTTTTTCGCATCGGTTATCAATATTATTTATGATAAAGTTTTAAAATAAAGTAACAAAATCAATAATTATGTTTTATTCCAAAACCCAATTGGTTAACACTGCACCTCATTTTAAAGTTCTGACAACCTTATTGGACAACCCGTTACAAAACGCTTATACTTATAGGTCACCCTAATGATTTCAGTGCTTCGGGTACACTGGTTGTCAACATTATTTTGAAATCTATATTCTGCTTTCATTCATTAAGAAACATATCCATAGATACGACTCATATTTAATTAATAATATAAGTAACATTCTCTTAGATCACCCTTATACAAAATATGCTCCTTCAGTAAATGACCCGTCATACCAAGTGCAAAAAAAACGGCGCCAAAAGTTGTAGACCGAAAGTCACACGATCGCCTACCGTCGTCATCGTCGCCGTCGTCGTCGTCGTCATCGAGCATGCACCTCGTTACGGCCGCCCAGTGGGAAAAAAGCGACCGAGAGCAGAAAAAAACCCGAATTGGCCGTAATTAAAATATTAAAATGAACGTCGCGCGGTGTGTCGGCGCAGCCGAAACGTAAATCGCAGCACGTTTTGCGATTAGCCACGGTCGCGTTAGAAACGGGGACCGTCGTATCGAAAAATAATTTATGACGATGGGGGGGAAACACTGGTTGCTAGAATACAGAGACATGTTTAAATGCGAGTATAGTAGAAAACTATGAACCTAACCGGAAATAGTGGATTGTTTGGAAAATTCGTAAGAATTTTTCATTGGCTGCTCTTTTAATGCTTGTAAGCAAAAATATGTGTTGGATTACTAATGTTTATTTCCATATTAATAATTCCTGCGGTATTTACAATGTTAATGAGAAAAAAAATACTTTGTATTTGGTGGGATTGGAAGGCATCACTACACCGACCATTACTATTCAATAGATCGGCTGAAGGCAGCAATAGAAGAAAACAGGCCGAAATAAGCAAATAGGCAAGGCGCCATGTATCATGATACTACAAGACCATACGTTTCGATCGTGACCCGGTAAAAATTATTAAATTTTACTTGAGATGTTTTGTTTTATCCACCTTACTGATCGAATATGGCATCCTCGGTTTACCATTTATTTCGCTACTTACAAAATTGTTTAAATGAAAAAAATTTTAAGGACGAACGAGCAAATCTATGGGAAAAAAGTTTCCAAATCTAGGACTTGAAATTTGGAAATTATTACAAAAGATCTACTTGAGCTATGCTCAAAATTAGAAAATTATTCACCGTCTAGTGTTTTGGAAAAATTATATAAAAAATTATATTTTCAACCGTTCTAATATATAGTCCCTTATGGAAGAATGATTTTCGCTACGGATTTTTCTATATTTTCACTATTAATCTTCCAATTTTATAGAATACAAAAGATCACATGATAACATTTAATATTTGCAGAATGTTATATATAAATAATATCGGGTTACCAATATAATTATTGAAGTGAAAACTTCTTTAGCCGCGTTGAGCGATTTTCGGTAGGGGCCAAACTTATGGGTTCGCGTCACCGACATGCTAGTGAAGTGTTGGGCTAAACTGGCGACGCCGGGCTAGACTGGCGACTGTATTTTAAATGTGTTATAATGTTTTTTAAATTAAATTGTGTTTTAGATAATCGTTATTTTAATTGTTTAATTGTAGAATCACTGTACAGTACAAGAATGAGTACTTTATATACTAATATTTTTATGTAGAAAAATGAATAACTAAAACAAGGCATTTATTTTCGAATATTTCGAATATTGGTATCAATATTTGCGTTGAAAAATTTGATATTATTTATTATTCTAATAGTAAATCTCTGAAACACATCGTGCAATGAATATTTCATAGTGGCTTAGGAGTTATCTTACTAGTGTGGTAAAACAGATTTTTAGTCGTTCGATAGTGTTTTTAATGCGAGTTTTAAAATTAAAAATTCTATAATATTTTATAATAAATTTAATTTCTCAAAACTATTGTTTATTGGTCATTGTTTATTGTTTATTGTCAGAAATAAAATACGTGTTTTGTTATTTTTTGCAAAATGATTATTTATAAATATATATCATTCAAATTCAAATTATATGTCATTTAACTTCACCATTAGAACTCTACAAAAAAATATTGTAATATAAATAGTTTTTCTAAATGTTCATTTTGTATATTTGTTTAGATCTTCGATCCTACGTAACAAAAAATAATACATTTTTAAATTATATATTTAAAGAATAATTAATTTAAAAATTTAAACAAAAAACAGTTATTCCAAAGGGTCAAATTTTCACATCTGTGGGCAGTCTCATGACCTTTTTTTTGATAAAGTCTAAATTTTGATTATTAATAACCAAACACCCGATCAAAAGTCTGGCAACGTCACGCAACCAGCTGAGAAAAAAAAACAGAGAGAGTTATAGCTAAAAAGAGAGATAACTATGTATGATATTTCTGAATATGAGGTTAAAAAAGTAATTTTTTTTTACAGAATTTACCTTTGCGTCTAGAATGCATATTTTTTTTAGTATGTATTTCCTACCTTGTAGCCTTAAAATTCTTATTCATATACACAATATAAGCTGACATTATTTGGCAATAAAGATGCTCATTTTTGGCAAAATACGTTATTGATCTATCACTACGTAGGCAAAAAGTTGTATATAATGGTGATTACAAAATAGACTAAATAAATATTTACATAAACTATTTGCGTTTATCGTTTCCTTAAAAAAATCCTATTAATTTTCCGGGCAACCTATTGTTTCTTTACAACTTGGTATGACTGTCCTTGACATTTGACAGAAGTTTCATATAATTTGACTTATTAAATTAGCTATTTATAGCGTGTTTTTGCTCAGACACGTCGATAGTTCTGCAGAATAACTAAAGATAAAAAGTCTCAATCTGTTAAAAACATTCAATAATAGTACTAGATATTTAATAACCACAAGCACAATTTCAGAGAAAAACATACAAAACAAAATAAAAGAATTAAACAGTTATAACACAAAAAGAGAGTCTAGCAATGGTGTCCACGACTACCCACTGTCTACTGAAGTAGGCATGTAAAGAGAAAGGTTCGATCTTAACAGACATCCTTATCATGTAAGAGCTCTTGTATAACTTGCAAAAGAATTTAAATTAGGTTATCTTAAACCAACCTAACTTAAACTAAATTAAGTTAAATCCCATTAATCGTGAGTACAATAATTCAAAGTAAATCTAATCAAAGTAAATTAAATCAAATTAAAGTAATTTAAATTAAATTGTCTAACCTTACTAAATGGTGATAGTGATTGAGCAATCAGTGTTGAATATTCATGAAAATACTAATAAAATAATAAAATAATATCTGGTCTTATCCTTTTGTGGTGTTGTTCGATTATCCTGTCTCTGGACTGTCCAGTTACCAAGATAATCCATTACTGAGTAGTTGTGTGACTAGAACGCGGGGTTCCTAAAAAGACTATAGTCTACATTGACCAGGTTCTATAATGACCGGGCCCTAAAACCCCGCGGTCCACCAACAGCGTCGACTTCCTAGATGTCTGTCCGTCTTGTCGGCATTGAGACGTATGTTCAACTCGAGGTGAGATGTTCGACACTTTCGGCCTTCGCCCCGGAGAATACCGGGAGAATACCGTAAGACTCGCGCAAAACAATCTTACCTGTAGCAGCCGATAATTTGTAAACGCTACCAGTTAGAATATATTTTGTTATTGCAAACAAAGTTTACAAATGGTACAAGGACTTGATGATGGTAGAAAAGCAGTTGAAGATGAATAATCTCATTTAGGAAGACCTGCCACGCCAACCAAAGAAGAAAACATTATCACCAGAGTGATCCCCATTACCATTAGAGTCCCCTGAAAAAACCGTGCAGATTTATGGCAAAACAATTCATAATTTTTGCATCCCGATAACGCACCATCGCGTACCGCAATAATTATTCGATTATTATTCGCTAAATATCAAAACAAAAACCATTCCACAAGCACCATATTCACTGTATACGGTGTGACTTTTTCGTGTTTCCTCGATTAAAAAAAAAACACTTGATGTAGATCTAGTGCTTAGAAGTAATTCAAGAGAGTTCGCTTTCAAGGAAATATTAGAAAACGAGTTTAAAAACTATTTCGATAAATGGGAAAAAAGTTTGAATAAGTGTATTGCAATGAAAGTGGATGGATTACTTTGAAGGAACATAATAAATTTAGATAAATAAATAAGTATTTTGTGTTTTATATAAAAACTCACTTTACTTTTTGATGATTGTAGTACAGTCAAAGCTCCTTATTTACTGTCACCAAAAATTGTTCGTGATATAGATTGAACACTGTAGTTAGTCTCTCTAAGTGGTGTTATTATCCGTGAGACAGCTAAGCTTCTTTACGCATATTTTATCTGGTGGACCTGGTAATGAATATATGGATGGAGGATTTCAAGCATGGTAATGTTGTTCAATAAGTTCAAGGTACGACAATCACTGCATAATATCAAAATTGTTGGAGAAGCTGCATCTGCAGGCGCTTCAGCAGCAGCAACATATCCAGAAGAATTATTAAAGTTAATTACTGATGGTGGATACAAACTTGAACAAGGCAGACGAAACTGCCCTGTTTTGGAAAAGAAAGCCAAACAAAACTTTTATATCCAAAAAAGTAAAAAGTCCCAAAAGAAAAAGAAGTTATTCATATTGTTAAAAAATCTCCCATCAAATTGCTTTTATTATATATTTTTTTAGTTTATACCAAACCTTGGAACATATCCCCTAATCTCCAACAAATTGCCATTCCGTATTCGCGGTTTCTGTATCCCCGGCGTATTTACGGAACGTATCGCCCGTGAATAATAACTGTATATCATCTAATGGAATGGACTGATTCCTCGCAATAATTCATTTATATAAAAAGTAATTTTAATTTATTGATTTTTCTATTATCATTTAATACCTCTATTAAATGATACACACAAAAACTACCAAATTAATCTATTAAATGAGGTAGCCGATATTAGATGGAAATTAATTTTAAATAAACGAACTGAGACTTATGTCTAAACTTTCACTATATACAAAAAAAATGTACCACAATTGTTTCAACAATAAGTGCCTCTTTCAAATACCAAACTACAATATTTACATTTCCGGTAAGATAATGCAATATACATGGTGTGAGAGAAATAACTTTCGATAATTTTTCCAATGATTCTTTACAATATTTTGAACAAAAAGTTTAAAAAAGTTAGTAAACTAGAAGAGATTTACCACTAAACACCGAATTATTTTTTTTAAAGTTCTCGAGGCAAGTTTCGCTAACCATGTTAACATCATCAGGAGATTATTTATTCTAAGTTGCTAACATGGTTAGCGAAGTGTTTAGTGGTAAATCTCTTTGAGTTTAGTGTTTCACACCGAAGGTTCCAATAGAAAAATTGAATAGGTTAGTACTTTAAATTTTTTTCTAACAACTCGGCGACTTTGCCAATTGTAACGTCTCATCGTCTTGTATATTTCGATACATCGGAAAGCATTTTTTTGTTTTATTATCCTCTTAAGGCATTGTTTTAAAATAAAATATAATGTTTTTATAGCAATTTATTTCATTCATTTCATCTTACGAGCGATATTTATCGGGTCAAAAAAATAATGAAATTTTTTTATTTTCCTAAAACTTAAAATATTTAGAGAAATTCACAATTTTTATTTATAATACTAATACAAGCTTTATAATTATTAATAAATCAATATTTATTTATAAAAATTAACGTATACACCAGTGTATACGTTAATTTTGTAGTGTATATTGTTTATATGTATATAATACGTTAACACAGTAATACGTTTTAAATGATTCACGTTACTTTTAAAAACATATGATTAATTGTTTTATTAAATTAAATGTTCTAAATATCCAACATTTGACCGGGCCCTTAACCTACTTTTTCTTAATTCACTGAAAAAGTCTTGATATATTTCTAATTTGGTTGGAAGAAGCTTTTCCGCAAATAAGAAGCATATCATAAAATTTGCATACAAAATACAATACACTGAAATAATTTTTGCCGCTAAAGCCCCTTGTCGTGAGAATGATCTCAATTAGTCAATGCAACGTTACCATTTCCATTTTGGAGCAACAAATGGTTGTGAAATTTGACTTGAAACTTGAAAAAATCGCTACTGAAACTTATAATTTATTGAAATAAGAGTATGACATTGAATGTTTATCGCGTGCACGTGTTTTTGAGTGGTTCAAGCTGGACGAGAAGATGTTGAAGATGGTTCATGCCCGGGTCGCCTTTCCACGTCAAAAACGGATGACAATATCGAAAAAATCCGTAATCTGGTTCGATCTGACCGTTGGTTAAGTATTCGTGCGATTGCTGAAACTGTGGGAATTGACAAAGAATTTTACATAACAATTTTAACATGTAAAACGTATGTGCCAAAATGGTGCCTAAAATTCTCACGTTTGAACAACAAGAAGCTCATAAAAATGTTTGTACTGACACTTTGAATGCCAATGAAAATGACCCAAACTTAGTGGAAAAGATAATAACAGGTGACAAATCGTGATTTTTTACTTATGCTCCTAAAACGAAGCGCCAATCTATGCACTGGAAGAGCGCAAATTCACCGAGAGCCAAAAAAGCTCGAATGAGCAAATCAAAATTCAAAGTTATTTAATAGTCACACCTCGAATAACTTAAATATATTAGAAAATATAATAGAAATTTAGACTTAAGTCTCAGTTCGTTTATACAAAATGCATCTAATAAAATATAATTTTTATACAGTGTTGTTTTTTTGTTTTCAACATATTTATGATTAATAATAATATTTTTTTTTAAGAGAGTATGTATTTCAATGTTTAAATTTATCTCTAATATTTAAAGTAATAAAAATAAACTAACAAATTAAGTCGTTTTTGGTTGGACTAAGAAGGCAACCGTACATGCTGACATTTGACACTCAAGGCTATTAACGGTACCGAATCAAATCGAACCTCGCTCTGTATTTACCAGTTTTAACCGTGTCGCATAAATGGCGCCGGTTGCTAGACATCCCTGGGTGAATTGCTACACGCGATACACTCAGTTTTACATAATCACATGTTACACCTGGCATAGGCAATCTGCATCACTTGTGTAATGGATAATTGACAAAGGTGAAGCTGAGATTACGGAGATGGAATCAGTAGGATTAGATAATCATATGATGGCATGATTGAGTAGGTGTGTATTGTTTTCTATAATGACTGGTGTAATCCGTTTACGATGGATTGGTTCACCTCACTTACAAAGTTTATGTATAGAAAACTGTGCTAAATAACCATGACAAAATGTTAGTTTTATTAGAACAGTGCTCATATATAAATAATGTAATCTGTATTCAGTATTTTATGTTCAAAATAGTCTCTTTGTGAGTTATTTTAATACCGGAAATGCTTTCCTTTCATTGCGACTTTCAGATTTTGGAATGGAGATTTTGGAAAGTCACATAGAGCTAAGTAATATCTGAATGATTGTGGCGTGTTCATATATTTTTTTTGCTTTATTTCATTTATTTATTTCATATATATATTTATATATTTTATTTCATTTATATATTCTCTAGAGCCTACAATTAAGTTTACTTTAGAGATGGAGAAGGAAAATAAATTGCCATTCCTCAACACTTTAAAATTAAAACAAAACAACACATTAAAAACTACAGTTTACAGAAAACCGACAAACACAGATAGGTATCTCAATTTCTTTTCAAATCACTCAAAATCGGTCAAAATAGGAGTAATTAAAAGTTTATATGACAGAGCAAAACTTGTTTGTATCGACAGTGATACACTACAAAAAGAAACAAATCACATAAAAGACATTTTAATAAAAAACAATTGCCCACAAAATTTTATAGATAAATCGTTTAAAAATTTTAATACCGGACAAAACAGACAAGTTATTAATAACAATAATAATAACTCTCAAACAATTAACCTCACAATTCCTTATATCCGCGGTATTCCTGACACAATTAAAAGAGTAGGAAATAAATACTACATAAGAACGACATTTAAAACAAAAAATACTCTTAGATCTTTATTAACAAAGACTAAAACAAACAATATACAACACAATACCAAAAATGTGGTTTATAACATTCCCTGCGAATGTGGCAAATTCTATATAGGTGAGACATCTAGAAAGTTAGATGTTAGAATAAAAGAGCCTTCTTAGAAAGGGCGATTTTAATAAATCTAGAATTTGTCAACACGCATGAGAATCGGTTCATAAAATAAATTGGAATAATTCCAAAACGGCATTAAAAGAATCGGTAACAAAATACAGAAGATTAAAAGAAACTGCTATAATTAATTTAAATAAAAATAACTGTATTGCTATGCCTGCGGTAGACTTAAATTCAATATGGTTCCCGATTCTAAAGAATACAATTAAACACATTTAAATATTTGAATACATAATCAGTACAATAAACAATCACACAGTAAACATTACCTATATATATTTTTTGGGAGTATGTGATTGTCATGAAAATCTATTGTTGCCATTGTAAGTATCGTTGCCACACACAAAAATTATATATTTACTTTCACTCGTTACTTTATATATTACAAATTAATATAATTTATTTTTTACTTTAGTTTTGAAAATGGGGGGAGAGGACCCTCCGAAACGTTAACGTTAAAATTTTGTAAAATTTTTTATAACATTTTTATATCTTTAAAATTTTGTTCGTTAGGCAAATATATTACAAAAAAGAGAATCACTGAGAAATGTGTCTCCGTTTGGTTTTTTGTTTTTACCTAGTGATTCTCTCTTTGCATAAGAACAGGTATTTTTGATATTTTTTGAGTTTTAGATAGTGGCGAAAAACCCAAATAAAGGAAAAAAAAATCACATAGAGCTACATCAGGTGAATATGGGTAATGATTGAGCACCAAGATATTTTTTAACTAAAAACTCTCAAAATCATTTTACAAGAGTAGAGTGAATAGTTGGATTTTTTAAAATAAAATATATATTTTTTGATACTTTTGAAAACGAGTGAAAAATCGATTTATTTTATAACGTAATCTCCTTTTAGCTCGATACGCTTCGCCCAACAATTTTCCATCTTTTTTATTCCATGCAAAAAGTACAACCTGTCGAACTGTGCAAAATATTCATTTAATAATCATTTCTTTATGTGTGGGTAGAGAAAGACGTAGGGGAAGGCCAACTCTAGAGAATAGAGTGGATGTGACATTAATTCGTAGCGCAAATTGACCAATTTTACTGTTGCAACGGGGGACGAATAAGCGAGTGAAGCAGCCCTTTTTTCTTCGCAAAAAAAGAAAATTTTTGATCAACTTTAGTTAAAATTTGACCAATAATGCAGAACAATTCTCTTTTGTGAAACCTAGAAAACCGTAATATTAATTAACATTTTAGAGACTGGGCCTGTGGATAACAATAAAAGACAAAGAAAATTTTCAGGAAGCTTCAGAACATTAACCTCTACATCCATCATGACCCAGATTGTAAGTTTTAACTGCAGAGGTAACAAAAGCATTTGACGAATATTTTTATGTCGACTTCATACTAGAAGAAGCTATTATTTCATCCTTCTATGACGACTACGTACTCATGCAGAACTTTGAGCCTTAAGTCATTGTATCCATGCCCTCCTCACAGTAGAAGCAGCAATGTCCAACCGAATCGCAATTTCACGAAAACTTCTTAAGTACCTGACTGCAAAACAATATTTGAGTGAAAACCATTATAAAGAGAAAAATATAACAGACCTCTTATCCTTTCTCTGTTATTGTACATTTGTATTAAAACACTAATGAATATACATTGAAAGTAGGTTATGTCTTGAATTAAGAAGCATATTTATTCTTTCGTTTGTTTCTTCTTGAAGTATAGCATCCGAGGCTACTTGTAAAGGGTGTTCCAATAGGGACACTTAATCTGCAAACTGCATTTCTTATCAAAGTTGCAGATTAAAGTTCACTCCCAATAAGAACTGCAAACTGCAGATTAAATGTCCACTTTAGATTTCTGATAACATTTCGAATTTTAAATGCAATACTTTTGCGCCACCCTATGCTTTTATTCACACAATCACTCAAAAATAAATACAAAATACTGAGATATATGAAACATTATTCAGATAAATTGGACAAAAAATCCATTTACAATTATTGTACATAGAAGCATTACAACTTTTCCTTGTGTATTACTTTTTCTTTAATTCACCGAACACTGATAAAAATGCTGAATTATACGAAGCCGATCCTGAATAACAAGTAATAAATACCATCTTCCCGACTCTGTTATTATTATAAACGCTTTGAGGAAGGTATATGGGAGCCAGTGTGTAATTAATTTCGCTACTTTCCGAGATAATCTTATTTCTTATTTTCAGGATGTAAAATAATATAAATGGCTACTATACGTTGGGCAATAATCGCGGCCGCAATTTTTACTTTAAACCGAGATTTTCAGCGCAGATAAGAATTACCTGTAATTGGTACTAAATTACCATTGAAAAAGTCGAGTAAATGCAAATAAAATTGTGGTTTTTTTATTTTAGTTTTTATTCTCAATAATTAAGAAATATAAATATAAATTACGAGGGTATAATGAAAAATAGTTGGTCCGACTCGGACAAAAAAACTATATGTTTTCGAAATTCTATTGTATTATTTATTATATCCATTTTTCATCTTTATATTTTTAATTCTTTTAAACACTGAAAAACAAAAAAAAAATGTAACATTAGCTAAAATGTATTTTTTTTTTAAATTTTGGAACTATTGACGATACTGCAATATCGAACCCTGGTCTCTTCTGAATGTTTCCCCTGGTCGTCTTTATCTATGGCTGCTACTCTCCACCATGTGGTTCTCAATAAATTCCTTGAATCTTCTGTAAACTTGCCTTCCCAGATTTTTCAGAACCTCCTTTTGGTCTTGTTCCAATTATTATTAAGTATGTTCCTAGTTATTCATAAGTCGTTATTGTAATATTTTAAGCCAAAATATTCTTACAATAATTGTATTCTTACAAGAATCTTTTCTAAGTTCAAGTTTCATAACCATAGGTTAAAATTGATCTTATGATGATTTATAAACCCTTAGTTTCGTATTCAGATGGACGTCTCTGGATGTGAAAGTAGGGAGAAAAAAAACAGCGATTTTTTCTTATCCTGTTTCGTTCGTTGCAAATATTTAAATTTCTCCATAAAATAACTGTTGTTACCTTCAATTGTAATATTTTGAATAGACTGATTACAGGACTCTTACTATGTCCACCTGCAGCTGTAACACCATTGCAGAAATAAAATGTCAATACAACGAAAATCTCATTTTAGAGGTTGTTTTCGAAACAACCTCAAATAAATACCACCAATTAACATAAAATATTTCCTGAATGACATGTCAAACATCAACTGCATGTAAAAACAAACAATATCTGTTAATTCTTAAATCTACAATACGAACACATTCATAAAAAGTAAACTAATTTGTGAAAACCAACGGTGCACTCCCTACAACTCAATATAATATTTGCGCAATGATTTTCAGTTGTTTCTTGCGACCAGTTTCGTCCTTTGTTTTCTTGCACTTATAGTTAACAGCGGTGGTACAAAATCAACGGGATCCGCTAGTCGTCGCCTTCGTGAGGCCAAAGTGTCGACAGACCTTCACAGCGTGAACCTCATGGACTACAAGTGACCCGCTGCGCTCCGATCTTCGGCCCGCCTTTTTGCTCTCTAGGCGAGCCTAGGAGGCGCACGATGTGCCTTTGATGATCGTCATTTGTTTCCGTCATTGTTTTCGAGAGGGGGGGTTTATCGGCCCAGCAACGGTATCGGGCTCGTCTTCCTAATGATTGCGGTTTTCGGGGCGATCTTGTCAGTTCGTGGTAAAAAATTGAGCGATGTTTTGCGGCTATCAAGTGCCGGTAGGTGGTTGAATTCAGATTTTCGTTAGAATTGCCTATGGAAATCGTACAATTTCTCAATATTTAAAGGATTATTTTAAACATTTCTTTGTATAAATTTGATGGAAAGAACAGGAAAATGTGTATCAATTTGATTAATACTACATATATATATATATATATATATATATATATATATATATATATATATATATATATATATATATATATATATATATATATATATATATATATGTATGTATGGTTTAAGGAATATAAGTTTCGTACAGGGTACAGGGTGTAAAGGAAATAATTAAATATATTTAACCAATGATTCTTTACATTATTTTGAATAAAAAGTTTCTTTAAATTATGTATCCTTGGCAACGTCGCTATTTGTTGTAAATAAAATGTAATATTTTTATGGCCATTTATTTCATACATTTCAGTATAAATTTGGTTTATTTCTTTACGAACAAAAAGGAAAACTGCAAAGTTGCAAAGTTGAAATTACTAGTACTATTTTTTCACATTATTACACGTTTTAAATGATTCACATCGCAGTAAGAAACACATGATTAATTGTTTTATTAAATTAATTTTTCTAAATGTCCACAATTTGGGTCTAGGCAAACCTGGCACAGTTCTAACCTAATTTCCGAACATCTGCCAACAGTCCTGGTATTTTTCTAATCTGGCTTTTCCGTAAATAAGAAATGTTATATTTGCATACATATTGTCACACACTGAATTGACGTTCTATGACGTAATATGACGTTACCACTTTAATTTTTTGGTTGTTGTATGATGCATGATGTATAATGTATGATGTATGATGTACGATAATGATGTGCGATGTAACGATGATGATGTAGATGTAACGATGTACGATGTACGATGTCAATGTACGATGTTTGATGTACGATGTTCGATGTACATGTTCGATGTACGATGTACGATGTCTATGTACGATGTACGATATTCGACGGACGATGTACGATGTACGATGTATGATGTCTGATAAAATGTTCATTAATTTGTTTATAGTTTATTCATTAAATAATAACCAATTATTATTTGGCAAATATGCTTTTACACATATTTGCTTAAAATGATAATTCTTGTTCGATTGGCGATTTAATAATTTTTTTTACCCTTGTAAGGAAAATGTTTCTTTTAAATTAAACAGTTCAACTGAGTATAATGATGTTCAATGTTGTCTTAGTCTCAATGTCCATCTGAGTTGAAGTTTTCACCCGAAGCGAACAACACTTGAAGATGCCGAATGATATTTTATCGAAACATCGTAAGCTTTTACATAGCAAATGGATTGATACCCGGAATGATTTACACACTGTAGCGTTTACAAATTATCGTCCGTTACAGGTAAGATCGTTTTGCGCGAGTCTTATTTGAGAGCGAACTGGTATTCTAAGGGACGGGGCCGACATAATTTAATATCACATCTCGAGCTGAACAGATATCTCCACGCCGTACCCTTCCGTTAGAGGTATGTAGATTAACTGACCAAGCTATACTCAGGCTTATTTTTTTGGTATTTTTAGAGAGGGTTTTATGACCCGATGGTTATAGAAACCGGTCAATTTAGGACCAAGTTATTATAAAGCCAGTCATATTGAAACCCAGCTATTACCGAATCCGGTCATTTTTGGGGACCGCTTTTTACAGTACCCGGTCAATGCAGATTTCAGACATTTTGGGGACCCCCGCATTCAGGACACCAAGCTGCCAGTAAACGAACTTACTAGTAACTGGATAGTCTAGAGGCTGGTTAAACGAGCAGCATAACAAAGGAGATAAGGCCAGATAAAACTTTTTATTATATTTTTTATTGCGTTATTATTCCATGATTCTTTTACTTTAATTGCTTAATCTCTCGTTGCCATCAGGTAAAAGACAGGGTACAATTCGATCTGATTTACTGTAGTTTGGTTTAACATATCTTGATTGATCTACTTGCTTACATTTGATTCAGTTTTATTTATTTAGTACAATTTAAGTAGATTTAGAATAACCTAATTTGAAATCTATGTAAATTAGACAAGTGCTGTTTTAAGATAGCAAAACATGTTAGGATCTGAATTTTTTTATGACATATCTAAGATAGTAGGGTTTTAATGGACCACTCCGCTAGACCCCTTTTAATTTTTTAATTACTATTTTATTTTTATAATTTTATGTACTATGTTGTTTTCTGTGATTGTGCTAGTGCTTATTAAATGTATAACATCATTATTGAGTTTTTTTATCTAAGATAGACCATTTCCCTGTTTTAGGGTTTATTTATACCAAGAATAATTTAAAAGAACTGGTTGGCGCCCTATTGACGTGCCTCATCGAAACATCCGTGACCTATGCCTAGATGCCTCCGTCGAACGGCTGCCGTCGCTGTAACTAAGAATTTCAATTTTATTATTAAAAGAAATTATTTGCTTACAACACATTCTCATCCTTGAAAATATTCGATATAACATAACTTAGCACCTTAGATGCTAACATGAGATTAAGAATTAATTTCAATATCTTTTAGCCAGATTTTTATGTAGTGTTTAGGCCCTACTTATATATCTTCAATTGATTTCGAAGCGGAGTTTGAGATTGAATTATTGGATTTTTTCAGAGAAAGAGAATTATCTATGTGAGAGGAACTGTCATGAAACTTCGCGGAAAATAATTTGAAATGGTATCAAATGATTTCGTTTTACAAGACTTGAAGTTGTTCGAAGGAAGTAATTGAATGTAGCCCAATACTTAAGATCAGTTTAACACAACGAATCTTATTAAAGTTCGGTATGTTAAAGCATATATTAGTTTAAAAATACGATATCCATTGTATATGGAGTGCTGGATTTGAGGGAATCCTTTTAATGACATAGGGAATTGCAGGTCTAAAAAAGTTATCCCAAGGTATTGAACTCCTTCTGAATCTTTGTGTGATTGATCAGCAAATTCTAGAATTACAGCCATTAATTTACCAGGTGTGGTAAAGAATTCTTAATTTTTTCATTAAAAAAAAAACGTTTAATTTGGAATAAAGGTAAAAAATGGTTTATTCAAAGCATGCGCCATCGTTAGCTGCACATTTTCCCCATCTCTCTTGTAATTTGTGGATGCCTTCCCAGGAAAACCGTACATCTATTGAGGTGGTCTAGGCTTCAAGCCATTTTTCGACATCTCTTTAATTGTTGAAGTGTTTCATGGAAAGTAAGTCGGATATCGATGAAAACAAGTGGTAGACGAAAGGGGCCCAGTCTGGTGAGTACGGCGGGTGGTGCAAGAGTTCCCAGCCAAGTGCAGAAATGTCGTACTGCAAAATCAAATTCCATGTCTTGTAGCCCATTCTGGTCGCTTTTCGATCAATGCGTAGTTCAAATTAATCATTTGTTGATGGTAGCGAGCGGTGTGAACTGTTTCACCTGGTTTCAGAAGCTCATGGTACACGACACCCTTCTGATCCCACTAAATGCACAGTATTGTCTTCTTTCTGAAGCGATTCGGTTTTGCGGTCAATGTTGGTGGTTATCCTAGGTCAACCCATGATTTTCTGCATTTTGGATTTTCGAAATATATGCATTTTTCATATCCAGTCACTATCTGATGTAAAAAGCCTTTTTTTCATGCCGCGAAAGAAATACTTCGCACACTGTTTTTTGCTTTTCCATCTGTTTGTCGTTCAGCTGATGTGGTACCCATTTTTCTATTTTCTGGATATTTGCCTCATATCCCTCACATCACAAATTATTTAACATTAAACCTCTTTGCTATTTGGTGTTAAGTTTGCAATTCGTTTTCTTCCAACAATGCTTGTAATTTGACATCTTCAATTGTTCTCGGTTGATCTGGCCGTTCTTGCCAAAATCATCACTTTTGAATCGTCTAAACCAACGCTCACAAGCCTCTAGCGTTAGGATATTGTCACCGTAAGTTTGCACAAGTATATGATGGCTTTCACTGCCGTTTTTCTTTTCACTTTAACAATAAAAGCAATATTCATTATTTAGCTTGAAACTCGACATGTTTACAACACGAAAAAATATTACTCGAAATCGTTTAAACATCAATGACGTTTTCAAAGGCACTGTCGTAGCAACATGATGACATAAGAGATTGTACTGTGAACCGACCTTTATTTCCAGTCCCATCGCTTAAAAAATTAACAAATATTAACTGCCAAATTTGGTAGACCCGGTTTTGAGTTGATTTGACAATTTATTTTAAATTCAGGAAGTATGAAGAGCCTGTGCCATCCGCAAAGGAAGCGATTTGACCACACTGGATTTTGGGATATTGGCTATGTAGAGGTTGATTAAGGCTAGCACAAGGGAGGAACCTTGGCAATTCCCGAAGGAACTAACAGAACGTAAGCTTATATTAGTCATGTACAGAAAGTGAGGCGAGTCGTATCACTAAACGTATCCATTGACGAAAATACGCAACAGACTTATGAAATGCGCCCATTATGAGCCATTCGACATTATGAATGTGCGAAAGTACGTTAGGATATAGGTTAAGGGTCAATCAATATCAGGCCCAAAATCAGTGATAAAGGAGTGCGATTCTAAATACTTTGAGAACGTGGGTTTCTGATAGAAATTCTACTAGTAATGCGAGACGTGTCTAATAAATAAGGAGCGTCTAGTCAATCGTCTGAGAAATAAAACCTTGAAGTTCTATACATCTAGACCATTGACGTATTTACCTGTTGTGTTTTTACCTCAATATAATGTGATTTGTCCAATTCTGTAAAATAAGGAATGGGCTCAGCTTTCATCCCATCATTTGAAATAAATCTTCGTTCAGCAAACCATTTATTCAGATTTGGAAAGATGAGGTAATCGCTGGGAAGCAAATGCGATGAATACGACGCATGTGAAAGCATTTGGAAACATTGATTATGGAGTTTGCAGGAACCCGAAACGTGTGTGAAGCCGCATTAACGTGGTGAAAGGGTGGTTTTGTTTTGTGCAGATGTGTACGTTTAAATTGAATAGGGTCCTTTAATTCATCTACTAGTGCAGTGTAATACTCGAGGATGGTCCTGCCCGTTTGCCAGATAATTTATGATTACCACTCTACAAGAATCTCAAAGAAAAGTGTATCCATGACTTTTTCTGTTGATTTAACACTTTTTGCCTTCTTTGACGCACTTTTATCTGATCCCACCTGCTGCTTGGACTATTCCTTCGTCTCTGGCAGACAATGGTAAATGCATGTTTCATCTACGTTAGAAAACTTCGAAGAAATTCTAAATAAGTCTAAACACTCTTTAGAAATGTTCATTCGAATGCGTCTTTGGTCAACTCTTAATAAACCGAGTTGAAAGCTAGCTTTCTTCTATCCAAACATCATGTAAAATGTAGTCGAATGGGGTCTGTTACGTTAGGAAAGGTGCCTTTTACAATAATTACAAATCGAACTTCCGAATTACAGTCAACTTTTTAATTTTTTTTCGTATATTTGCGTTTATCTCGAAACGGTGGAACATAAGTTTCCGAAATTAGTGGCAGTCGGTCGAACGGGGTATACTACGTTAAGCAAAGTGTCTTTTACTACACTGATAAATCGTCTTTCACAGTTGCAGTAATTTTTTTCGTATATTTGCGTTTATCTTCGAAACGGCGTGAGATAGGAAAAGTGTCTCTTACTAGAATAATAAATCGTCTTGTGTTGTATGTGAATTAAATCGTTTATAATGCCAGCAAGTTCACGTACCTTTAATCAACGATCATTTAATACATTTTTATGATAATTTTTTTGATTATTATTTGGGGTGAGTATTTATCATTTTCAATGGATATACGACTGAGTAAAATTTCAGTAGCCCATTTTTTGTCGAAAACAAAGGGAATTCTCTAAAACGCAATCTAACTTTTTTTTAAGTTCGTGTGGGTTAAATCCTTTAAAAAATTATTTATAAAAAGATTTTTCCTTTTAATATATCTGATACTTTAATTTTTGTCACATTTTAAAAAAAAAAATGTGTGATTTTCATTTTTGGTATGAGACTGTGCCTCAGTGGTACAGTATTATGATATTAGGCTTGTAACACAATTTACATGAGATGAAGAGATGATTACAAGAGACAATTAAGAGAGATTTAGGTTCTAAAGTTGGAAATAAAATGAGACTCAAATCGAATTTTTTTTTCACGGAAGATAAAACCAGTCAATAAATTGAATTCTTTTGAAAAATTGTTATGAAAAAAAAGGCGGTGTAGGAACGTTGCTGTATGTGTCGAACCGTCAGATTCATGATATACGAACGCCATTCAATTTCGTCAAAGGCGCGCGAGTTGAGTCCTCTCCCTCTCGTCCAGTTCTGAATAGTGCGGCGTTTTAATTTGCGATGCAAAAATACAGAAACGGGGCAATAAATTACCCGGGCACTTACATCCTCAATACGAGAAACTGGACGATAAATCATGGACCGGCCAGTGGCGTAACCGACACGGCCCGTTAACTTTCGAACTCTGAGTTGTGACTAGTCTTGAAACGCGAAGCAAATTCTCCATATCGTCATTTTTTTCCGCGGAATTGTTAGCAGCAGCAGTATGGCCTAATTGTAATTTGAAATCTAGTTTTGTTGTTATGAACCAGTATTTATACAATATATTCGTTCGATCAAAGTTCAGTACCGGGACAGTGAGCTTTTTGAAATGAAATTCTAAAGCAATAAGTCTGAATTGTAAACATAGTGTCCAATGGGCTTCCAGTGAGTATGAGGTGCTGCGTTGTCATAAACAAAAATAACTTTATTTTCTGTGACTTGAACAAAACATGGTAGATCTTGTTTAAAGGGTTTTTCTACTACTCATAATGTCCAAAAATATTTATATTACATCTTGAAAAACATTCCATTCTTTTAATCTGGATGCTAGAGGTTCTGACTGTGATTTTGATAATTTCAAATCTCGCACTAAATTATCAAGTTCAGACTGTGAAATCAGATGCGGCTCTGTTGAACATCCTGAAACTTCCAATAAAAGATAGTTTGATCACTGTTCACTTAAAGAATCAGCGGATTTAGATTCTTCTTCATTCAGAATCCAAAAATTCTGATGGAACACACAGTTCATCACTATGTTCGACAGGTTGTAAAGTTATTGGTAAATTATGATACTGCATATTATGTTTCACCTCGGTTCATTTTCAATTAATCAATATATTAGTGAGGCAAAAATCGGAATCTATGACATGGTCTTTCGATTCTTTCGAAATCATTGGCCCTGTAAACCGCGATCATGCGCCCATGCAAATTAAAGTCGAGAGAGATGATACTGCCTTTCAAATGTAAGAATTTAATGACGGGTCTGTATTGTATTGTTTTCTTTTATAGAAACACTAACATTGACTTACATAAATGACTGTTAAACAACAACTGAGCATCTAACACGGCTGAAATATTCAAGGTTATCTTACAACGCCTGTGCAATTATATTACCAGAATATTTTTGATGAGTAGTGCCATCTTTATGTTGAGGCTGGATACTTTTCAGTCTACCGTCGTATATGAGAGTCACATACATTGTCTTGATCTTAAAAATGATTCGGAAATTAAGCCATGAAGCCTTTCCCACAACACATGTAAAATTATGTTTTGGCGATTTAACGGTCAGCTTTCCGCTAAGCTCGAGCGTTTTATATTCAGAATACTTCATGGATTTTCAAACCTCTCTTCAAAAGCTTGTCAAGATGAGCGGCATGTACATTCTGTCAAAAAAGTAAGGGGGAATTGATCATTTGAAAAGCTGGCTTAAAGGAATTGTTAAAATTCTTTCTATCGCTAAGTTGGCACAACTGTACTCTATACTGATGCGGAGTTTGAACGTCATCTGTCATTTAGTTTGTTTACAGTGCTCGGTTTTGTCAGTTCACCTCAAGTATGTTTTGCGATTTTTACAATGAATACAAATATCGAACAAAGAATTTGTCTTAAATTTTTCATTGCAAATGGAATTTCATGTGCCGAGTCGCTGAAAATGTTGCAGAAGGCTTACGGTAAATCGACTTTATCAAAAACATGTGCATATGAGTGGTATAGTGCATTCAAAAGAGTTCGAGATATGGTGGAAAATTTGCCTCTCTCTGGTCGGCCATCAACGCCTGCAACTGAAGCTAACATCGCTAAAGTGAAGGAAATGATGACTGAAAATCGTCATATAAGTTTGAGAGAGATAGCCGCTGGTCTTTCTGTCTCTCACAATTCAATTTATCATTTTAAGCGACTGTTTGGGCATGAAACGCGTTACTGCTTAACTAGTGTCGAAAGACGTGAATTTTGTTCAGAAACGCAATCGCATAAAGGTCACTGAAGACATGCTAGAACGAATCAATTCCGATTCCACATTCAGAAAACGCATGTAACTGGTGATGAGATATGAATATATGAGTTTAACATGTAAACCAGTCACAAGCTTCGGAATGGCGCCTTCCAACTGAGCCGAAACCGAAAAAAACACGTCAAAGTTGATCAAAAGTTAAGGTGATGTTGACTGTTTTCTTTGATTATCGCGGTGTTGTGCTCGCTAGAAGGTCAGGCAGAAAATAAAGAATATAATCTGAGTATTCGAGAGAGCAAATTTGTCGAAAAAGGCCAGTTTTGTGGCAAGAAAACTCTTGGTTTTTGCATCACGACAATGCACCATCACCGTCACAATGGATATTGCTCTGGCCGACTTCTTTATCTTTCCAAAACTCAAATTACTACTTCGAGGTACTCATTTTCAGTCAATAGAAGTTAGTTAAAAGAAAATTCGCGGCGAGAACTAAAGTCGATTCTGGAAAATGCGTTTAACAAATGTTTTGTTAATTGGATTATTTGTTAGCAAAAATCTATTATTTTGGAAGGGGCCTACTTTGAAGGCTATACAATAAATTTGGATAAATAATAAACATTTTGTGTTCTATTGACCAATTCCCGGTACTTTTTTGACAGAATGTATGAATAGAATCGATGAATAGAGAAATCCATAAAACTTAAAACTATGAAAATACTTTAATATATGGAAGACTAGAAATATTTTCGGCTTGATTTTTAAGTGTTTAATTGATATTATCATCAAAAGTAATACAATAATCATAGCTCTTTAGAAGTGTATTATAACACTTACACACTTTGTATTTAGATTTCCTGATGATCCTAATCTCCAAATATCTTGAAATGAGAAAAAATAATGCAGTAAAACAATGTCACCTAGCAAGTAACACAACGAAGATGTAGAGATGAAGACCTATCGGAACATAGATATAGCGGAATGAAATCGAATGAGTTGTCAATAAATTGTTGATGATACGTTACTGACGACGTCACGAAGTTAAAGAGGATTTGAGTATAATTTGGGAGAGGTCAATGTAAATGTGTTATATTTCTGTGATAGTGTATGTGATATGTGATAGTGTATGTATACACATATGTGATGTATTTCTATAATTAGTACTTCTTCTATATATTATATACCTTCTATAATTAGTATTCCAAAGAATTATTTAGGGTAAGAATTATTAGGTTATTGAGAAGTGAGTTTATTTTTTTTTACAGAATGATAAATTACAAATAGAAGTGGATCAAATATTTGATCCTTGTCATGAGACTATCTATCAAGAAGAAAAGAGAAGATATTCCAATTTAAGTGGAATGCAATAAGTCTTCTCCAGAATAAGGACTCACGATAGTTGAATACATATTCAAGTATTTGAACATATATTTATTGTTGCTTCCTTCTGTTGTTTCTTTACTCTTTTTCTTTAAGGAAATAATTTCTTGAATAATCATTGGTCATTAAACTCGATCGAAAATATCATAACTAAACAAACTATGATATATACAAAAACCATAAATTCCTCTAAATTAAACCTACGAATTCTGCAACTTATGCGACATAACTATTTTCAAAAATTATTTCATAAATATAAGTAAAACCAATCCATACTGGCATCCATCAATATTTTCTAAAAGCAGGTTTGAGCTTGAGGCTTAACCAACTTTTCAAAGCAAAACCCTCAAGAAAAATGTGTTTAACTTTAAAGTCGTTCCTATTAAGTATATCTTAAGATATTTGTAGTTATTGCTAGTTAGAAAGGATTTTTCTTAATAATGCAATTTTAAAATATCAAAATATTGGTAATATTTTTAATCTATTCAAGTATTGAATTTAATTTATTGAAGTAATAAAGAATACAAAAATTATTGATTAATTCAAACTAACTATATCAAATAATAAGAAAAAAATCGTGCCAAGGGGGTTACAATCACTTCTCGAGTAATATTAATTTCAGTTCAGACTTTCATTATTTAAATGATTTGGCAGAAATTAAATAACCCAATAGATGGTGCAATAAACGGTAAATTTGGTGGAGAACACTTTATATTGAAAGTCGCGTGGAAACGTTTTCTTTTTATTGTCAATTAAACTATTGAAAATTACCAATATTCTCACGAAGAAAAATTAGGCGAATGGTGAGGGTAGTCGAGCATCTCGATACAGGACTTAGCCTTGAGATTGTAGCCAAAAAAATAATTACTTTCCATTATAATGAGATGTAGAGGAAAATCTGAAATGCCACTGAGCTCCTTGATGAGTCTGGTAGACACTGAATGGTGATAATTTTTGAACATTTAATTTCTTTCTAACTGATATGAAGGAGACTGGCTACAGATCATCTTCAATATTCTTTTGTTCTATTACAGAATCTTGCTAGTTCCTTAAAAACTCCCTTTCACCTTATTGCTTCAGTCCAATCAATAGTATAAATCATTTCAAGAATTTCTGTTATACTACGCTGATTAAAAAGTCAGGTAACTTTGTAAAGAAAACATAAAGTTTTTATTTATTCTCACAAATGTATTTTCGTCTTCTAAATAATCTCTTCTCACTGCAATATACTTATGGCAATGTTTTTTCTAGTTGGATGCAAATTCTCTTCAATGAAATAATATTCTTTATTAACTGTTTGACCAGTTGGAAGGAACTCTTTCTAGACAATATGACAATTATCCAAGAAAAGAGTTACCTTAACTTTGATTGTTGGTTGGCTTTAACGTATTTTTTTCGACTTTGGTTAACGATCGGCACGATACATACTCGCTTGACTGTTGAGCAGTTTCTGACTTATAAGCATAGATATGTGTGTCATCACCAGTAATAATGCATTAAAGAATGTTATCATCAAAAAAAACATTTCTTTAACATTGGATATTCTTAATCAGCGACAATACAATACTCAATACAAGATCCTTGATTTTGGTAATGTTTTTGATATTGGTTAACGTGGAGAATACATTCATAATATTTTGACTTCATTATCAGAAGCAATTATGATTAGTTTATCATTTTTTTTTTAATTAAAAAAAACGCTATAATTTCTAATTTAAAAAGCGAAATGATATAGAGCTTCTGTTAAATATCAAGAAGAGTCATACCAAGTTATAAAAACAAATAGCTATATTGATACGATAAGCTTGAATTTTTAAAACAAAAGTCACCTTACATTGTGATCATCCTACCGATTGTACTTTTTTTGATCGTTTTGAATGTATTTTTAATAGGTTTAAAAGCAAACATATATTTGTTTTATTGTCTACTGGTAATTCCACGTTTAATATCATTACATATAAACAAAAGATGTTGCAGCCTTTAAACTTCTGATGGCGGAAGCTCAAATATATCATTACATAATGCATATATATTTTAAAATGTAACGTTTCTGATTAAAAACTATTCACCTTTTCAATTGGCCATACGGCAGTTTAAAAATGTTATATTAATTAATATTCTTAGTAAAGAATTTTACTACTGAAAGTATACATACCCTATTAAGTTGTCTTCTATATAGGGTTAAACAGAAATTTACAAAAATCATCTCCTAGAGCTGCTAATTTTTGAAAAATGCATTTGAAAGGTTATCATTATCAACATTAGTTTATCATTATCAGCAATCCTTCGCCTGTTCCAGGTCTTGGCGGTTTCTATATCTTGCTTTGTTCTTCCAATTTCTCACGTTTAGTTCTCTTAGGTTTTTTTTGGGTACGTGTTTTAGGTCTGCTACGTGGTTTTCCTCTAGGTCTGTGGCCAACTGGCTTCTGGTAATATATATGTTTTGCAGGTTTTATCTTCCCTTTTTTTTCTATATCCATCTCAACCTCAAACTTTTTATAATTTTTCTATATCATGTTTATTGTAAAAGTTCAAAATTGTAGCACCTGCGTCAAACTCCGTTTTCTAAAATTCCCTTATGTATATGTATAGCGCCCTAAGAGGTTGTCACAATACTTCGTCGATGTCCAGGTTTCGGATGAGTACAACACTGGACTAATAAGAGTTTTAAATATTTTAAATAATACATTTTGTTTTTTTCGACATGTCCTCTGATGTTAAATTTTTAATTAGTCCAATATTCTTCGTGTAATTGTTGTTATGTTGTAATTGTTGTTATGTTGTAATGTTTGTTATGTGTTGGATGTTATTTACATGGGAGCCAAGTTATGTGAATTCTTTTATATGTTCTATTTTGCCTGTTCCTATCGTCAGTGATTCGTGATGCCGATTGCGAGTTTTGTTTGTGGCTGCCATGGATTTAGTTTTTTACATATTAATCTGTAAACCTAGTTTTTCTCTAAACTTTTTAAAGTGCTTTATATGCCTGTATGAGGTCTCTCTTTGATGTTGCTAGAACATTTAGATCATCAGAATACACCAATATTTCGATACTTCGATTTATGATTGTACCTCGTGTGTTGATGTTGAAGCCTCGTATTGCTTTCTCAATGCCTATATTGAACAGAAGGCATGATAGACTATCACCTTGCTGCAACTACCATCAAGAATGGGTTAGAAATGGGCGTGATGTGCTGCTCTGAATCTTAACTTTGGATCGAACATTGGACAACGTTTCTTTAATCAGTCTATTCATGTGTGAGTGGATGTTAACTCTTTCATTGGTTTGAATAATGCATTTAGGTCTATGTTGTCATAAGCACTTTTAAAATCTATGTATTATTACATCCCAGTTGCTCATCTTTTTGTGAATAGGTATTATTATACATATATACCAAACTTCTGGAAGTTTCACTTGTTTCCAGATTAGACAGATTAGATGTAGTTTTGTCGAGGACCTAAATCCTTTTTTAAATAATTCTCCTGGCATTGTATCAATACCCGGAGCTTTATTGTTTATAGTTTTTCTCTTGCGTTGCGAATTTGATGTGCAGTTGGTAATCCTTTTTCTCTATCATTTCTTTATCATAGTTATCATTATTTTCTTATTTAATATCGTTCTTCAAAATGTTTAGCTCTCCACTCTAAAATTGTTTTTTAATCGTTCAGTATCTTCCCATTCTTATTTCCACACATACAAAGACAATATTTTTAAAAGGTTACAGATATGGTTAAGTAATTTACAAAAAAACTGAATTAAAGGATAGTTAAACTTACTGGATAGCCATCCTGTAATAACTTTAAAACCTCTCATATTCACATTTCCGAGAAAGAGAGATATTGAAATGATTATTGAAAAGTTGATATGTTCTATTTTAATAGTTTGCTGTTATTTTCAAATTTACATTTTTTTATGATTGATTATATTTTTGAAATGTATCGTTTTTTTTATATTGTCATATCGCACACATCATTTTAAAGTCTAATCTCGTCGACCATCTAAATGTTACTCGAGAAGTGTAAAATCCTCAACCCAATGCCCGAAAGGGACCAGCACCGTCGTTCATTGTACACGCGACTTGTCAGCATACTATATCATATCTTATCATTTTCCACCTAAATCTGCTTAAGTCCATTTTTCGCGTGAGCGACGACCCCAGACCGCTTCCCCTATCGCTCCGAGGATTCAGAGAGGTCCCCCAGGAACTTGGGGGTGTTGGGCGTTGGGTTTTTCCTTTCCATTTTGGTTAGATTAGCGGCGGATAGAGGGGCGAGGGGTAATGAAGTGTCAGGGACATCAGGTTGGTTCGGAGACGGATATGTTCAGTACATCGGGTGGTAGAGAAACTTTTGACGATAAATGAAGATAGTATCAGTAAAAAAAGATGTACACTTTCTGATTTAATTTTGATATATGACAAAATAATTTCGTAAGAAAGAATTACGAAAAGGTATCTGTTTAATAAAGATATATAAATATTATATATTTTAGAGGTTATTTTTTTTAACATAAGCATTACTTGATTTATTTTTTTACATATGTATTAATATGAAAATAATGATTGTTAGGTGATTGTGATTGATTGTTAAAATTATTTCATCGTGTGAGGTTTATCGCCCTACACTCTCTACAAAGGTATGACTCCATTATGACAGTCAAACCTTCGTTTTCTTCAAACATGTCAAGCATTGTTTGAGCAAATGTGAGAGGTTGTTGATAAACCTCTTCATTAGACTTCGGTACAAAAAATTATCAATTTGGACGGGTTAAAACCAATATATTTAAGCAAAAGTCACTTTATTCGTACTCTTCCTCATCTCTGGCATTCTCCAGTTTAGAAGCGTGTCTGCTAGCAGATTGAATGGTACGGTGCAGAATCGCCTCCCTCATATTATTCACATTCCGTGGTGATTTCGCCGATCGAGGTAGCTTTGTTTTCATTAATGAACTCTTCGTTTGAGGTGCAATTACTTACCTGCGAATGCTGTTATTCTAGTTTTACCATGATGCCCGATGTTGAAGTTATCCTGAAGAGTAGTTGTATTTTAATCACACTGACCACTTTTGCCAAACCTTTCATAATTAGTGTGCAAGTGCTCTCGAGTTTGCAGTGGCAATATGGATACTAAATAGCATGGATGAGAGTTAATAGACACCTATTATACGTCTCCTCTCCCTCTAGTTCTACCTATTTCAAAAAGTCATTCCCATTTCCGAGGAGCTTTATCCTAATTAAAAGAATCGGAATGTAAAGAATCGGAAGAAAGCAACATTACTCTTTAGTATTGAATGATTATCTTGAAGAAATACAGCCTATATCTCCAAGAAGATACACCATTTTTGTTTAAAAGTTAAAACTGTTCTATTTCAATCTTCCTTAGCAACAATACACTGTTCAGAAGCGCCATTTTTAATCCTATTTTTACCGGCAGCTATATTGTACATGATATGATGGTTCTAGTGGCAGCCACAGGAAGTCAAGTCTGTCAGATATAACGAACCATTCACACAGATCATATGCGTCCAGTATATTTGAATAGTACACTTTGGGTGTAGGTAATATGTTAGAAATATGCAATTATAAAAACGAAAAATTACTCAAAAATACCTTGATATATTTAATATATATTTAATGCTAAAAAGGACATAGTAGGTCAATTTTTCCGAGGTAACCAACTTTCCCGCACACGTTGAAAAAGCCATGGGATTTTTCTGATCTGGTTCATAACAGTAAAAATTCATTACTTCAAATCATACTTTTGCTTTGGTGAAAAACCAGCAGGTAAGAGTGCTTGTACCCTTTGTACATGATAAGGGTAGAGTCGCAATACTTTGAGTACTTCTGGAAGGATAATCCTTTTCAACAAGATGTAAAATTTATTCTTCGACTGTAGTACCGGTTTTTGAGGAACTTGGACAAATGTTGCCGAGCTGGAAGGGCCTTTCTGGATATATTTGTCTGTAAATAGCATCGTCGGAATTTTGAAGAGCTTCTTTGTTAATAAGAAACATATCATGATATTCGCATTAATAATACATTTTTGGTTTTAAGTGTAACAATGGCAACATTAGGCTTATTGGAGCAGATATTTGATTCCTTAACTCATGCCAGACTAATAAAATATTTGGCAATTTTATTAAACTTAATATTCCAAAGTCTTCCAAAATATATGACAAAATAACTAATTTTGTAAAACAGAAATAGCCTGACTTTATCAAACATTTGTAAGTAAAAGGGGTATGCTTGAAATTCAGGCGTACAATCTTTACAAGAAATGAACTTTTAAATTCACTAATGTAGACCATGAATGTTGGTGCACTTTCCAACGGAATATGTTCACAGCAGTTTTTCCTTTAAGCAAACATAATTATAACAAATGTGAAGTGAACGGTTATAATAAGAACATTGTAGATAAATGAAATAGAAAACATACGTTTAGAAAATTATTGAAAGAATCTTCGACTTTTCAAAAGGATCAGAACAAAAATAAATTCATGGTAATACCGTTTGATGTTCAATTAACACGATGGTTGGAAACATGTTGAAAAAAGTGGTCATTAAGGTTGTGTACAAACCAAATACTAAATAAAGAGAGTCCTGGGTAATCCAAAAGATAAAGTAGATCAACATAAAAAGTCGGGGATTTACGAAATCAGTTGTCAAGATTGTGATCGAAGGTATATTGGGCAAATAAAAAGATCTATATTAACGAGATATAAAGAACACATTGCCTACATTAGATATGGGAGAAATGAAAAATTTTATGTTGTCCAACATGCAATCGAACATGACCACAATATAGATATTAGTGATTTTAGACTGGTGAAAAATGTAAATATCAATAGAGCTTTAGATGCATATAAAAGCATTCAAATAGAAAAATGTAAGAAAACCATGAACCGGGATAAAAGACCTATTTCGTTCAGTCAACTTTTTCAATTATTAATGTAAGGCTCAGTAAACTTCACGGTTCATAATTTGTAGACACTTTATTAGGTAGGGTTATCATATAAATAGAACACAGTTTAGTTTTAGAATTAGATTAAATCATATCCTGATGATGTTAACATGATTAGTGAAACGTACGCCGAGAAGTTTAGAAAAGTCATTTGGTGTTTAGAGGTAAATCTCTTCGAGTTTAAATACATGCACTGATATATACTGAATTAATTTTTGTCGCAATATTGAAATAACACTTTTTACTGTTGATTTGAGTTTGGCTGAAGTATGGCGTGATACGTTTTTTTTTAAATTGTTTAAAGAAAGTTTATGACTTTATTCGTTAAGTAAAGAACAATGAATATTTGCCAATTATGCTTTTATACATATTTGCTTAAAATGTTAGTTTTTATATTGGCTTTTCGATTGATGATTTAATAAATTTTATTTATTTTTCACGGAAAGCCTTAAGTTTTTGTCCTTTGTTGTAAGAACCTTTTTCTGTACAATTTTGTGAAGAATCGTTGGCTATATTTATAAAAGCCCTTTCCGCTATACCGTGTATATGATATTGAAAACATATGATATACTGAATTTAAAATTACTCTGCCCAACGTTGTACCTGATACATCTTCAATAAAAACTTTACCGATTTTGATTACCGATTTCTATCCTTTTGTAAGTTAGAAGTTATTAAATTAAAGACTAATAAGCATGACAATAAGGCAGTACATATTTTCAGTTTTTTGATTAAATAAATACGCCCATAATCTTAAATGATTTTGAAGTGATTCGGCAGAAAACATTTTTCGTCATGGGAAGATGACCCAGTATGAGTATTCGTATGTGACTAGAATCTATTACTAATATAAACTGGAAAAAAATGCTGCATTATGAAAAACCTCTTATATTTGATTAATATTGTGTATATAATGATTTGTGTACATAACGACGGAGTTTTTTAATGATACAAAATCAATAAATTCTATTAATATTTGACATAAAAAAATTAATAATGAGTAGGTCCCACCATGGTTATTATAAGTCTTTAGTTCTGCGAGGAACGAAACGAATTAAATGGTCTATGTCTTTTTGCGGTAAGGTATCAAAGGTGTCTTATACATGCACTTCAGGTTCTCTTAAAGTTGCTGGCGGCCAGGACAATTGCTTAAGAGTTCAGGCATCCAAAGCCCTATTATTATTAACACTTTTAATTAGTCTTAAAATATTAATATCTATCCTGTGGTCATGTTCGATTGCATGTTGGGTAACACAAGATTTTTCATTTCTCCCATATCTAATGTGGGTAATATGTTCTTTATATTTTGTCAATATGGATCTTTTTGTTTGCCCAATATACCTCCGATCACAGTCTTGACAACTGATTTCGTAAATCCCCGAGTTTTCATGTTGATCTACTTTATCCTCCGGATTACCCAGAATTTCTCTTAATTTATTATATGGTTTATACACAACCTTAATATCCACCTTTTTCAAAATTTTATCTAGCCCTCTTGTTAACTGGGCATCAAATGGGATTACCATGAATTTATTTGTGTTCCGATCCTTTTGAAAAGTCGAAGATTCTTTCAATAATTTTCTGAACTTATGTTTTCTAATTAATTTATCTACAATGTTCTTATTATAACCATTCACTTCAGATACCTCCCTAATTAATTTTAATTCTTTGTTATAATTATCTTTATTTAAAGAAAAACTAATTAATTTATTTACCATAAAATTTAAACTAGCCATCTTATTTTGGAAACTATGATTTGAATCGTTAGGAATGTATCTCGAAGTGTTGGTGTTTTTTCTAAAAATATCAAAATCTAACTTATTTTTATTATTTCTATAGACTAAAACATCCAGAAATCTATCGTTATTTTCGAGTTCATGCGTGAATATTATATTTTGGAATTTAGTATTTATGTTTTTAATAAAATCATCTAAGTTTTCATTTTCGAATCGAAAATGGCAAAAACGTCATCGACATAGCTTAACCATGCCTTCGAAAAGTAACTGAATTCATCTTTTGCCTCAGTTTCAAATTTACTCATGAATAAGTTGGCCAAGAACGGTGACAGAGGATTGCCCATTGCCGTTCCTTCTTGTTATTAAGCTGAAAACAATTTTGCTTCATACATAATCTTGTTAAGGAGATGTACTCAGAAACAATCTTGTTATTAAAACCGTTATACTCGAGTAACTCCCTCAGGTATTTCAAGGTATGTGGAATCGGAACACTTGGAAACAACGATGAAACGTCAAAGGAAACCAAAACCTCACCTTCCTGCAGATGTGTGTTTTTGACTTTTTCTATGAATTTGGTTAAGTTTATCATAGAACAGGAAGGTAGTTGGTTTGGTAGATTTTCAAATTCCTTTTTCCAAACCACTTTTTCCTGGTTTATAAATTTTTGGTAAAGCATACAATCTTGGCACTTTTGGATTAGAAACATGCATTTTGTTTTTCAGAGAAGGAGAAATAAGGTTATTACAAGATTTCAATGAATCTCTAACTTTGTTAATCATTTTTGACAATGGATTTCTACGTAAACGTTTATAAGGGTCGTCTTGAATTCATTTTTCAACGCTTTCAAAGTATTCAGGTTTGTCCATTACTACAACCTTATTTCCCTAATTATTTTTTAAATAAAAATAATCTTTCGCTCGCAGATGCTTGACAATCTTAGAAATATTTGGCATATTTTAACTATTATTTGAAATATTTTTTGCAATTTTGCTTTTACATTACTCTCTGGCGAAAGCTTTGGAAGACTCCGGTAAGTGTTTAATATCAGTTTCAATACCGGCTACCGTATCCTCCAAAGCACTGCCGCATGCCGGCAAAGCCAAATTGAGGCCTTTATTTAAAAGATCTAGTTCTGAATTGTCGAACGTCTGAGTTGAAAGATTTTCTACTATGTTGATGCTCTTTTCTGGAATATGTTCTTCGACTGCTTCGACTGCCCAATTTTGAGTTTTTTAAATTTTTTATTAAAAGATGACATTTTTTTTTAAATAAATTTACTATTTACTGCTATGAACATATTCCTTTGAAAATTGCACCAACATTCATGTTCTATATTTGTTAATTTAATAGTTAATTTCTTGTAAAGATTGTACGCCTGCATTTCAAGCATACTCCTTTTACTGTACAAATGTTTAATTTCTAAGTAAAGCTATTTCTGTTTTGCAAAATTAGTTATTTTGTCACATATTTTGGAAGATTGTGAAACATTAACTTAAATAAAATTGGGATATAACTTATTAGTCTGGCATGACTTAAGAAACCAAATAACTGCTCCAATAAGACTAATTTTAGTAGTGTGCTTACGATAAAGATTTAGTTCCGCTGACCGTGTAGGCATCGTAGATCAATTCTTCTACTGGGACCTCTGATGTGAAACACTAAATTTGAAGAGATTCATCACTAAACACCAAATTACTTTTTTAAACTTCTCGACTCACGTTTCGCCAACCCTGTTAGCATCATCAGGATTTGATTTAATCTAATTCTAAAACTAAACTATGTTCTATTTATATGAAAACCCTAGCTAAAGAAGCGTGTAAAAATCATGAACCGTGAAGTTTACTAAGTCTTACATTAACAACTGAAAAAGTTGACTGAACGGAATAGGTCCTTTATCCCGGTTCATGATATTTTTACATTTTTCTATTTGAATGCTTTCATATGCATCCAAAGCTCTATTATTATTAACAATTTTAATTAGTCTTAAATTAATAATGTCTATCCTGTGATCATATTCGATTACATGTTGGGCAATAAAATACTTTTCATTTCTCTCATATCTAATGTGGGCAATATGTTCTTTATATCTTGTCAATATGGATCTTTTTGTTTGCCCAATATACCTCCAATCACAGTCGACAACTAATTTCGTAAATCTTCCTTCGGATTACCCAGAACTTCTCGTAATTTATTATATTGTTTGTACACAACCTTAATGTCCACTTTTTTCAAAATTTTGTCTAGTCCTCTTGTTAAATGGACATCAAATGGTATTACCATGAATTTATTTGTGTTCCGATCGTTTTGAAAAGTCGAAGATTCCTTCGATAATTTTCTGAACTTTTGTTTTCTAATTAATTTATCTACAATATTCTTATTTGGATCGTTAGGAGTGTAACTCGAAGTGGTACTAAACCATCGACCGACTAAAAAACCGACTAAAACATCCAGAACTCAGAAGTTCTTAATAAAATCATAAGTTTTCTTAATAAAATCATAAGAAAAATAAGTTTTCATTTTTTTAATCGAAAATGGCAAAAACGTCATCCACATATCTTAACCATACCTTTGGAAAGGTTTTTTTTGAACTTTGGTTTTTGAACTGAATTCATCTTTTGCTTCAGTTTCAAATTTACTCATGAATAAGTTGGCTAAAAACGGTGACAGAGGATTACCCATTGCAGTTCCTTCTGGTTGTTCGTAAAACTGTTATTAAGCTGATTCAGCTTAATACTCCTCATTATCGTTATTTCAAGCAGTGTTATCCCATATATCTCCTATTAGCGATAAATTGAATGTCGATATCGCAGAAACTTTTAAAAACTACATATCTAGCTTGCAGATACTGCCTTACGATATTCTGGAATATTTCAGTTAATTAACGAGCAGCATTTAAGCTTCTACTGATGGTTCTAGTATGGCCCTAGGATGACCTGCCTCTCAAGCATATATACTATAATACCAAACATGTATACCCCATACTATAATATCTGGAGTAATAGTTGTATGTTCTTCTAATGAAACAGATCTAAAATTATAGGCTAGCACCATTCTAAGCGATGCGGTTTGTGATGCAGTGTAAGAGGAAGCCCAGCACACGTTGTTATAGTAACAGTAATAAAAGCATCAAGCACTTACTGGATATTTGCATGTCGATATTTTTAGGATGCTTTTAGGATGACCAAAACCTGATACTCCTGCAAACCTTTGAGCCTCAAATCATCTTATTCATGTTTTCATAACAGTAGAAGCACCGCATGTATAATATTCTCGCTATTTTATCAAAACTTTAACCTGCTTCTTTCAAACCAATAAATCTTCTCTTTTCAAATTCGGATGATTGCTTAAAATATCGACGTGCAGTAACTCATGCGATTTTAGCACTGTTAAGATAATCTTGAATAATATTGTTAATTATTGAATAACCTTGAATTTTTTTTATTTTAGAGCTCTTAAATGTTAATTCATGTGGTGTATCGACGAATAAAATGAATATCTATAAAAAAACTTTCATTATTCTGTCAACTACATAATCACAGTAGTGTTTAAATATTGATCGACATAAATCTGAGTTTCCTATAACGTTTCTTTAGTTTACAAAAGTAAATCACCAGGGGCCAGGTTTGGAGAATAGGGAGGTTGCAAATATGTTTAAATACTTTGCAAGACAAACTAACACTTTTGCACTGACAAACTAATCAAATTGTGTAAACAACAAAATTACTGAAAATAATATATTAACACATTGTACAAACATAGCTTTAAAACAGTCAGACAACTTCAGACATTCAAAAATTTCATTTAAATACAAACAAATACATTGTAAAAATGTATGTGATCTCAAAACCTAAATGAAAACATGAAGCACATTGCAGTTGCTCAGATATATGATAAAAACTAATCATTGATACATGAAGTTTTAAAAAACAAAGATAAAATTTGAGTTAGTTTTGCACTGTGCCCATCTCTGTAAACGTCACGAGTACAATATGTTAGTTAGGTAAAGGACAGTAGATATGATAACAATAATCCATTAATTGGAATGCAGTAATATATATATATATATATATATATATATATATATATATATATATATATATATATATATATATATATATATATATATATATATATATATATATATAGTATCATAGTTTTTCATAGTTTTGAATATGTCGAATTATGTACCAGAAAAAAAGGTTTTGCAGGGAAGTTCAATAACCTTCTTTCATATGAAGAAAATGGCTGCTGAAAGTTATCGATTGTTAGTTGAAGCTTATGGTGAACATGCTCTAACCCAAAAAAAACTTGTAAGCTATGGTTCAAACGCTTTAAAAGTGGTAATTTTGACAAAAGACAAGGAGCGTCCAGGACAGTCGAAAAAGTTCGAAGATGCAGATTTGCAAGCGTTATTGGATGAAGACTTAACTCATACGTTGAAAGAATTGGCAGAAGCACTGAAAGTTGCCCAAACGATCATTTGCACGCATTGGGAAAGATTCAGAAGGAAGAAAAATAAGTTCCATATGAATTGAAGGAAAGAGACATTGATAGGCGAAAAACCACTTGTAAAATTTTGAATGCCAGATAAAAAAGAAAAGATTTTTTGCATTGAGTTGTGACAGGTGATGAAAAGTGGATTTATTTTAGTTGGTCAACCACCCAGGCCAGCATTCAACATTACAACCAGTGTGCCATATACATGAAAAGAAAGTATTCACCGGACTTTTTTTCGATCGATGCAGCACCGACTTTCAGACACTTACATCCTTATGAAGAAGTGAAAATTTAGCTTGACGAATTGTTGGTCCCAAAAAACTAAAAGTTTTATTTGGCGCGGAATCCATTCTTGGACAGAAAGATGGGAAAAATAATAGCTTACGATGGTCGATACTTTGATTATTAAACACTCAAATTTTGCGAAAAAATAGACTTGTTTAACCGAAACATCTATATATATATATATATATATATATATATATATATATATATATATATATATATATATATATATATATATATATATATATATAAAAATCTATAGAAAAAATAAGACAACACAATGCCAAACAATGTTTTTTTTTTAGAAAAGTAGACACAACCATGGATGACTTGGCTTGGATAATTTGGCAACAGTTATTTCGCGCCACAATGTCACAATAATAAACGAAATAATAAAATAATATTATCAATAAAATCCGATATGGTGGGACTTTTTATGTTATAATAAGTCAAATTCCTCCACCCCTTGTTGGTTTAAATAAATTAGCAGTAATATTTTCCCATCGACTTCCAAAACCATTCCACCTATTTATATTCACGCCCATTTCTTGTTGAGGCCCCTTAAAAAAGAAAAATCAACGGCGTCGACATGCCCCGTTCCCGTTCATAACGATCAGATGGACGTCAACTTCCAAATAACGAAGAATGAATTTTAAATGGAGAAACGTGACCGACCGACTTCCACGACTCCCAGAACGAATGGAGAGCCTCGCGCTCCGATTAATCACTAACTGCAGTTTAATAAGCGACACAAGCAAGGATTCGACACAGCCCAGTTAGAGTGAATGGAGAGATTAGGAGGCCAGACGAAGGGAGAAAACGCGGAAGTAGTCGAAACAGGAGTATTAAATAAAGTTAATTCAAGATGAATGAATTTGAAAACATTAGTTTTATAAATTAATTAATGCAATAAAAATTGTTAGATTTTAAAAGAAGAAATACAAGTTGTGTGCCTGGATACTGTATGCTATGTTTATTCCTAAAATAAAATTTTTTATATTATAAATTGTTATATTTCATGAATACATCTTATAATTGCCACACAATTAATAATTTGTTGGTAAAAGGGTTTCTAGATTCTAGATTTCTAGGTTCTAGATTTGGTGTTTAATGATAAATATCTTCGAGTTTAATAGATGCACTGACAAAATACAACAGTCATGAAAATATCCATGCTAGAAATATCGTTACGACCTTGAAGTCAAATGAACAAATATAGAAGGTTACGGTACAGGATATAAAGTAGAAAATTACCCGAGAAATAAAGATTGGTAAGCCCCAATGAGAGGTATTCTAATGAAAACCCATAACCTATGCTTCATAGATCTGGAAAAAAGCTCTTGATTAAATAAAGAGAAACCAACCGGTTTCAGCTTGGAGAAGAAAAATATAAACAAGGATCTTATAGCAGCCATCAAAAACACGTACCAAACCACAACAAATCAAATTAGATCGCACAATAGAGTATCTGCTCCTTTTACCACAATGAAAGGAGTGAGACAAGGAGGAAGCCTGAGTCTGCTATTAATTATAAACACAATAGACGAAATGATCAAAATATGTAAAAATAAATTTAAGAAATACTCTGTGGGCGAACAAAGATGAAACCAGTTAATGTAGAAATGTGTATATTTGCTCTCGAATAGTTCTCATGGATAAACAACATAGGAGTATGGAACAAAACAGCTAAAAAATTTGGTCTACATCATGATATAGACAAATAACAATGCATATTGCAAGGAAAGAATAATAACCTAAAACAACATGGAAATTAAACACTCTAAAAAGTATAACTACTTAGCTACTATTATTAATAATAGGGGAAACCAGGATGACGAACTGAACAACAAACTGATGAAAGAAGAGAGATAGCTTCAATCGCTTAGCAGAGGCTTCTTAAACAACATACAAATAGCCAAAAAATGAATATAAAACGAATGATATAGAAATGCTATACCCTCGTAAGATACAAGAAATAAAAAGAATAGACAAGGTCAGGAATAACATAGTCAGAGACAACCTGGAAATACCAGCACTCATATCGAAAATAGAACAGAAAAATCTGAGATGGTTCAGCCATCTAAACAGAATGGACAAAGACAGATAAACCAAGAGAGTTTGGGAAGCTAGAGCGATGGGAAAGAACAAAAGGGGAAGACCTCATAAGACATAGAATATGGACATCACAAAAACAATTTAAAGCATAGTAAGAATCAGTTAATTTACCCAAGGACAATAAATTATGGAGAAACTTCGTTAATACATGAAATGCAATTTCACCTCGACGCCTTCTGATTTAAGAGTAAGGATTGAGTAAATAAGTCTAATGAAAAGAGGAAGTATTTGCGACTAAAGACGAGTTTGCCTGAAATATAAGTCAATGACATCCACATATGAGATGGTATCGTGAGTCCACTGTGTAGATGGTTTCAAGTGAATAGTGGGGCTCCCCTGGCTGCAAAGGACAAGTAATAGAGATACATAAAGAAGTTTGGAGGCGGCTTACGTTCAATAGTGGACAATTGGACCGTAAAGAAGAAAATAAGAAGAAATCGGATTAATGAAAGAAGTATTCAGTGTGCATGAAATTTGCACTGTGCGTGAAATTTTAAATAAGAACTGAGAATTAAGTTTCGGTGTTAAAAGGATTGACCTTGGAATGAGAGGGCCATCATGCTCTTGCACTCAGTGTGGATTTTTGTGGTTTATTTCTTCTTCAGATAAAAGTGTAAACTCAAACAAAAAAATCGCTCCTCGGTTACGCTAGTAACCAGACTGAGTAAAGACGGATACTTTCTGAGTGTTCTATGATAACCACTTGACAGTCTGGTTTTTCGAGACACTAGACAATTAGGGTTAATTAATAGCTGATAACCGTGCTTTGAAGTCTACGCTGAAGATTAGGTCTATTTTAAATCAATGATAATAATTAAAACACTTGGTACTTGTTTCACAATATATTCAAGATATTCTCTAACATGTTTCGGCCTCGCGACCATTCTCAAAGAGAGTTATGTATAAACTAATATATAAATAATAAATATATAAATATAAATAATAAATAAACAAAAAAAAAACCGAAACATGTTAGAGAATATCTTGAATATATTGTGAAACAAATACCAAGTGTTTTAAATATTATCATTGTTACTATGTTTCACCAAGAGCCAACCGCGCAATCAATCAAAACTATTTTAAATCGTCTATTGTAAATAACTCTAGTTGGCAAGGCTTCTCTAACAGTAACGAATAAACCAAATCATCTACAATATTTTAAGTATTTATAGTTGGCTTACCTGAAATGTAAAGCTCTTCTGAAAAACCTTATTGATTTTCGATTCATTAAACAGATTGTTATCAAAATTGATTTATTTCAACAATCTTAATGACGCAAAGTAGTTGGTTATGTTCGGGAAACCCGCTCGTCTGGTACCAAGGCGAGAAATATTTATCAAAAAGGTCATTCTGTGTGTATAGTGGAATTTGAACGAATAATTCACTTTGAGTTGATTTTTGATACTTGGGCGATAAATTCAGATCTGCATATAGTTCAGCATGAGAGTGTACATGCTATTCTGGCCAAAAAATATCGGTTTGGTTAATTAAAATATATCTTTGGTTAATCGTAAACAAATCCTCTTGCCGCAAGACTCTTCACTTTTCCGTCGGATTATGGCTCACTTTTTGTGAGAAAAATAATTCAGGACTGAAGAAGAGGTAAAAACTGACTGCGTCGAGTTTTTCGCCTTCAAATACTCATCGTGGTACTAAAGAGGAATATAGTTACTAATTCAAAGATGGGTTGAGGTCATCGAAAGCAAAGGCCTATATTTCGAGGAATAACCCCGAGGTATAAATGTTTAAACAGTGAATAACTAAGTGCCTCATAAACGCAAATACTTTTGTTACACCCGAGTACATTGTTTTTCAACTAGGAGGTCGAGAGCTCTAGGGGGTCGCATTCAGGAATATGGGGATCGCAATGCGTTCAAAAAATAAAACCCGAATATGAAACATGCTTTTATTAAAATGTTCCAAGTTATGTGGGTTTCACAGGGATGCAGCTATATGGTCTCAAGTGTGTCACTTTGGGCCGGTTCTATAATACAATAATATAGCAGGTATAAGCTATACTTGGAATAAAATTTGAAACGCCCCTTCTGTCAGAACTGTTCAACTTTTATTCCAAGTATAGCTTATACCTGGTATATTCTTGCATTGTAGAACCGGCCCTTAGTGGGTCTGGCCCCTAGGAAACAAAAAATTGTTTTGGGTTGGATTTTTTTTGTATTTTTTTATGTTGTAGTATTTATGAAAAAAATCACAATTTTTCTTTTTTTTTACTTTTTCTGACTTTATACTGTTACATAGTTTTTCATAGAATTTTTAACTATTCAAACTTTCAAGAAATATTCAAACTATTCAAACTTTGTTTTAAAGTAAGTAAAGTAAAGTGTTTGGGTTAGAGGCGCATCAGCAACTAGGCTATTTAGCGACTGGACCTACAGCTTAACGTGGGTTCCGAACCACGGTCATCAGCTTCCGACAAACCCAGGCCAGCACCCCCCTCGGGCTATAAACCCTTGGTTATGTGCCTACCCATAAAGTCTATCAGGAAACCTACCGACTGGCGAGTGACCAACGTAGAACACTTCTCAGAAGGCATCCGGCCTTACCCAGCCTTTAACTGGCGTGACTGAGGGGTAATTCGTAGTCGGATTTTACACTCTTGCCTAGAAACAATCACAAACATTTAGGAAAGATAAACGGACAGAAGAAAGAAAAATAACCATCCGAGCGCTGGAATCGAACCAGCTACCGCTTCAGCGCGGATTCGGCAAAGCAGACGCTCTTACCGCCGCACCAACGCGACCGGCAAACTTTGTTATGATGGATGCTATATTTATTCGATTAAATTATATGGCGGTGGTGTTCAAATTTCTGATAAGCCATTAGCTACAAGAGTTGTCATGGAACTGATCGAACCTCTTCTCAATACGGGTAGAACTCTTTTACCAGCAACTTCTATACAAGTGTTGGTCTAGAACATGAGCTGAATAATAGCCAGACATATTTAGTTGGTACCATGTGTCAAAACGGGAAACTTAATCCAAAGGTAGTATCAATATCAAAATATCGTCTGTGCTTTGTTTGATATGGACAATCAATCAAAAAATATAAAGCAGAGTTCAAGCAAACCATAGGCAGGTGTTCAAGTTGCTATAAAAATTATACGCAGAAAGAGAAGGGCACCAATCAGCTATAAAAAATGGCAAAATAGTATATTCTTTTCGTCCTACGTGCTCTAAAAATGTGACATATATGTGTGCAACTTGTTTTTTCGAAAGCCATACTTCTTTCGTTAAGTAGTAATGGCAAATATTTTTATTTTTCTCTCACTGGAATGTGATATAATGGAATTCTCTCACTGGAATGTTACGTATATATAATAAAAATTACTAGTTTAATTCTTGAAATAAAATTCAAGATAAAAGCTTTTGGGCGTGACGCAATTTGGTACACATGGTCTATGAAAAATTTCAGAATTTTTTGTTTAATCAGATCACGTGTACCAATTTGGTGAACGTAATTTTTTCTGTTAAAACCCCTTTCCAACAACATAACTCGCACAAAATATGTTATGAAACATCCTTTTACCAAGATATAACAAAAAACTATCATGGTCCAGGAATAAAGATTCAACATTAGCGATGGTTGTTAACAAGTTAAAAACAAGCATTAAAAAATTAAATATTACCAGGTAATAACAACATAATAAAAACAAGTTAAAAACAAGTATTAAAAAATTAAATATTACCAGGTAATAACAACATAATAAAATAAACTTAAATAAATTAATAGCCAAAGTTGTTTGAAACAATAATTTAATGTGACTGTTGATTTTGTTTTTCAGTTTGTCTATACGTGGGACATCATTGCAAACACCCATAAGCACATTGTTTTCCAGTGATAATAGACGGTTTCAATATTTAGTTTTTAAACCCTCCATACACGAGAAGCTTTTTTCGTCTAAATAACAAGTATCAAAGGGGATCAATGCTTTCAAAGCTTCCGTTACCAGGCTTCAGTATTCACATCGTCGTGCAAGCCAAATCTTGATATCAAAATTCTATCTAATTTCTGTAGGTAATTCATCAGCTGCAACAACACTTTCATCAAACGAATTGAGAATCCATCTTTTCGACTTTCTCAATCATATTTCTCTTCATTCATTGTTGCTATTTGGAAAATATTGCAGTAACTGAATTGGCGTAAATGCGTTTTCATTTAATATTATTAATATATTTTATTACCACACTGCTAATAATTTATTTAACACTGAGTGAAAGAAGAAATGGTAGTATTTAACACTGGGTGAGAGAAGAAATCGTAGTACTTGTTTTTTTTAAACGTTGAACAATGAAACTTTTCGTCTCCTTTGTTTTTATTACCAAAACGCATAGCTTGTACAAACCTGTCTAAGCGCGCTCGGGACGAATGTACGTCTCGAATAAGGGGGCTGGTGGCGTAAGGTGCTCAGGCGAGTCATTTTCAAGTGCGTGTAAGTGCAGGGCACATGTTCGAACTAGTAAGAGTAATATAAGAACAAGGGGTTAACATGTTTTGTAGTTCGGTATCTGTGGCAGTGTACGGTATTTCGGTATAAGTGTAACGGCCTATTTACACATACATCCGTCATTTCCGATTCGTCATTTAATACAAAGACAAATAGATGATTCGTTTCTTTCACGATTCGTAATCGTGCGAACATGCTCATTGGATTTTATTAGCCATTTAAAAACGATTCTTCATAAATCACCATATGATACTGAAACAAGAATGAATCGTCACCGTGTTAACCGGCCGATGTAAAACTTTGATACATTTAGTGAATCGTGACGCTAAAAGGTTTGAGAAATGATGCCCTAGTATATGAGATAACATTGGCCGACCAGGGGTATGTGCATGATGCTCCTGGAATATCTTGCCACATGAAGAGAAATGTGATATGCCTCGCAGATTTACTGTGTGTTATAATAATCATGGTGGACCTATCCTTTACTGGACCTCCAGCTGGACATTATTTTTTTTGATATCATCAAAATAACTTTATGGCGTTGAAACAAATCTAACATTCAAGAACAATCACTATCAACTGTACACATTCATGCATACCTTATTCAAAAACATCAATATGTGATCGGCGGTACTTTAGCAGCTAATAATATTAGTTTTACTGCAAATTTGCGTTACATTTACGACACGCTAGTATGAATAGTAAAACAAATTTCAATTCAATGCGTGAAATGTATTATAATTCATCTCGTAATTACACCTTTCAGTTTTGCGTCATAACGATTTGCGAACAACTGTCTATTCACCCGATGAGAAATTTTAATGAAAACTGAAAATATAACAACTTCGTTTTGTTTTACGACTGATCTTTAACCCGTAACAAATGCAAAAATTTCTTCGGAAATATTGCATTTAACTTGTTATATTACTACTAGCAATATTCCTGTTAGAAAAAAGCAACTATAAGGTAATGTTAAAGTAACGGTATTCAAATTTAAAAGTTAATTATTTTTTGTTCGTTTTAAGAAATTTAGAAAATTTTCTGGGGAATGTATGAAACTAATTCAAAATGATACTCAAACATTAATTCATATTCGTTATTCGAATAACATTTGTTTGGTTTGGCTCATTTTGAAAGACCCATACAGTCGATTGCTGTTCTCACATACTCTGCTCACATACATAGATCTAAGATTCGTCGCCTGTGTAGATGTTATGCACGGTTTTTGACGCACCACGATTGTATTTTTTGAGCATTTCTTTGCACCAATCGACAGGAGCTTTCTTGACTGATTGCCAAATTATGCAAAATCCAACGTGCCCAAATCTTTTTCACGGCTAAATGTTCATGTAAAATCTGATGTATGCTTATCATACTAATGCCCAGGGGTGTTTCAATCTGACGGTATGTCACATCACGATCTTGCTTTATCAGTTCACGCATGTTTTTGGCACAACAACCGATATTTGGCCACCTTCTTTAAATTCGTACATAAGCGAACGACGTCAATGTTGGAATTCACTAAACCAGTGATATACAGTGGTTTTAGATGGTGTTTTATCGTCAAAATCGCAATAAGTTGCTCGATACACTGTTGTTGACATAATACACTTCAAAAGTCATAATAAATCATCGCTCGAAAATTCTCACGTGTTAATTCCGTTTTTTGACTGAGATGAAATTTTCAAGTCACTAAACAACACAAATAGCGTCCGTATGAGAAAATTTTCTGAGTACATATATAATTAATAATGTTATACATTGTTGACAATTCCGGATACATAAATAGCAACCGTCGTATATCTTTATAATTTCCAACTGTGTCCTCTCCATCTGTTTGCCGACAAGGAAACCGCAAAATTTTTAAGATGTGCTTTTATTTTTCATAACTTAATTATAATGCTCATCTCTGCAAAATAAGGGATTATTTTAATTCATTTGAAATAAACCTTCGACAAGCGAACAATTTCTGAAGGTCTGGGAAGATGACATAATCACTGGGAGTCAAATCTAGCTAATACAGCACTTATGAGAGAGATATGCTTCGAATCTTAGGTTATGGAGTTTGGCAGCAATAAAACGAGATGAGCGTGTAGGTATTATTGCTATCAAGGAGCACTTTCTTTTTGACCATATATAAATGTTTAGCCCACACAGCACTTTTGGGGCGGTTTTTGCTGGTTCTAAAGTTCTCGCCCGTTGATTGGATTGCTGCTTCATCTCTGGTGGATAACGGTGAATCCTTGGGTCAGCTACTGATATAAAATGTCTAAGAAACTCAGCAGATTCACGTATAAATATTAGGTCCTCAACTTAATTCTCAGCCCCTATGTTCCATTGACGGCAGCACCTATTTGAATAAAAATTTTCTCCCGCCGTATAGTTATTTTAAAGCGCCATCTTTCAGCTTCATAACGAGTTTATTATATGACTATTGTCAAGCCTACTGTAAATTTAACCTGAAACATTAGTTGTACACACGATATTATTCGAAAAACATTTGATCTATTGCCTTCTTTTCGTCATTCAACTAGAAAAAAAAATGTTGCAGAAGTTTTTGGAAGATAATGTTGATTGGGAGATGGAAGATAATGTTGATTTATACAGTCCATTTTTAAAAAGTTCTTCCTATCTGGGATATTTTAACCTACTCGGCATATTTTCTAGACTTGGCACCATCGGATTTTCATTTCGTCTATTCAGTGCAGCATCACTTGATGGATAGCAGCTTCAAATCTCTTGAGAAAATCGAAATATGCCTAAATAACTTTATCAGATCAATATCAGCAATTTTTTTCCGATCTGGGATTCGACATTTGTGTAAAGGTGGCGATAGTGTATAGAAAGTGATGGAGATAACTTGCAAGATTAAGTTCGTATTAGTTTCTTCATAAAGAAATGTTAAAAGTAGTCAAAAAAGGCTGAGAAAGTTGAGAACCTAATATCTCTATATCCAATTGAGAAGTATTTTACCAAATCTGATAAATCTGGTCGACTGTTAACAATCATGGTACGCATCGAGAGGATTTTTTTTTTTTATATATATAAAAAATCATGTAAATGTAGTGAACACGTCCTATCGAGCTGGTTACAAGTCGGTAAGTTCTCGTAACATTTTTTGTCGGTTAAACCACCTTTGAATCAATGAATAGAAGCTCCATATTTGCCTGATATGGCGCCCAGAGATTATGTTTATTTTATTGGCTGGAATTATTGCTTCTTGGACATCATTTTAATTCAATGCGTGTAATAGCGTTGCAAGTTTTGAAATTAATAGCAGAAATCAAATCAAAAGAATAAATTAGCGTTAAAATTTGACATGGAACGATCAAAGGTTGAAAAAGTTTGATTGGTTTTTTTCAAATTGATGTAAAAGGAACAAAATAAAGTTAGGTTAGTCAGTTCATACTCTGCACTTTATTGGATTAATCGAAATATTTTTTATTTGGCTGGTATACCTTTATAATTTCCAGCTGCGTCCTTTCCATCTGTTTGCTTGGCTCTTCTGAAAGAAAATCCAATTAGTTCTAGTTGTACCGTATTAATTGCGTATCCATCCATTTTAGCTAGTGTCACCGAATCCACACGCACTTCCTATACGCCCTCTCTCTTCCATTTCCAAACTGCCAAAACTTTTGTGGCATCTTAATTACGCGTCTAGCACGTCGCAGTCGGCCGTGGTGTCAAAGTGGGCCGTTTTCACACTTCGGCGCTCGCGTCAGAATTTACGACACTCTTTTTTTTTTAATTAGGTGCGTAAATTGGGTGACGAATCGTTTGGCTGTTCGTTTGTTTTGTGGAAATGGCAGAGCGAACAGGAAATAAGCGCGCATTTTTGTAGGCTGCGGGACTATGGGCTGACGCGCTGTCTGTCTCGTTTGCTTTTGGTTGTTTTGCCGTAACAGATGGTGTATCGGGGACCGTTGTCAAACAGCTGAAAATTAATTAATTTATTTCGGTTCAGTATTGGGTTTCAAATGTTACATATATGCCTGTGATATACCGATATATTTTAATAGGGTGTTAATTATACTGTTTATAGTTAAAATTATTACCTTTAAAATTTTGAAAGAACAAGTTCCACAAAATGTGACATATACAGGGTGTAAGGGAAAGTACGTAATATTCAATTTAACCAACGATTCTTTACATTTTTTGAATAAAAAGTTTACTAACAACATGTATACCAAATATAACGCAGAAAACAGGTCAGAACTTTTCAGAAAAGGTCAGAAATTTTCATAGCAATTGGGGTTTTGAACAATTTTTTTTGTCATAAACGGAAAGATCATATATAAGTTTTATAACAAAACTATTTTTATTTTTATTTTTTTCCTTATAATTAGAAAGTTATATCAAATTGAAAATAAATCTTTAAACCTAGTACTGATGACACGCCGATAGTTCCCGAAAAAAAAACCCGAACGTATGGGATCTCACAATGGTAACGAAGGCCAATATAGTCAATATCGGCTCGGCTGGGAACAATTCGGAAGGTACACTGACATTTTCTTTCGCGCTCTTTCCGAAAAGACGTTCGGAAAGAATCGCAGTCTGACAACACTATAAAAACCGGATAACACTAATAAAAATGCTGCCTTTAATTTCACTTTTAAACCAGTCGAAATATCTGACTTATTAAATATTGTACATGTGACGAAATCTAATGCCAAAGGATCTGATGGTTTGACTCTGCAGATGATAAAATTATGCATGCCTGCTATTGACAAGTATTTATGTCATATCATAAACTGTTGTTTGGTGTGTGGCTTTTTCCCTTCAATGTGGAAAGAGGCTCTTGTAGTTCCTCTTCCTAAAAGTTCTAATCCGTCTGAGTTTGGCGATCTACGGCCAATAAGCTTGTTGCCGACTTTGTCTAAGATTCTGGAGAGAGCTGTGTATAACCAAATTAATGAGTATTTAACTAATATTAATATACTTCCTGCTACTCAATTTGGTTTTAGAAAGGGCTACAGTACGGAAGCTTCCTTGATTTCTCTATGTGACGATGTTTGTCGTTCTATGGATGATGGAAAAGCGACCGCTCTTGTTTTGTTGGATTTTAGTAAGGCATTTGATACAGTTAATCATGCTCTATTGATTGCTAAATGTGGATATCTTGGCTTTGACGAAACATCACTTAACTTTCTTCATATGTACTTGAGCAATCGTACTCAGAGGACATTTTTAAATAACCTGTTATCTTCAAGTTTGAATACAAGTTTTGGTGTACCTCAAGGATCCGTATTGGGTCCGTTGCTTTTCTTAATTTACACCTTTGATTTACATGCAGTTATTGTAAATAGTAAATCCACATTTTTTGCGGATGACACACAGCTGTACAAGGAGTTCGTGTGCAATGATTATGAGCGTGCGGCCAAGACCACTAACGAAGATCTTTGCAACATTTCTGCATTCGCTGCAAATCATTGCCTACATTTGAACCCTACCAAATCTAAAGCTATTATTTTTAGCTCAAATAAGAAAAGGTAGTTTCTATGTTCTCAAATAAAACTGTACATTAATCAGCAAAAAATCCAGATTGTAAACTGCGCAAAAATTGTAGGTTTGGTTGTTGACGAAAGTTTACGCTTTTGTGAACATATAACTTATTTGACAAGACAAAGCTATGCTAGTTTAAACCTTTTGTACTCTGCTAGAGATGTACTATCCTTTAACATGAAAAAGACACTATGTGAAAGTCTTGTAATATCAAAATTACGTTACTGTATCACTGTGTATTTTCCTTGCTTGGATGTCGTAACCCGTTGCCGTCTCCAGAAGATACAAAATTCTTATTGCCGCTTTGTGTGTAGTTTGCGCAAGTATGATCATGTTTCCGGTAAAATAGCTGATTTGGGGTGGTTAAGGATGGACTCTTTATTTAGGTATAGCTTACTGTCGAGTATTGAACGTTTAATGATTACGTTCTCTCCACTTTGCCTTAGGAGTAGATTGGGTTTTCGCCGAATTATTCATGATTTTTACCTTCGTCACAGTGCCCTTCTTGTGGTGCCACATTATAACACAGCCATGTTTCATCGTTCTTTCAGCTACAATACTGCTAAACTGTTTAACTCTCTAAGTAGAGATTTGAGATGTTACTTAATGTTCTACAGAAAGCACATTAGATTTAAATTTAGGGAATATCTGCTATCAGCGCAGAGATAGAGCCTTGTATGTTATTTTATGATTATCTTCTTTTTTTTCATTGATGAATCTTTTTAGTTATTTTCCTTCTTATTTGTTATTACTAGTTTTATTTCTATGTTTTAGTTTCGTATATAGGTTGTTATTATTTGTATTTTTTGCCTACAGAATATTAGTTTATATTTATATACATTACGTAAGTCAGTATTCTGTATTGTAATTGGTTTTTGGATACGGGTTGAGTATGAGTGGCTCGTTGAGCTAGACTTCGCCCTATCCTTTAACATTTGATTGAGTAATATAGACATTTATTATTATTATTATTATATATTTTTGTAAAACGTAATAGCAGCCATTTTTATTCTTGTTCCCGCCAAAATTAACATTTTTGTTTAGTACTGTTTACAGTACTAAAAGTGTTTAGTGTTAAAAGATATACAGTTGCACAGTGTATACAAATTGTTCAAATTTATTACAAAACTAAAGAATCTATTTAGGCTACGTTTTGCGCTTTACATGAAATTTATGGTCAAAATAATCGACGTACAGACCTACCTACTGTTCGTAATTTAATTCAAAAATTCGAATCAAATGGTAGTGTTTGTGATGCTGAAAATAATCAACGCGTTAAATACATACAAGTATAAACGAACCAAAGTGTGAATAAAAATCCAGAACAATCAATTACATGTCGTTTTCAAGAACTTGAGCTACATGGAATATTTTTTATAAAGATTTGCATTTCAAGACATATAAAATACCGGAGGTCATTTACATGAAATTGCTTTTAAATAGAAATATCATGAACCACTATTTAAAATTAAAAGAAAATCAAGTTGATATCTTATCTTACAATCAGACTATCAAGGACTATTGAATCAAAAGGTAAAGGTAAAGTGTTAGGGTTAGAGGCGCATCAGCAACTAGGCTATTTAGCGACTGGACCTACAGCTTAACGTGGGTTCCGAACCACGGTCATCAGCTTCCAACAAACCCAGGCCAGTACCCCCTTCGGACTATAAACCTTTGGTTATGTGCCTACCCATAAGTCTATCAGGAAACCTACCGACTGGCGAGTGACCATCGTAGAACACTTCTCAGAAGGTATCCGGCCTTAGCCAGCCTTTAACTGGCGTGACTGAGGGGTAATTCGTAGTCGGATTTTACACTCTTGCCTAGAAACATTCACAAACATTTAGGAAAGATAAACGGACAGAAGAAAGAAAAGTAACCATCCGAGCGCTGGAATCGAACCAGCTACCGCTCCAGCGCGGATTCGGCAAAGCAGTGGTAGGCCGCCGCTCTTACCGCCGCACCAACGCGACCGGCCTATTGAATCAAACACAAATAATAAAAAGAAACAATGTTTGTGACACAGTTTTCCTCGACGTACCAAAGAAATTCTCATATCTACTTCATATCGACTACAATCATTTACTACTTTATCATTTGTAAAGTTCTCAGTCTGACAAAGAAAACACAACAATTTTGAGATTTAAAAAAAACATTGTTCAACATAGTCATCTTACAATTTAATACATTTAGATCAAAGACTCATACCCTTAGCATTATGCAATTTTTTCGACTCTGCAAAATACAATTACCTCATTTTTGATCTCATCATTTGATTAAACTCGAACAGAATTACAACTAAAAAATACTAAATCCTTTTTTTATTTCATGATGCACGTTTCGCTAACCACATTCATTCATTTCGCTAACCTCATCATCAGGAGATATTTCAATCTACCAACTGAATCAATAGAAGATTTGATCTAACCATTTGAAGCGAATCTTTATCTAGGAAGCAATTTCTTTCGGTTTATGAAGATGAACCAACTAATTTTACTAATCTAAAAGGTTCTTGGTAATTTTTGATCAATATTATAAAAGAACCTATTTACGGTTGTATATTTATCCTGTGTACGCCTTATGCTCCAACGATAAAGTTGTTTTTCTCGCATCACTTGGCAGGGGCGGAATCATCCCTTGATGTTGTGCCCAATCCTCTGGGGCGGATATTACACTGATCGAAACTTCATTACAATCCCATTTCGCCAAAATAAAATTATGCTAAATTAGATCTTCGTGTTTCGTATATTCGAATACGCCCCTGCCGATTCCCCCATAATTCGATATAGGTTACATTTGGAATTGCTAATTTGCCGAGGACGAAGTTGGGTGGTTTATTTTTATTTATTTTTTAAATTGTAAATTCGTGCGACTTTGTTAGGAAGTCGTTGGAAAAGTAATTAAGTATCTCAATCATAATTACTATACTATTATATTAGATAATATATTATATAAAATGCATTTCGGGGGGCATTTCGTGGTGAAAACATATTTTACACGCTAGAAAATAAACTGGCAGAAATGCCTTCAAAGGTTTAGATTTATCAAATTGGTCTTTACGTATCGGGCTTTTTGTAATTCTGAATCCTAGAATAAACATATAAAATTTAACGTTTAGCGTATATGATAAAATAAATCCTATTCCCGATTAATTAATGATATCAAAAAAAAGTGTAACACAATCAGCAAGGTATGAGAAAAAGAAGAGCAATGAATTGAAATATACCCATCACAAAGCTAACTATTGTAAAACCATTCCGATGACGATGAAACATTCGAACTACCTGCAATATAGTAGATCTTCGAACTATAATAAAATAAAAATCAAAAACAAATCAATCTATCAACGGCCCGACGGGAGTGCGAACTAAAAACAGTTCGAGCCGACAAAAGCTATGTTATTCCATATTTAATGCACCCCAGGGTACGGCTGTATACCTGGAGATCTGTACTAGAGACGAAGAAAGTAAGGCACAAGTACAAGCGTAGATATTAATTCTATAATCCTTACCCAGCATTAAATATCAAGAACAGAAAAGATATATTTCTTTTATGTATTTTTTTTATGTTGACGATAGTTACATAGATAGTTTTTACCTCAAACTTGTAAGAAAATATCATAGATAGAAATAGAAAATATCCTCTGGAGATATTATGATTAGTGCCAATAGTTGTGGATCATCCATCTTTTACCATAAATCTGGTTGGTATGAGCGTCCGTTAGATATTTTTTGAGTTCCAAATGAAAAGAAAATTAATTATAACTTTAACAGCTATACGGGAAGAACTTTCATATTTTATGATATCTTCTACTTTTTAGAATTAGACCAGTGTTTATACAGAGCAAAAACACACGAAACGATTTTTCGCCAGATCTACCATCAGGGATAAATAATACTTTTAGATACATAAAGGGTTTATTATATTTCTTTAAAAATAAAGATTTTTTTGAATACAATGAATTTACTAAAATAGTTGTTAGATATTGAATGAATTTCAGGTAGACATATTTGTTGGTTATGCATTACAGTTAAGGAAAGTGGAGACGTTAAAGTTATAAAACAACCGAAGGCGACGAAGTCTTCTTCCCAACATTTGTGTGGTGATCTCAGAGGAACCAAGTTCTTCCAAAATACTAAATCTCACAAATGAAGCCTCTTTTCGCAAAACATTAACCTGGTTAAAGAACAGTTTCAATAGAAGAAAACTCTATCATCAAGAATAATGGCTTGTGAAATTCACCAATAAATTCAGTCTTAACGGCCTGAATACCACTTTTCATCATTGTTAGCTGATACCCGAAAAACTATCGTTACATATATATATCGAGAGTCCATCCCCTTGTCTCACTCCAGATTTAATTTCGAAGGGCTCTGAGATCTCACCCATGAATTTAACTTTTGACCTTGTGTTAGTTAACGTTGCTTTAATAATTGCCAGCGTTTTCAGATCTAGTCCTTGTTCTTTCAAGATTCGGAATAAAGATTCGCGGTCAATAGAATCATATGCTTTTTTTGAAATCCACAAATATACAGACGAGATTTTTATTGTACAGTTTTTGATGTCTTAGAATCAACTTCAGATTCAGGATCTGTTCAGGGCAGGATCTGCCCGGTCGAAAACCTGCTTGATATTCACCAATGTTTGGTTCTAACTGTCCCTGTGCTCTGTCTAGTAGACATTGAGATAGAATCTTGTAACAAACTGGGAGAAGAGATATCCCTCTATAGTTGTTTACATCCGTTCTATCTCCTTTCTTATGTAGTGGATGGATTAGAGCATCTTTCCAATCTTCCGGAATCCGTTCGGTTCGCCAAACTTCTTGTAGAATTTTGGTTATTTCCTTGATTGTACCTGGACCAGCGGATTTCAAAAGTTCAGCAGTGATTCCATCTTCACCAGAAGCCTTGTTATTTTTAAGCCGCTTGATTTGCCTAATTATTTTATCTTCATTCGGTGGTAATGAATCTGGGTTTGTTTGTTTAGGTTTTAGTGTTGCTAATTTGTTTAAGGGCTCAGGACAGTTTAGTATTTGTTCAAAATATTTCGCAAGTTCTTTGCAATTGTATTGGTTATTTAAAGCTAATTGTCCGTTTTCCTTTTGGAAGCAAAGACTTTGCGGTTGATAGCCTGTTAATTTAGTGTTGAATGTTTTGTAAAAGTTTCGGGTGTTATTTTTTTGGAAATCTTTTTCTATTTCATTAAGTTGATTGTTTTCATATTTTCTTTTAGTTTGTCTAATTAGCTTCGATGTTTATTTTCTTACTTCCAAAAAGATATTATAGTTTATTGCTGTTTTTTGACTGTTCCAATCTTTGAATGCTTTACTTCGGCTTAATACTGCTTGCTCGCAAACTTCATCCCACCACGGATGTTTTCTACGTTTTTGTAAAGGGACCAACTTTAAGGCCGTTTTAATAATCTTTTGTTTCAATTCTTGCCAGTTCTGTGCTGGTTGTTTATCAAGCTCTTCTGTTAGGGCTGGTTTTATTTTCGTTGGGTCAAACTTTGGTATTAGCAGCCTCTTTTGAATAAGTTTTCGAAGTTTTAAGCTAAGTTTGATTCTAGTCAATTAGTGATCCGTGTCTATATTTGCTGCTTTCCTGACTTGAACATTCAAAATCTCTTTGTAATTGGGGTACGAAATGGCAACATGGTCAAATTGAAATTCACCCATGTACGTGTTTGGGCACTTTCAGGTCTTTTGTTTTGATATTTTCTTCTTAAAATGGGTTGACATTATTTTTAGATTAAACTGCGAACATAGTTCAACCAATCTTCTACCATTATGGTTAGTCCATTTATGAGCGGGAAATCTGCCGACTGTTTTCCTGTACTTTTTTTCTTTCCCTAGCTGGGCGTTGAAATCACCAATAGGATTTTTACATGGTTAGAGGGAATTTTAGAGATAGTCTTTTCTAGAATTTCCCAGGACTTATTTACTTTTTCAGGATTAGATTTATTTTCTTCGTTAACTGGGAGGTGTGCATTGATTAATATATAGTTTTTGTTAGCACACTTGACGGATAGTGTCATAAGTCGATTATTTACTGGCTGGACATTTGTTATAGAACCAAGAATGTTTCTTGAGACAACGAAAACAACACCGAGATGTGGTGTATTTTTGAGTATTCTTTTGTCCGTTTTACTTTTAAAAAGTCTGTAGTTGCCGAATTCCAAGGTGTTATCATCTGTCAATCTGATTTCTTGCAAAGCTAAAATTTGGATTTTTTGCTGATTTAATGTTCGCCCCAATTCGTGTAGTTTTCCTGGACGCAGGAGAGAATTGATATTTACCGTTCCAAAGAAAGTTTTTGTTTTCGGTTTCAGACATTGGCCAGAGGTCTCCGACTCCCTCTGAAAGATTTTGCGTTTAAGCCCGGACGTCCCAGAATCCGAAAGTCCGGTTGTACCAGCAAAGCTGGCAGAGGATTGTCTACCTCCTGGGGTAATTTTGTAATTACTAGAACGCTTCATCTTGTAGTTTGAATATATATATATATATATATATATATATATATATATATATATATATATATATATATATATATATATATATATTAATTAATATTATATATATATAATATATTTAATAAATATATTATATATATTTAATTAAATATATATAAATATATATATATATATATATATATATATATATATATATATATATATATATATATATATATATATATATATATATATATATATATATATATATATATATATTCAAACTACAAGATGAAGCGTTCTAGTAATTACAAAATTACCCCAGGAGGTAGACAATCCTCTGCCAGCTTTGCTGGTACAACCGGACTTTCGGATTCTGGGGCGTCCGGGCTTAAACGCAAAATCTTTCAGAGGGAGTCGGAGACCTCTGGCCAACGTCTGAAACCGAAAACAAAAACTTTCTTTGGAACGGTAAATATCAATTCTCTCCTGCGTTCAGGAAAACTACACGAATTGGGGCGAACATTAAATCAGCAAAAAATCCAAATTTTAGCTTTGCAAGAAATCAGATTGACAGATGATAACACCTTGGAATTCGGCAAGTACAGACTTTTTAAAAGTAAAACGGACAAAAGAATACTCAAAAATACACCACATCTCGGTGTTGTTTTCGTTGTCTCAAGAAACATTCTTGGTTTTATGACAAATGTCCAGCATGTAAATAATCGACTTATGACACTATCCCTCAAGTATGCTAACAAAAACTATACATTAATCAATGCACACCTCCCAGTTAACGAAGAAAATAAATCTAATCCTGAAAAAGTAAATAAGTCCTGGGAAATTCTAGAAAAGACTATCTCTAAAATTCCCTCTAACCATGTAAAAATCCTATTGGGTGATTTCAACGCCCAGCTAGGGAAAGAAAAAAAGTACAGGAAAACAGTCGGCAGTTTTCCCGCTCATAAATGGACTAACCATAATGGTAGAAGATTGGTTGAACTATGTTCGCAGTTTAATCTAAAAATAATGTCAACCCATTTTAAGAAGAAAATATCAAAACAAAAGACCTGAAAGTGCCCAAACACGTACATGGGTGAATTTCAATTTGACCATGTTGCCATTTCGTACCCCAATTACAAAGAGATTTTGAATGTTCAAGTCAGGAAAGCAGCAAATATAGACACGGATCACTACTTGACTAGAATCAAACTTAGCTTAAAACCTCGAAAACTTATTCAAAAGAGGATGCTAATACCAAAGTTTGACCCAACGAAAATAAAACCAGCCCTAACAGAAGAGCTTGATAAACAACCAGCACAGAACTGGCAAGAATTGAAACAAAAAATTATTAAAACGGCCTTAAAGTTGGTCCCTTTACAAAAACGTAGAAAACATCCGTGGTGGGATGAAGTTTGCGAGCAAGCAGTATTAAGCCGAAGTAAAGCATTCAAAGATTGGAACAGTCAAAAAACAGCAATAAACTATAACATCTTTTTGGAAGTAAGAAAATAAACATCGAAGCTAATTAGACAAACTGAAAGAAAATATAAAAACAATCAACTTAATGAAATAGAAAAAGATTTCCAAAAAAATAACACCCGAAACTTTTACAAAAAACATTTAAAACTAAATTAACAGGCTATCAACCGCAAAGTCTTTGCTTCCAAAAGGAAAACGGACAATTAGCTTTAAATAACCAAGACAATTGCAAAGAACTTGCGAAATATTTTGAACAAATACTAAACTGTCCTGAGCCCTTAAACAAATTAGCAACACTAAAACCTAAACAAACAAACCCAGATTCATTACCACCGAATGAAGATGAAATAATTAGGCAAATCAAGCGGCTTAAAAATAACAAGGCTTCTGGTGAAGATGGAATCACTGCTGAACTTTTGAAATCCGCTGGTCCAGGTACAATCAAGGAAATAACCAAAATTCTACAAGAAGTTTGGCGAACCGAACGGATTCCGGAAGATTGAAAAGATTGGAAGGATTGGAAAGATGCTCTAATCCATCCACTACATAAGAAAGGAGATCGAACGGATGTAAACAACTATAGAGGGATATCTCTTCTCCCAGTTTGTTACAAGATTCTATCTCAATGTCTACTAGACAGAGCATAGGGACAGTTAGAACCTAACATTGGTGAATATCAAGCAGGTTTTCGACCGGGCAGATCCTGCCCTGAACAGATCCTGAATCTGAAGTTGATTGTAAGACATCAAAAACTGTACAATAAAAATCTCGTCTGTACATTTGTGAATTTCAAAAAAGCATATGATTCTATTGACCGCGAATCTTTATTCCGAATCTTGAAAGAACAAGGACTAGATCTGAAAACGCTGGCAATTATTAAAGCACCATTAACTAATACAAGGTCAAAAGTTAAATTCCTGCGTGACATCTTAGAGCCTTTCGAAATTAAAACTGGAGTGAGACAAGGGGATGAACTCTCGCCACTCTTATTTAACTATGTTCTAAAAAAAGTAATACAGGAGTGGAGTGAAAAAAAGTTGGCCTTGGATATTGACCAGCCCATTAAACTGAGGAGAACCAACATCAAAATTGATTGTCTGGCGTTTGCTGATGATCTAGCAATTTTGGCTCAAGATATATTAACGGCACAAAAACAGATTTTTTACAACAAATAATGCATATCTCAAAACACAAAACTGAGACATTACAACATAGTTATTAAGCCAAAATGCCTATATGGGGCAGAAACGTTCGTTTTGAATAGAGAGACATTGAAAAGAAGGAAAGAAAAATCATAAAAGAAATCTTAGGCCCCAAACAAATAAATAGCACAACATACCGAGAAACCCAAGAAATCGAACAATACACAGATATACATAGGGACATGAGAAAAAGAAGAGTTAAGTTTACGGACACAAAAAACGGATGAATCCGAGTAGGCTAACTAGATAAACAGTCGAATTTTATGAAAATAGGAGTACAGCTAAAGTAGAAATAATTAAATGAATTGAAGAGGACCTAAGATCAGTAAATATTACACAAAATGAAATTCAGGATAGAGGCGGTTTCAGACACGAGGTTAACGTTTGGAAGGTTGGCCAGAGAGAAAAATGTAGGAAGACTATACAAAAGAAAAAAAGCTCATAGCGAAAGAATGAAATTAGTATGAGCGCAAAGGAAGACTAATAACAACAAACGCCTCTAACTGTACTTCGCGTGGTCCACTAGGACACATCACCTGAATTAAAAATGGTGACAAACATTATTTCCGTATGTCAGTGTGTTTATATTAGTTCGATTTAAAACTAAAAATATATTCTGTACGCGAATATCACTATGTTGCTATTCTTCTTATTTACGAAGAAGCTCCCCAAAATGCTGAAGGGATTCGCCATATTTACGTGCAACGATACGCCCAACCAGCCAACAATACCCAACCAGCCCGCTGTCAGCTCAGCAAACCAGTCCAAGTTTTTCAAAGACTTTTGAAAACGGATAGTATGTTTCAAAATAAAGTCGAAGAACAAATTTTACATCTTGTTGAAGAGGATTTTACCAGAAATACTCGAAATGTTGCACAAGAAGTTGATCGGTTAATTAAAAACTGGTTAAAACGGTGTCAACTTTTCATAGATTCAATTGGTGGTTTCTTGTGACTTCGTAACTTTTTAAAGAGAATGTCGCTGAACCAAATTTTGTGGTTAAATTCTGGGTCAAGTTGCTATAAATTTTGAACCCATTCACCGAACATACGACCTAGTGATGGTCTTGCGGCTTCTGTTCTTCGATCAGCTGCATCTTGTTAGGCATCAGATCTTTACGCAAAATTTTCCACGTAGTCGAATAACAAAGCCCAATTTCCTTCGAATGGCAAAGAATTGATACATTAATAATCGAATAATTTTCATCAACCCTTCATCGCCAGCAACAACGGAAATAATTTCTTCGGAACGCACAGTTCTTTTTTCTGCGAATACATCACTCAGTTGAGCTATGATATGAAATATAAAATTCACAAATTGCTCTTTAAGTTTGGCGTACAGAAAACTGATTTTGATAATAAATTTTTACACATTAAAAAATCAGCCATTATATGTGTTGTAGATTTGGATCAATTTGTTTACCGGAATCGACCACAATTGATATATTAGATCTACCACTTAATTCTTGACTAACTTGTCAATTGTCAAGAAAAGATCGTAGAATAAATTTGCAATATCGAAAAGTGTCTCATTTGGAATTTCGGAGAGGTTTCAGAAGTAAAAAATATTTAGTCCTCAACTAAATTCTCGGTCTTTTTTAACTACCGTTATTATTTATTTATGAAAAAACTAATACAAATTTAATCTTCAAAGCAATCTCTCCACTTTCTATATACTTTCGCTACCTTACAAGTGTCCAATCACAGATCTAAAAATGGCTCATCAGAATTAGCTCACGATTTTCGCCTATTTGGATCATCGGATCATTTGGCTATCGGATCATCAAAGAGAATCCACTTTGTATCACATCTGATATACGGAGTTCTTTCTCTGAAAAGCAACGACAAAATATCACTGCGTCTGGTCTTATTGTCAGCTGAATTCAAACGGGCCAATGAATTCAAATTGGACGGAAACGAAGTTTAAAGTTTCCCTTGCTTGTGTAAACATTTAGAAATAGCTTGCGGTTTTATTCCTGTTCTGCGCTTTAGTAGCACACGACAAGAATTATTCCCATCAGTGCTTCCAATTCATTATTTTCCACTCTTTGGGCTGTTTTGGATGTTCTGCATCATTTAAGTTAAAATTTCCAGTTCGGAATTAATGGCACCACTTCTTACAAGTCCTGTACCAAATTGCATGATCTCCAAAAGTTGTAGAAATCATTATCTGAGCTTCCACAGCATTATTATTTAATTGAAAGACAAAAAGAAGGCAGTGCCTTTGACGTTACTGTTCAGGTGAAATAGCGTCCACAACTGATTTTTCAGGTTATATTCACAATAGGCTCGTGCATTATATCTCGTTTTAAAGCTACAAGATGGTGTTTTAAAATAACTATACGACGAAAAAAATTCTGTTTCTAATAGGTTCTGAAGTTGAAGAAGTGCAGGAGCCGATAATTAAGTGAAGGTCATAACATTTTTTCCACCTTAACATTAGTTTTTGGTTTATTTCGATCGTTCCAAAATTCTCAAGATGTTAAATCATTCGAAAATGTGAAGGCCATTAAAATACAGAATTGACATAAACGGAATATTATTGAACCTGTAAAAAACATATCAAATTATCATCGGAAACAACGGTTACTTTGTACTTAATTAGTTTAATATATATATATATATATATATCTACATTCCATTAGGAATTGCAGCCGGTCAATTCTTTCGAGTTCTAGAAACAACTCAGTTCTTGTGGTGAGTTAGTTCACGTTCCTCTATTCTTGACTTATTCTATCTTATTATTTGTCTTTGCTTCTTCCGTTATCTTCTTCCAAGTATCTCGGTCCTGTATCTTTCCCCACCATGCTTGTATTTCCAATGTCTTCCCGCACCTGATCCTCCCACCTGCTTTTCGTCCTCCTCCTTCCTCTGTTAATATCTGGTCTCCACATTGTAATTTTCTTTACTACTTTGTTATCTTCCCTTCTTCTTATATGGCCAAACCAGCAAAGTCTTTGCACTTTTATGGTCTTCACTATATCTTCTCCTTTCAAAATGGTCCTTATTTCAAAATTCATTAACCTTCTGTATTCATTTACTATCTATCATCTTACTATCTTTCTTTCAAATATTCGTAAGTTTTCCTGTTTCAAGTTTGCACTTATTTTTTACTTTTCATAATGCTTTTGAATTTATAATACAATACAATCTCTATTTTTCTGTCGCTTTTGCTATTTATTATTATTCCCAAATATTTTTTTAAATAAGTTTTCTACTACTTTAAATTCGTAATTTCGTATTTTTACTAGTTGTAAATCTTCTATTTTCTTTCCTTATTTCCATATATTTGCTTTTTTCTTGATTTATTGTGAAACCTCTTTTCTTTGCTTCTAAGTGCAATATTTACTCTGATTGTATTCGCATAAAAAGAAGAATATTTTACGTCTTTTTATTTAACAATCTGCCTATACAATGCAATAAGCATTCGTATGATACAACTACATATGTATAAAATAGCTCCAATTATCCACCTATTTAATATAACCTAAGTTGTTAAGACTTTTATATGTAAACTAATACTAATTTAAAAAATTAAGTTTTTAAATAAACCTATTTAATAAATCCAAAGGTACATACTGATCGGCCAGTACATTAGAGTGCGCTAACATTTTATGATGATATATAGCAATTGAAACATGTCGCTAGATGACTTTATTGGGAAGAAGAAGGAATATAACAAATTCTTTATATTTTCTCGTAATCTCCAGCAGAGGTAATCTAATAAATTCAATTGAATTAATACAGTAATATAATAAATTTATTAATTGTTTAACTCTAAGATTAAATTGACGTCTGACATTAAATAAGAAAACAGATTACAAAAAATAGATGAAAGAATCTACAAACAATATCAATTAAACATATGTTCATTCAGAGCTCTATTGAAAATTGTACGGTTAACATTTTGAAAGGAATAACTACATCCACTTCAGTTTGTTCGTTCCCAGTTTCGATGGGCAGCGAAAATAATCAACTTAAAATCACATTATGTCGCCAAACAGCGTTAAACTGCGTCCTGCGTCGATGTCGCTAATGGGGCCCCCTGGGGGGCGCGCTGCGTGAGCCTTTGGAGCACCCCTTTTGCCAACTGTTACTTACTGATGTCGCAGGAAGTCTCCCGGGAGAGGAACAATATATTATTGTACTGTAAACATGTTGGGATCGTGTTGGCGGAATGATAAATTTCAAATAAATCTTATCACCGGTCTGCAGACTGGTCCACGGAGACTTCAATGCGTTGCATTATAAAATACATTATTGAAATTTGTTGCTATTGTGATATTCTTGCATAAAGGCTAGTCACACTTTTATTATGGGTTAAAAATAGCACATTATTGTTAATTTTATTCGAGGTAATGATATAATTTAAACCTTGTTTTTTTTTAATATGCAGGGACTGCAAAAGAAAGTCCTATATCTTATGTTCTAGTAAATATCTAATTTTTGTTTTAACATATTTGTTTCATTGTTTGTCTCAGAATAAACTAGAATCTCAAAAGTTTTGAAAATAAAGCAATATTTATTTGCAGAATGATTACAAATTCTTACAATTTACTTTGATTTTCTTCCAACAGTGCTTCCAAATCTTCATGCTCCGCTTTTTTTGACGGTCTCGTACGTTCTGCATTATTTTGAGGCGGAGCCACTTCTTACAAATATTGTACGAAATAATATTATTTCCCAAAGCCGCACAAATAATGTCCTGAGCATACGCAGTATTTTTTCTTGAATGGTTAAAAGAAGACAGTGTCCCAAATGTTGTTTTTCGAAGGGCATCGCGTCTACAAGTGATATTTCAGGTTATATTCGCAGTAGGCTCATATAGTATATAGCGCTTTGAAGCTGAAAGATTGCGTTTTAAAATAGTTTTAAGGCGAGAAAAATTCTGATTCGATAGTTTCGGCAGTAGATGAAAAATAGAGGTCGAGTATGAAGTTAAGAACCTAACAAAAATAGAGTACAAGATAAGAAAATAAATAGAGTACAAGAAGTTACAAATTTGTATGCAATTTAGTGAGTTTAAAAAAGAATTCAGGTGGGACACTGATTATAATTTTGTGAAATTTTCCTTAGTTTTAGCAGGAATCTACATAAAGTATTACGGTATTGTTGAAAGTTGGTTTACTACGTACCCTACCTAAAAAATTAAAAATGAACTGGAAAAAATTATTTCAGATTTGATATTAATTGATTCTCTATTCTCTCTATGATCACGTTCCTTGCAATTTCTATAGTCTAACATCCATAAGGTTATTTGCGGTAACGAAATAGGTCGTGGGTTGTCGAAGCGCACCGATTAAAGAACACGTGCTTTGGGCACAGACAAGTTTGTGCCGCCGCTACTGTTTTTTTACTATCGCATGCGAAAAGCAAAGACAGCAATGCATGGCTTCGCTAGTAACCCGGAGATTAAACGCATTTATAACGTCATATCTTGGGCGCTGCCCTATTCTCTACAATCGGGTGTTTTTTGCCATCGCGCTTTGAGACTTTTTGAGTGGTTGCATAGTGAATGATTTGAATAATTACAATACTGAAGATGAATTCAGTGCAATATATGAATAGAAATAATGTCACATTAACATTCGGGGACCGAATTGTCATCAAAAGTCTTGGACGGCCGACACCGTTTCTGAAAATCGAACAATATTACTCAAAAACGAACATACAAACGCATGTTCAATAAAACCGTGTAAATGAGAAGTATTCGTAGTTATGTGGATGCGAGACAACAAATAAATTTTATTGTTTTCCGTGTATTTTGACAGGAAAAGTCGGAAAACCAGTGAATGCGGGCGATCTTGATTTTGGCTGTATTAAACACGGTGTTAATGATTTGAAACATTTGGTCGCAAAGGTAAAATCGCATTCTATTTCACAAAGACAATTGAAAAATGAGCTAGAAATTAGTATGTTGGGGAAGACAGACACTCGTTCTCAACTCAGTGGTGCACATCGGGACTATATTAAAAAGTACAATAAAACTGTTGGTAGCAATTGTTACATGTTGTCTAAGTTAATTGACGGTATAAAATTCTGTGGGGCATTTAAGCTTGTCTTACGTGGGCACGACGAAACCTACACTTCAGAAAATCCTGGCATTTTCAGAGGGCTAGTAAATTTGATGGCCGAAATAGACAGTATTTTAGAAGCCCATTTAAAAGATAAATTATTTTTAGGCATTTCTAAATACATTCAGAACGAATTACTAGATTCAGTGTTGCATGTTCGTCGCGATTTATTAAAAAAGAAAATTCACACAGCAAAATACGTTGCCATATAGGCCAATGAAACAAGCGATACCTCTATTTAAATGCAAATTTGTAAAAATGGCGAAATTTACAAGAGATTCTGGAGTTTTTTAATACCAAAAAATTACACAGTAGATGGAATTGCAGACGAAATTCTAACGGTGTTAAGTGAGTTAGGAATAGAAAAAGAACTTAATAAATTCATAGCCCAAAGTTATGATGGTGTTTCCGTGATGAGAGGTACAGTCGAAGGAGTACAAGCCAAAATTCAAATTTTTATAAGAATGCACAGCATATTCACTGCTATGCTTACCAATTAAATCTAATAATTAAAAGGTGTTGTATAATAGAAAATGCTGTAAAGGTGTTTTTTTTGCAAATCTGTCTGCATTTCCCGCTTTCTTTTCGCGATCATCCAAAAGAACCACTGTTCTGGACAGCGTCGTGAAAAAGAGTCTACCCCGTGCGGCCCCTACCACATGAAACTTTACGTGTAAATGTGTGAATACTGTTAACATTTACAAAGAAGAATTCCAAATGTGCCTTGAAGAAATTATGGACGCCAAGTCGGATAAAAATTTTATTAATCAAGCTCAGGGGTTCATAAATTATTTTGTGGTTGACAATTTTAATTTTTTCTTCTTCAATAAAATAATGCCTCACTGCGACATTCTCTTTGATCAACTGCAAAGCAGACAACTAGATTCACTTAAAGTTAAGAAGAATTTGGCAACTTTTTCAATAACCATTCAAAATATTAGAGACAATATAGAAATACAAATTAATCAAGAATTTGGTAACTTAACTGGTGAAGAATCTACAACGATCATAGAGAATCGCAGAAAGAAACGGAAATTTACTAACAAGGAGGACCCCAATCCGAATGTCAGGATATGCAAGGAAATCTGTAATACCTTTACCATACAGATTCATGAACATTTTAGTTTCGATGTATACCTAACTGTTGCAAATTTACTTGAAACTGAAAAATTTGGTGAATATCGAGCCGTCTTTCCAAATGAAGACATTAAAACTATGTGTAACCGGTTTGCAAACGTAAATTAAAAAATAAACTCTCGGTAAAGTACGCACGGGACGATTTTATGAAACACAGTGGGGCTGTGCCGCTGTTACAAATGTTTATCCAAAACAATTTAACATCAACATTAGGGAATCTATGGAATTGCTGACTGTTTTGTGTACCGTCCCTATGACCACTATGGAAAGCGAAAGATGTTTCTCTACCCTCAAACGAATCAAAATATTTATAAGAAACACTATGGGCCAGGTGCGCGTTAGCAATGCTATCTATTAAAAAAAAAACTTGTGAAGTCAATTTCAAATTTTAATGATCAAGTCATCGACCACTTGCTGTTCAGAAATTTAGGATGGACTTCAACTACAAACAGATTTGATAGTCATGGTCTTATGGTGAGTTTAGCAAAATTTTATTATCTAGGTACCTATTTGAAAATTGGATCTCTTGACAGTTACACTCATATTTTACACAGCAAAGTGAGTGTATGATACTAAGAAATGTAAAATTTTTGGTTGCGACGCATTTCCATATCCCCATTCCAAATTTGGTTATACGTGCCCCACCTATTTTTCCCCCATGAACCGCCGCTGAGCATGAATCCAAATAAGGTGCTTTGGTTTCTTTAGCATCAGCCCCACTTTGTATCTCTCATACCTGAACATCGTCATTTTAGTTGGAATAGTGATAGCGTGGAGTTGTATTTAGTAAGATATCGTCATTTTGTTCAGCCGGTCTGGATGGAAGAAGTAAAGGACGGAACAACCACAGGTTTACTGTATGGAAGCATGTACAATGTACTCTAAGGCCAACTAAGGCTAACAACGCAGTTTAAGGTTTGATGTTCATTCGAGGAAACCTGACTATCGAAAAATATATACTGGAAATCAGGAGCAAATTTCATATAGCCAGAGTAGATTTTCTAAAAGTCATCTATTGCCTTGATCACAAAGATCTTCAGTTCTCGTATTAAATGAACTCGTATAGTACATGAAATACAAGCAAGGTACTCCAAGAATAATTCAACCATCTCATTTAATCAAATGCAATGCATTTGATCATTTAATTGTTAATTTATCTTGAAGAATAAATAATGACATTATGCTTTGAAAATAATGTAGTTTTAATGTCTTCTCTCAGTCTTGTCTGGTGCAATATAGTCTAGTAACCCAATCATCGATTACTCTTTCACACATACCGCGTGTGGTTTATTTTCAATGGTAGCCTAAATGTTTCGTTTATGATCAAGAATTATTTGGGATTTTTTTCTATAAACCAGAGATTTGACATAAACTCGCAAAAACAATCTAAGAGAGTGAGATGGCATAATCTTGGTGATCAGTTGACATACACTTTCGCGAAATAACGCGTTCAGGAAACTCTTCTTGCAATAAATCGATTGTTTGACAAAATGTGTGACAAATTCCACCAAACAGTGACTTTCTGAGGATGAAGAAGCTCTGGAGCCCAGTTGTTGGATCGTGTATATTTACATGGTAAATAAAACGATGTACTGAACAGAGCAGTCTATGAGTAACATTTACATTTCAAACAATGTCACAGCTATTACTTTTCAAAGTGAAAAACGATTTATATTACTACATACAAGATTTTATCAGAATATTATATAAATTATGTATAGATAGATATAGCCATATAGGAGGCCTTTAGTCTCAGAGATTGTGATTCTACTCCATGTTTTCATGATTCAAGTCATTGTATTTCAGTCCCTCATCGCCTTCTCTTTCAGATCTTCCCTGACGGCCTCCCCCCATCGCTTTCTTGGACTTCCTTGTTATCTTTCACATTGTGATTTTCCTTATGCAGTCTTTTTTATTAATCTATTTTCTCCCAGCCTGTTTAACTGGCTCACCCACTGCAACCTTCTCAATTTAACTATCGTGTTTTTCCGTGGATCTAACCTGATTATTGTACATTCCCATCTTAATTTCAATCCCATCAATAACTTAATCTCTTCTTCTTTCTTGTTTAGTACACATGTTTCACATCAATACAATGGAGTTGGTCTCAACACTGTCTTAAAATTAAATTAAAAATATATGTATAGTTTATTGATGTTATCTCTAATAAGAGATAAGAAGAGATAAATCTCTTTAGAAATTCAAATGTTTGTGAATTAACATCATTGGAGACAAGGACATTAGTTTTTTCTTCATATATATTTCACTGCGTTATGAAACAGTCACTACTGAGTACTTTTACATCTTATTTCAGCATTTTTCTCGAAACTTATTCCAGAAAGTAAATGTAAAGAAAACCGCAGGCAAACTCATTTCCGCTTCGCATCTTTAATTTCCTCCCCAAAGCCCGTCTTTCGGAAAGGAAAAAGAGAGGGAGAGAGAGCGAGAGAACGAGAAAAGATCGAGAAACACGTGGCTCATACGTAATCGAACTTCGCCAGGAGGATTTTTTCCTTATTTTTAATAAAGAAAAAAGAAATGCGAAAGTTGGGCCGACAGTACGCCCTCAAAGCGAAAACGCAAACTCAATCAAAAAACAATTTCTCTTCCTCAAAAGCCGGGCGTATTAATATTATTGACAAGTTTGGCAGCGACGAGCGCCACGGGTAGTCGGAAGCGGAATTTGCTCTTTCCATCCCGGTGCAAAATTGGAAACTTAATTAGAACGGATGAATGAATATTCATATAAGAATTATATTTCAACTTAATGTAGTTCATATTTTTATATTCTCTTATTGTCTACATTCATTATTCATTTTCTTTATCACATTGTAAGTAAAGATACATGCGGGTTTTATTATAGATTAAATAATGTCAGGCCCGTGCATCTCTTCCATCAGTCTCTTCTATCTCACAATACGAGGATTACCAGCGTGGTTGGAAAAGTTCACGGAATAAGTTTTTTTTTATTTTTCAATATAGTGACCTTGCAATTAAATAGATTTAAACCAATGACATTTCAACTTTTTTTTTGACCTAATTATTTCTAGTGAATTCTTTTTCAGAGAACCATTTATTTAGATTCGGAAAAAGAAAGTAATCGCTGGCAGCCAAATATGACTAATATGTTAATAATTCTTATTTTTTCTTAAATAAAAACACATTTAATTTGAGAGAACGGTAAGAAATGGTTTATTCAAAGTATGCGCCATTGCCAAAGTCAGAATTGTCGGTTTGTTAGAGGATACAAATTTTCTACAAGTGTGTCCTTCCAGTTCTCACATATGGTGCAAAGACTTCAACAATGATAAAACAATTAGAATCGTACGGGTGACACAAATAACAGTGGAACGGACAATGCAGGGAGTTTCTCTCAGATATTGAATACCAAATACAGAAATACGCAAACGAACAGAAGTGATTTATGCCATAGAAAGAATAGCGATGTTGAAGTAGAACTGGTACCTCAACGTTTTTGCTACGTTACACTTCCATTTGTAAGGTTGCCTTGGATGTTTTCTTGCCTTCTAATGTGAAACTGGTGAAATACTAGATAAACTCATTTTCTTTTTAATATTTAAGAAGTAAAATAATAAAAAAGTATTCTATAATATAAGATGATGCATAGAAACAGGAGAAATAACAAAATGAAAGTATAACAGTATTTTAACCTACCTTGTTGTCAGGGAGAAGGGTTCTTATTGGTTGAGTTGGAGATAACTTGTTTTCAAACTCACTGCTGACAAAAATATTTATTTTTTTTTTTATTCTAAGGTGACTTTTTGGTCATAATTTTTATTTTAATGCTTGCCATGATCAAGTAGAAAGAGTAGTCAAGGAACTACCTAATTCAGTTCATATTGCGAGAGTGGCTGATGACAAGTGGACAAAACTATTCCTCGAATGGAGTCCAAGATCGGAGGCCTTCAAAAACAGAGGACGTTCCCCACCAGATGGACTGATGACCTAAAATGCATAAAAAATAAACTGGATGTGTAGTGGAAGCTCTTAAGGGAGGCTTTACGGAGGCTAAAATACAGTTAATTAATATATATTGATAATTTGTACGATCAAATACACATAACTTTGCTTCTCTTTTATTTAAATCTAACCTGCAAGGGTGACCACCTGTCGCAAGTTTGAGGTTGGAATACGCTAGTAGCACTAGGACCACTAGGTGGGGTTACCGTATAACGTTCATCTATATTGTCCGTTTTTCGGAATTAAAGACGACTGTGTATGGTTCGATTACTTCGAGAGAAAGACATCCTAGCTTAACTATTGAGTTCTTAAAGAACGTAACTGATCTTAAGATGTGGATGAATTTTTCCTTCTAGTAATGGAATGAGACACAGTTCGTCTAGTCATATTACCTGTATTTAAAAATGCAGTTAATTATTATATATTAATAATTAGTACCATCAAGTAGACAGAAGTTTCTTTCTCTTTTATAGAAAAAATAAAATGTATAGATAAAACACAATCCAATCTAGTGTACACAATTAGTAAATAAATATCACAGTGATTATATATATATATATATATATATATATATATATATATATATATATATATATATATATATATATATATATATATATATATATATATATATATATATATATATATAGGAGAAAACGTAAGAAAACCCGTCTTGGTTCCCGCAAATGGTCTGTGTCTACAGTCATAGGCTTTATGGGAAACGTTTTGACCATAGTTACATTGGACTGAAGCTTACCCCACTTGTACATCAGGTCGGCCAATCTACCATGGTCTGTTTTTGTTCGGTTGGCAGACTTCCAGACGTGTCGTGTGAGATCAAACCCGTTAGACTTTTGGTTAGCAGGCATGTTCATAAGGATATCAGGTGGTGTGGAATTGTATCAGGGGGCCCCCATTCATCCATCTACTGTTGTTGAATGTCGAAGTTTACGCGGTATAGCACAAAACACATCTTTGTCTCTTTTTCGCGACGCGACTGTACCATCAGAGGACTACGGCGTAAACATAGATTCATTTCAAGATCTCTCGAAACCTCAAAGTGGAAGCGTCTATTCCAAAATAAGGGATGTGTCGAAGCAGATATTTATGCAATGGAATGCCTGGAATATGCCTGGAATCGAACTGACTAAAAGGGGAATACATGTCAGTACAAAGATAATTTAACGGCGTTTTTCTAGAGGCTATCGTGAAACACCGTCCGTCGTTTTTGAAAGCGCTGCTCTTTCACAAGCACGTCGAAAAGCGCAAGACCTGGCCTGAGGAAAAAAAAGAATGCGATTAGACCAAAGATGTTTTTTTTCTGATGAAGCAACATTTTCATTAGTTCAAAAGAAACTGGGCCAATGCCAACACCACTGATAAAATTGTCGCGAAGCGTTGAAAAGATAACACACCGCGTACCTAATGTGTGGATGAGGACTTGGCATATGTACCAGCATGCGCTAGTTCCTTTGATGAGGACACAAAATCGACATCCCATCGGCAAGTGGTTAACGCAAACGCCAACCTTTACCAGCGCCTTCACATGCACCAACTTTACCATCTACATATTGGTCAAGTAACGCTTACCATTTCGTATGGCCAATGTGTAGCGCAGGCTTTAGTGTATTCATAATATATGTCATACGGTTTTTGCTATGTATAGAAAAGGTAAATAAGATTATTCGGTTGGTTACCTTGCAACAAAATATTATTTGTTTAATATATAAAATAGTAAATCATTTGATATTGGCCACTGTATGCTTATAGTGGAAAAAAACCGACAACCTTTTAGCAATTTTCTAATTAGTAAACATTTTCTTGTTCAAAAAATTCTACAATTGACACAATTAGTAATAATCGTGGAGCACTTGAAAATGTAAAAACCATGAATATAGATACGTCTAGATAGTTACAGTCTGTGTCAGAAGATAGTGTACACCTTTTTTTCAAAATTACAAGAGATATCTCTGTCACTTATTCACGATGCGAATAATGATGTAGATGACTATGACAACCAGAGCTCCAAGCGAACAACCACTGAAAATAGGGACAAAGTGATAGTCATTCTATTCAAGGGAACTCCCACCCTGCGATTGCGTCGGGCTTGTGTTCAATTTGCTAAAAGGGGAATAAATGTGAGTACCAACTCAATTTAACGGCGTTTATAAGAGACAAACTTGAAAAACTGTCCCACGACTTTGAAACCGGTGCTCTTTCAAAAGCACGTCGAAAAGCGCAAGGCCTAGGCTGAAGAAAATAAAAGATCGCGATTGGACCAAAGTTCTTTTTCTGATGAAGCGACTTTTTGAGCGTGCGTTCCCCTGAAGCGTGCTTGGTCCTCCAGAGATACATGTTTCATCCAGCATATCGTCAAACACCCGGTGAAGATCAATGTTTGGGGGTGCTTCTCTCAGAGCGGTTTTGGCTGTTCGGAGTTCCAATTTAGGAAACCAATTAAAAATGTGTAGGAAGCTATGAAGTTCCAACTAGCTAGACAATTTGAAGTAGCTGGCATACAATATTTCTACGCAGAAAAACTGGTCGAAAATATAGCCCGAAAGTGTGTGGCCAGACTCAAGAATGATGGTGATTACACGGTTTATTATAGAATTGCGCCATGCTAATTGTGACGTACTTTCATGTAAACAAAAGTTATAAATAAATACCTTTTGAGCTTTAAAAAATCGCTACATTTTCTTATGATACAGACTGTAACCACATATGTAGCATATATGCAACCATGTTAGCTTGGCAATTATTAGGTCCTCAGCTTAATTCTCGGCACCGAGGTTTCATTGGCTGCAAAAGCTATTTAAATAAAAAAATTTCATGTTTTTTTATGTATCCGCAATCGGCAATAATGGTGTTGCTAGGCGCCATCTGACATATACATCGCTAAGTATGACATTGTTGAATGTATACGACTTAAAAATTTTATCAGTCAAAAAATCTAATTAACTCGTAAGAATTTTCGCGCGATGATTTACTACATTCGACGTGGATTATCTCAACAACGGTGCATCGATCAACTCAGTTCGATTTTTGGCAATCCAGCACCATCTAAAACCATTGTATACGACTGGTTTATTAAATTCAATCATGGTCGTCGTTCACTCACGAACGAATTTAAAGACGATCGTTCAAAGTCGGTTGTTGTCCCAGAAAACATTGATACTGTGCGCGAACTGATAAAGCAAGATCGTCATGTGACATACCGTGAGATTGAAACATTCCTTGACATTAGTATGACAAGCATACAAAAGATTTTACATAAATATTTATCAGTGAAAAATATTTGTGGGCGTTGAAATCTGCATAATTTGATAATCGCTAATAAGGCTTGTGTCGATTGGTGCAAAGAAATGCTCAAAAAATATAATCGTGGTGCGACAAAAATCCTGTATAACATCTACACAGGTAACGAATCTTGAATCTATGCGTATGAGTCTGAAAGTAAACTGCAGTCGACTGAATGGGTCTTTCAAGGTGAGACAAACCCAACAAAAGTTGCTCGCGCAAAAAGCACTTCGAAGCAAATGTTCCGTTGATTTTTTGGGATAAATGGGCATGCGGCTACAGTGCCACTAGACAATCGTAGAACGGTCAATTTTACTACTACACAATCATTTGTTTGCCAGAAGTCTTTGAAGATATAAGAAAAAACAAAACACGACATAGGATCATTCTTCACCATGACAACGCGAGCTCTCATACATCAGAACGAACAACTCAATATTTAATCGGTAAAAACATTGTAATGATGGATCATCCTCCGTACAGTCCTAATTTGGCACTCAATGATTTCTTTTTGTTCCCGTCCGTGAAGAATAAACTACGTGGTCAACGATTTTCACCGCTAGAAGCAGCTGTTGATGCGTTCAAAATGCATATTTTGGAGATACCTCAATGGGAATGGAAAAAGTGCTGTAAAAATTGGCCCAAATGTATGCAAAAGTGTATCCATCGTCTGGAGAATATTTTAAAAAACAATACAACCATTTTCAATGATAAATATTTGTTTTTATTTATTATTCCGTATACATAAATAGCAAACCCTCGTATACGAGCATGCTGTTAAGATAACCAGAAAAATCAGTCATAGACGCGATGTGACTGGCAAAAGAATATTTGAAACATTGCCTTTTTTCACCTTTCCACAAACAAATTTTGTAAAAGCTCAGAACACGTTTTGTATGGTTCTGTTTCTAACAGTACTTTTAAGAAGAAGAAGAAGAAAAAGAAGAGAAGGCCCTCCAAAATCCTTTTCACCGCCAGTTCCTGAAAGGAAAAGACTCTTGATGTTATCTTTTTTACTTAATTGATTCTTTATGCACTCTGAGAATCTGAAATCGTGAACGAGGTAATCCGTACTTCTTATTCCACTGCTTCGGTATGTATTAAAATATCATAAAAGTATACAATCATATACTACAGTAGTACTATTAAGAATATACCTTACATTTAATTACATCTAATAATGATATAGACGGAAATAGCCTCTCGCATGTAATTTGCACAGCTTTACCGTGAGGCGGTGAGAGGTGGGTCCCTCTAATTCGGACCAATGTCCAGGAGATACCTATAACCTTCCTGCCTTTGATAAATGAATATTTGCCTACGGAATAACTTGCTTCCAATTAACAGTTCTTGTAAATAGCAATTTTTAAGTGGAAATTTCTACTCAAATGATGCAGACCGTTCGGGACACTCCAAAAAAGTACAGGGTGAAGAAATAGAAGCACTGCTAGAAGAAGAACCTTGTCGTACATTGCTAGAGCTTGGACCAAAATTCGGAGTAACAACCCAAGCTATTTCTAAACGTTTACACAAGCTAGAAAAAAATCAAGAAGAGGTCCTTTGGGGCCCCTATGAACTTACAGCTCAGAATAAATGTAGACGTTTGGATGTTGTTGTGCCATTGCTCCCCAGATTCAGGAAAAACTTGATGCATGATATTGTAAACTGTGACGGAAAGTGGGCCCTCTACGATAATCCGAAGAGTCGAAAATCGTGGGTTAATCCTGGTGAATCACCAACCAATATCACTAAACCAAATATTTTTATGGTGGGATCAGCTGGGCATTGTGTATTATGAGTTACTTCAGTCAGGTCAAACGATCACTGTTGACTGTTTTCAGCAGCTGCTGATTCGTGTTGGTTAGACCTTCTGATGGAAAAATACTTAATACTGGCAAAGGAAGAAGGGAAGTAATTTTGTTTCAGGACAACGCACGGCCACATATAACGAAAGGGACTCTAAAAATAATAACCGAGTTGGGCTGGGAGTTATTTCAATTGAAACTAAATCGATTAGTTTTCAAAGTGAAGTAAATGCTAGTTTCGTGTGAGTGGAAAATGTATTACTACGTCTGAGATAAAGTTACCATATTTTAACAATCAGAATCTATTTTTCGTCCTGAATATATGCGGTTTAGTACAAATCATCTATTTATTCGGCCATCGGACCAATCCGAACCCATTACGCCGTCCGAAATTGCCGTGCCACACTGAACAGAACAGCCCGGCGCAAAAACCGTCTAATCATCGACGTGACTAGCTGGAAATATCTCGTGTGTGCGTAATACTAATTTCACGCCACGTTGCCGAAAAAAATAACGCCCCAAATTGGCCCCGTCTATCTTCGTAAAATTAGAATCTGTTTTCTTACGGCGTGGAGCCTTTTGAGCGGCAATTCGAAAACTTTCGATCGGAATTTGCCACGGAATGTTCGATGGATGGAAAAAAATCGTGCGTAATGAACGCTTGGGCTGAACGTTCCTCTCGGGGTCCTTTGTTGTTAGGAAACGAGACTATGGTGACGACCGTTATGCTACGGTTGACTGTTTTTTCTCTTATTTTAGTTTTTGGCTTTAAAAATTGTTGGAAGAAAAAAGTAGCCATCGGGTTTGTGCGATGAGTTCAAATACTTGTAAAAACACGAATGGTTTTAATGGATCTAAAACAAATAATGAAGTTTTTATTTAAAGTGTAATTATTACGGTAATCCGTGCATTTTTAAGGTAAATTTTGCAACTAAAAAAGATTTATATCATAAAATGTCACTTATTCACAATCTACCTTAAGAGTAATCAGCGAATTTTATTTGTATTTAATGCTAGACTACAAATTGCCAAGCAAACAAAGATTTGCCCATTTGCATTATAGGCTTAACCTGTAGATGATATGTAGGTTCGTTATAAGTTAGAGTATCTACACTCAATGTTAAAATGTTAGACATACCAGAGAAATTTAAGAAAATTTAATTTAATTAAGTTTAATTATTCTTTTTTAGTGTTTCTTTATTTGTTTTAAATACGAGTTAAAATAGAGTTAAAGCTCCTTTTTCCCGGGGGAAACATTAAGTAGATATGCCGCGAATACAGAAACCGCGAATACGGAATGATAATGAATATGAGATTATACGGAATATATTCCAAGTTTGATATATATATATATATATATATATATATATATATATATATATATATATATATATATATATATATATATATATATATATATAAGAATAGGGAGACCCTATCCACAGCCAACAACCCATGTTTTCGCCGACTTCCCGTCGGATGGCGTATATATGTTAATTTAATGTTAATGTTTTAATGTTAATATGTAAAATTTAACACTACATATATACGCCATCCGGCGGGAAGTCGGCGAAAACATGGATTGTTGACTGTGGATAGGGTCTCCCTATTCTTGATGGTATGGTATATGTCGGCGCCCTGATGAGTCTGAACCTCGAGAGACGAAACACATATCATCCAGTTGAAGGGATAGGTGGGGCTCCTTCCCGGTTAAGCAACCAACAAAAATGTTCACACACATATATATATATATATATATATATATATATATATATATATATATATATATATATATATATATATATATATATATATATATATATATATATATGGCTGGATCAATTCTTGGATCAATTCTTATGAAGAAATCACAAAGCTCATTCGTAAACCTTCACTCAGGTTTGTTGAAATTTAATGTCACCTCTTCAGTGCTCATTGAGGTTTCTTCTTCAATGGAATGGGAATGAGTATTAAGCATTACCTCCAAATCGGTTTCAGTCAAATCTTTATCTTGCGATTCAAGCAATTATTGAATGTCACTTGACTCACACGTAATACGGCAGCGCATACGGCGGCGGCGACTTATTTGTCAATGAAATTTCTGCCAAGCGGCAATGAGACTTGTTTGTTAATGTATATTTTGATACTTGTTTGTTTTGAAGGGTAACTGGTAAATAAATACATATTATTCTAAAAATACATATGTATTATTACTTTTAAATCGGCAAATAGAAAAAAATTCAACTGCCAATACAATAAGTGGTTTTTTATTCCGCGAATACTGAAAACGCGAATAACAGAACCGTGAATAAGGAGCTTTGACTGCATTGGAAAAGGAAAAAAGTGACAAATATAAAACAATTATTAATACATATTTACCTTTTTTGTGCATTACAATCTTATACGCACTTGTATATATTTAAGATTTCATAATTTTCTAGAGATACACAATTTATTACCGCAATTTAACAAATCAGTTTAGTTATCCATCACTTTAAACTTGTTGATTTGTATAGACAAATATTAAATATTTGTGATTCATTATTGTATTTTTTTTTTCAGAAAAAACGTAATTAATTTTTGTTCGTTACACACAAACATGATGAGTTGTAGGGATATATTAAGCCGATTAAAACGAAGTTTTTCATCGGTTCTCAAGTTGATTCAGTTCGCCGAGACATACGTAACTCATTGTTCGACTGGGAGGCTTCCAGCTTTGCCAAGAAGAGAAAAAAAAACTAATTCTTGGAATTCTAATATGGAATTCTTGTAAGAGTGTAAGAGTAATTACTGAGGAAGCTAAAGTGTAAACAAGAATTGGGAATATCGAGAGATTATTTAAAAAGTTTGAAAATAATGTAAGAAATAATTGAAAAGGAAATCAGCATTAAATACTCGCCATAATTTAGCCCGAATAGCTCTCTCTGAACGTTAAGTCATGGACTGAGTTGCGGAAGCAAATAATTTTCTCTATCGAAAACATTATTGGTAACGATGATTTTCCCTTTTATTTTCACAATCTCAGAAAGGGAGAAAACATTTTATATCCACAGTAAATGGGAGTGTCATGATTTGGGCAAGTTTTGGCTACAAAAAATAGGTAACAGTACATTTTTTTTCATCGAACTGTCAAGAATAAAATTTATTGGAACAACAAAAGTAATCTTTTAATGATATGAGAGAAGCTTCGCCAGTTTTCAACAAAATTACGTTCTCAGTCACTCGGCAAAAATGATAACGGATTAGTTCGAGCTAAATAATATTTCAAAATTGGACTGGCCTGCTATCTCTTCACATTTTTATATAATTGAAACTGTCTGGGTTATGCTTTCAAGACGAACTTATAGTGAACCAAGACAATTTACAAATATGGAAGATTTGAAAAGTGCTGTTTAGAGTTCATGGGAAGAAACTCTACAACAAACAGCAATATTATGATTCATTACAAAAAAATGTTTTAATAAAAGAGGGTGGAAAGACCGCAATATGTTAAAATGTTATTTGTTTATGTTTCCTTCTTATTAACTTTCATCGTTTTCATGAAACTGAGGTTGTCGTTAATATTATGAAGAATCAAAAATCCATTAAAAAAAATTAAAATATAAAGTTTTTTTAAGAACCGTTTTGAAAAACGTCTTCAGTTCACCTTTATATAAGTATAAATTTATTTTAGTGCAGTTTTCATATTATTATATTTTGAAAAGTCTCGGTAAATAAATGTTCAGGTATATCTAACATTTTGACACTGACTGTGGAATAATCTTAAATCTAGAATTTATGTCTAAGACACCGCAATACTTCAGTCTTCTGACTTATTCAGAATGCCTACAGTCAGAGTTTGGCTTTTTTATCGAATAATAATAATATTAATCTTATTAACAATCTTAAATAATATTAATCTATTACACGGGCGTAGGCAGGATTTAGTTTTGGGGGGTTTAGTTTGAAGTTAATAAAACAACAAAAATATACTTACATGAAATTTAATATCTATATATTCATCGGAAAAATTACGACATATTTATAAAGTTCTTAACTTTAAATGAAATGGTTAAATTAATTTCGTTCCTCTGCGCTAAATCTAAAACCATTAAAGAAGAAATCTTCGGCTTTTTCTTTTAAATATATCCACTACTTCATCTGCATAAATTTCTGTTCCATAGTGAATGTTCATGAGAGCCAAACCATTAAGTCTGTTTTCACTTGTAGTGTTTCGTAAATAGTTTTTCAGTCTCCTTAGGCTCGAGAAAGACCTTTCTGGGGTAGCAGTGGATACAGGAAGTGGGTATAGTAGTGGAAGATTTGTAGTAATGTGTAAATATTAGGATAAAGGTTTTTATCGCACATATCTAGGCATTCCAAATTAGATTTCGGGGTAGGCGAGATACTTGCCAAAAATAATAATTCAATTGTAATAATTCAAATAAATTCAATAAGTCAAATGTAATAATTTAACTCTCTTCACTCCTCGTAGTTTTTCGGTATAATATTAGGTAATATTTGGCTTATTTCGGGGGGGTTTGAACCCCCCCCCCCCTGGCTACGCCCGTGATCTATTATAATAATAATGTATGTCTTGATTACTGATTCTGTCCATTACTGTTTTATCGCATATCTTGGATGGATAGACCTATTTTGATTTTAAAATATATTTTATTTATGAGAAAATTCCACGAATGGTGTTGTCCCTAACATAAAACCAAACATCTGAAACCTTTGAAAAAATGTGTTTACACTTTCGCCAGGAAAATTAGTATAAATGTGGATAGGGTGATGAAGGTGAATTCTATGTAGTTCCACTCGTTCTGCTAGGGTTCACGCTTCTGAAATGGGGATAAGAAAGGGAACTATAATGTGTATTCTGCATAGGAATTTGGGCTTTCATCCGTATAAATTAACTAAAATAAGGCTTCACATTTGCTCAAATACGTAACATGTATGAAGAAAACGCATATTCGATCATTGTCATGAGTGAAGAAGTTATTTTACATTTAAATGTGGTAGTCAATAAATAAAACTATAATTTTTTGTTTCAGAAAATCAACCATATTGCAACAGAGACCACAGAAAATGCGGAATTTTCGTATTTTTGTAAGTGTTAATATTTGTTTCTCAGTCAGGGCAGATAAAACTACCCTGTTTTGGAAAAGAATGCCAAACAAAACTTCAATATCCGAAAGTGAAAAGTTCGCCTCTCGTCTGGAACAGAGTTATACTTCTGTTCTGTTCTAATGCATCAGGAGATAAAGAATCACGATAGCCACTTATGTTTTACAGATCACTTAATCCTCGTCTTTTGAAATGGACAACCTACCAGTGTTTTGACGTTCAAACAAGAAAGTGTGGATTACAAGTGTTCTTTTTGTGTTGGAGAAAATGTATAATTCCCATTCTATTGAAGAGGAATCCTCAACGATCACTGAAAAGGTGACATTAAACTTAAAAAACCTGAGTAAATGTTTACGGATGGCAAATGAGCTTTTAGATTGCTTAGTAAAAATTGATCCGCCTATAGAAAAAGTCTTCTTTTTAACAGGCAAATTGCTAATGCCCCAGCAGAATATGAATCCGAATTGAAAGACTTTAAAAGCCGCAAACCTTAACGCCCTGATCGATGAAAACGAGCGGAGAGCCACCATTTGTGGTTACAGCAGCCCAAACATCAAGGAAGCGGGAGCTTGTTTACGACTAGCAACTCGGTTTCAACCACACACGATCGTTTTGTTTGTTTACGCATTGCTGAACAGTGAACATTTTCTCATCAGAAAACACCAAATTTTCGAGTTTATCACTTGCGTGCATATTTTTCAATGCTTTTGATCGCTGAAGTACTGTTGTTTTTGTGCCACTTTTAAATCTTCCACTTTTTGTATCTTGTAAGGCTTCATCTTAAGTTCATACTTCAATATGCGGCATATGCTTGAGTCAGACACGTTCAGCTGTTTAGCCAATTTTGCTGCACTCAGGCGTGGATTTCTTTCAATTCGAGCATTTACCTTTCGGACCACTTCTGGTGATGTTGCGGTTTTTTGCTTTGGTTTATTGGTTACGATTGTCAAATAACAATAACACTATTACGTTTGAATTCCAATACGAATATTTATTTTCAATTACGGCGTAGAACTAAAGTTTGTCAAATTTTAAAACCCCTGTGATCAGCTGTTCGTGAAGTTGCTACAGCAACGTGAAGTTGGTAACACTTCGAGTAACGGACCTTGTATATTTATGGATCTCCCTATGCTTATAAACAGTGTTTGTTACAATTAAATCACGAAAAGCACATGAGTCCAACAATCTCTTGCCGTTCCTATTTCTAACCTCTTCAGTCAGGATAAATTTTCAGTAATTTCATGAAATAAGGTTAAGAAGCTAAATTTATTTATTAAAAAAAAATATTTTTAAGAAGGTATGACGAATTTCTTCTGACGCCTGATATTTCATTAGAATCCAAATAGTTTTCGAGAAAGTTCATAAACTGACGCAACGCACGTTAGTTTATGTTGAAATACGTATCGTGTTGTATGAATGGTAGTCATTTTGGTATAGTTTAGCGTACGACGGATATGTCGATCATCTACTACAAATCACTGCTGCAATAAAACATTCACAATTTTACGGCGTATTAAATAGGAGATTTATGAGTATATATCTGTCAGATTTTTTTTGTTAATATTATTTATTTTTAAAGCTATTTTATGCCTAGTGGAAATTAAAACCCGTGTTAAACGAAACCGAGTTATGAGCTTTTTTTATTACAATTTTGTTGTGTCTTTTTGAGTGTAAACTACTACTAAAAATTACAATAAAGTACAATTGTGCTTTAAAATTAGAAGATTGGTTATTGTTTGAAAAAAGCTACACGTGTGTGAAGCTATGTGCTAGGCTAATTAAAAAGTTCGCGAAGCGACACCTTTAGAGCAGTAAAAGATCTATATAATCTACTACAATTTAAAGTTTCGTCCTTGATATGAACATATGTGAAGTTTCAAGTCGATCTGTCAATTCATTTGTATAAAAACAGCAGCTTAAAGTAAACGTATCAGTGTAATTTTTTAAAATGGAAAATATTGAAAATCGTACAATGTTTAAATTATTTGTAAAAAAAGGTTTAAAGACAATGAAAATTTATAGTGAAATAGTAAATGTATTAGGGGAGTCTGCTCCTTCAATAGTAATGGTTTGTAAGTGGGCAGGTAAGTTTGAACGTTTTCGTACAAACCTGAATGATGATCCTCGTTCTGGGCGTTCAATAAGTGCAACTACTGAAAAACAATTAATTCTATATATGATATGGTTATGGATGACAGACAATTGACTTTGAGTGAAATTGCTAAAGCTATGAACATCTTAACTGAATGGGTATTTCATATTTTGAAAAAGGAATTGGCCTTGAGAAAGCTTTGTGCAAGATGGATGCCGCATTTTTTAAATTCCGATCAAAAACAACTTCAAGTAAAACTTTCTAACCAACATTTGGATCTTTTTTGAAAGAATAAAATACATTTTAAACATCATTTTGTAACTATGAATGAGACTTGTGTTTACCACTATGATCCTGAACTGTGGCAACAAACCGCAGAGTGAACTTGGTTGTTCAGCTTTAAAGCAGCCAAAGTGATCAAAATCGACTAAAAAAATTATGGCATCAATTTTTTGAGATACAAAAGGCATTTTGTTAATTAACTACCTTCAAACCGGTAAAACAATAACAGGACAGTATTACTCAAACCTTTTGGATGAATTGAATGCAAAAAATCGCCAGAAAAGACCTGGTTAAGCGAAGAAAACAATCATTATTTATCAAGACAATGCATCAGCTCACAGAGGTGTTCTTGCAATGGCCAGATTGAAGGAGTTACACTACAAATTGTTGGACCACCATATTCCCCAGATCTGGCCCCCGCTGACTTTGGTCTCTGGTTCCAAACTTCAAAAAATTTCTACGTTGCAAGTGTTTTTCATCAAATGAACAAGTATTTTAAAGGACTTCCCGAAAATCACTTCGGAGATGGAATAAATGAATTGGAGAATCGCTGGAAAAAATGTAAGCTTAAGGGAGATTAAAGCCATTTTTTCAACTTTAAACTTGTTTTATCATTTTCGCCTGGTATTGCTTGTAAACAACAGAATGCATTCATAACCTGATAAATATTCAATCTGATGCCAGAATGCTTCCTTTAAGTATCAGTTTCAGTTTTGAAAATAACTAGAAGTTGCACGTTGCTAAATCAGGTAAAATATCGGAAATATCGAGCCCCACAATACATATTCAGTTAAAGAATCGGTAGTCATTTTGTATATAGTGTGCAGATGTTCCATTTCACAAATGTTTCGTTAAAATGAGATTAATGGTGGATTTAAAAATGTCGGTGGGTTCCTCTAACAGTCTAGTAGACCTAAAATGATCATTTGAAAGGAGTTTAGCCAGTTTTTAGATGTTTTCTTTAATTCGAACTGTTGCATATTGTCACTTGGTGGTCAAGCGAGCTAGTTATACGCCTGGTGACTCAGTGGTTCTGGGTTAGAATCCTGGTTAGGGTATTAAATTTTTATATAGTCTATCCGACTTTAATAGAACATTAGAAAATACTGCTATAATAATACTATAATTATAATATAAAACAATTCCACTTCTTTTATGACATTATGGAATGTTAATGTTGACATTTTTCCTAGAGAATGTTTAAAACTGCTTTAAATTTTGTTTTGGAATGCATATTTTGTTGCAGAAAAAACAATTTATTTAAGTTCTTCTATGCCATTTTCTTGTACTTTGAACGCATTTCAGAAGCCAAATAATATATATATATATATATATATATATATATATATATATATATATATATATATATATATATATATATATATATATATATATATATATATGGATGTTTAAGAATAAACTCACATTTTGTCTGAAGAGAAAAGCTTTTGATCAGTGCATACTGCCCATTATGAAATGAAACATGGATACTCACATCACAAATCAGTTCAAAAAGTTGGGGTATCAGAGAGGAGAATAGGAAAGTGTTTGCTTGGCATTATCAGACGGGACAGAAAGATCTGCTCATAGATTGGAAGAATAAAGTAATCGAAATGGAGGTGGGTAGGACATATAGTGACGGGATGTGACGACGATATCAAACCTCCACAAAGTTGAAAAACACTGTGGACTGATGATACCATTAGGTATATGGGACTTGAATGGCAGATGAAAGCTTAGGACAGAGTTACATTGCATATTTCGTTTTTTTATCATGCATGGTAAAAAAATAACAATACCAACTAAACACAACGATAAAGCTAAAGTTAATATTAATTAATTTTTCTGTAGAGCGAGTCCATTGTGTACCACTATAACTAAATACACCGTAGTATAGCCCAAACTTGTCATAAACTCGGACATAAGTATAGCCCGGATTTGTCATAAAAGTTAAGCGAATAAATCGTTTCATGTAATGGCGTGCGCCCTCATTTCAATTTATTAAATTATCTACCATATATTACGGAAATGTTCATAAATTAATTTCAATTGTTTTTGTGAGTATATTCACGACAAAGCTAAAGTTAATATTAATTCATTTTTTTATAGAACGAGTTAGTAGTTTACCATTGCGACTAAACATACTAATAAGCAGTAACTTTGCTCAAACTCGAACAATAATGTGTTCCCTTATGATGATATAAATGTATATATAATAGGTGTTTCGGTTAATATGTAGTTTCTTTTTCAAAATTTTTAGGTTTATTTCCATAACAAAATAAATTACTTCAATAATCAAAGTATTGGCCATCGTTAGCTATTACTTTATCCAATCTCTCTGTCAAACAATGGATTCCGCGCCAAAAGAACTTTTAGTTTTTTGATGCCAACCATTCATCAAGCCAAATTTTCACTTCGTAAGAATGTAAGTGTTGTTCTGAAAGTCCGTGTTGCATCGAAATAACTAGTAGTCCGAAGTAGGTGAATATGGTGGGTGCAGTAAGTGTTTTACACATTTGCAATATGGGGCAGAGCATAATCATGTTGAAAAATTACTTTATCGTGTATTTGGGCGTATTCTGATCGTTTTGCATTCAATGCTCTTTCAGTTTTATCAATTAATGTCGGTATTGCCAGTAATAGTTTCACCAGGTTTCAGCAGTTCTTCATACACAGCTCCCCTACTATCCCACCAAATACACAGCAAAGCGTTCTTTCTATGTATATTGCGCACAAGTTGTAATGTTGAAGACTGGCCTGGGTATACCCATGATTTTCTGCGCTTTGGGTTATCAAAATAAATCCCCCTTTCATCACCTGTGACAAATTGATGTAATAAACCTATTATATTCTGCCTGGCAAGCAAAATTTCACAAATGTTTTGTCGCCTTTCAATGTTTCTTTCCTTCAATTCATATATAACCCATTTTCCTTCCTTCTGGATTTTTCCCAGTGCGTGTAGACGTTCGGAAATGATGGGTTGGGTAACATTCAATGCTTCTAAACTCAAAGAGATTTATCACTATAAACCTAATCACTTCTTTTTGAAGTTCTCGACGCACGTTTCGTTAACCATGTTAACATAATCAGGAGATAATTTAATCTTTTTTTCACATTGAAGGTTCCAATAGAAAAAATGATTCAATGCTTCTGCCAATTGTTTCAACGTACGAGTTGGGTTTTCATCCAATAGTGCTTGCAAATCTGAGCGCTTTTTTTGTATCCAAATCACCACCTTTAAAGCGTTTAAACTTTCGTTTGTAAGATTTTTGGGTTAGAGCTTGTTCACCATAAGCTTGAACCAATAATCGATAACTTTCAGCAGCAGTTTTTTTCAGATAAAATAAAGTTATTAAACTTTACCATAAAACGTCTTTTCTGTTATATATAATTCGACATATTCAACATTATGAAAAATTATATTTTTTTTGTACAATTCTTAACGAACTGGCTTTTGATGGCCCTCCAAAACACCACAGACCACATTAGTCTATTCCAAGAAATGTATTAGTAAAACCATTTCTTAGCAAAACCGACACTATTAACCGAAATATCTCATGACAATATTACACGTAGTTTCGCATTGTATAGTATGACTTTTATATAGTGAAATTACTTGGCTTGTGAAATACCAAAGTAAAAATAATACAAATGTATAAAATTGTTAAAGCACCCAATACAATTCAAATCATCTGTTTCCTTGTTTAATCAAATTAAGCTGAAGCAACACCAAAATATGAACGGCTTACATTTTGTGTAATACAAATCTCTGTCTACAATTTTGTAGACATTAATGAGGGAAAACAGCAATCCAGAAATATAAAAAAATATATTAAACAAAAAAAGTCATATTTTTTCTAAGTTCATTTTGTGGATGTTTGCTCAAGAAAAAAGAAGTAATTAAACCCGCTCATTCTCTTTTCTTTTCTCTACGCTCTTAAACCATTTTAATCTGCAGGTGCTATTTTGGGAGGAAAATGTTGACGTCAGACACACAATCTTTACGTGAAAATAGAAATTTAATTAGTTTCTTTCAACCACTAATAAAAACTAATCAGGGCGCTTTATGGATGAGGTGTCAGCCTGTTCATCGAGTGCAAAAACTAAATTAATCCATTCATATCTGTGCACATCATATTCTCATCAATCATTCCCGTAAATCATGGCTTTATTTTCTTCATAAAACAATCAACCCATACTTCAGTTGTTCTTTTGTTTAGTATTACTGCAAGGTTGCCATACGAGGGTAGATTAAAAAGTCAAATACTTTTAAATGAAATGTTTTTTTTTAATGAAAATGAATGTATTAAATGTAACTGAGGTAGCCGATACTTTATGGACATTTATTTTAAATAAATAAAAATAGATTAATATCTAAAATTTCCGACATCATTAACAAGAAGTTCATAACGCAAAACGTCTTACAGGTTGCAATTTTACTAGTGAAGAATCTAAGTTACTTCACACTGGTTTTAAATATAACATAAAGCCCAAAGATAATAAACGTAATTGAGAACACCTTGGACTGCATGGCGAATTCGTTCTATCAAATTCAGACAAATCACAAAAACTCTAGTGGCTCCCAGAATGAAACAAAAAATCAGATCGATGAATACCATATAGCTAAAAGGATTAATAAGCAAATCAAAGAAAACAATATTATAAGAGCGGATAAGGGTAAATCCATTGTTGAGATGTTTAGAGAGTTTGATTGTTTGATTGTTGAGATGTTATCAAAAACTAATATTTTTTTAAAAATCATGGAAATTTAACAAAATTAACTCTAATCCTACGAATACCTTTCAAAAAAGAATAAAATAAATAAAAAATTCATCTAATTTTAACGATTTTAACAACAATTAATAATGATGAATCCTCATGCATCAAAATTATACTCGCTTATAAAATTACACAAAGATAATTATCCAATTAGACCAGTAGTTTCATTTGTTACAGCTCCTTCAATCAAATTATCAAATAAGCTCATTAAAATAATTTGACAATATACGAATTTTAAACCGAAATATGCCATTCTAAATATCTATGATCTTATCAATAAAATAAAAGATATTAATTTACCCAAAAAATCAAAACTAATTTATTTCGATGTACAAAATTTATTCCCGAGTATACCACTAAACGAAGTAATAGAATTAGTTGACAAATTACTTCTTAAAAATAAAACTAATTCAATAATGAAACAAGAAATGTTAGAGCTGCTGTCAATTACATTGGATCAGAATTACTTTGTATTTGATAATTTCTTTTAGGTTTCTAATGACGGTTTGATAATGAGGAACCCTTTAAGTCTTTTACTGCCGGAAAATTTTATAGATAACTTAGAAAATAAGATAAATCAATATCAGCTGTTCTTAACTCACATAAATCCTTTACATAAGAACACTAAATTTACAGTTGAAGAAGAGCAACATTATAAAATTAATTTTTAGACTTATCAATTGCTGGCACAGACAATAAACATGATTTATTGTTTTTATGCAATTTTTCATAAACCATCACATACACATTTAATTACACACAATAAATCAACCTTATTCACAAAAGATGGCAGCATTTAATTCATTTATACATAGATTATTAAATATCCCCATGTCAATAGATACTTATAATAAAGAATTGAATGTCATCAAACAGATCGCAGTAATTACCGGATTTTATCCAAATATTATAAATAAAATAATAAATTAAAAAATTTATAACAAAACCATTAGTTTAATATATCCGGTGAATAATATCAAGAAAACAGCGTACAAAACAATTACATATGAGGAAAAAGTTACCAAATTAGTTTTGAGACATTTATCCAAAACAAACAATATACATTTTTGAACAACTTTAAAACTAACTATAGTCTTGGACGCCTCATTAAAAATAATAAAAGTCAAAGAAATAAACTCTATAAATCAGGAGTTTATTTAATTGGGTGCGGGTCGTGTCCGAAAGTCTATGTTGGACAAACAGGAAGATCTTTCGCTACTAGGTTCAATGAACATAAAAAAAGTTACACTAAACAACAAAATAATTTTCTGCCATAGCGGTGGATAGAAGCATCTTCGCCTTCTTCGGGGCAAGTTCGCTAGGTAAAACCCACTGTTTTAACTGTTGCTTCCTTTCTGGTATATAGTGATGAACCTAAGTTTTATCAACAGTCATGAATCGCTATGGAAACTCCTTCGGATTGCGCTTATATATGTCTAAACAGTGTGTAACTGAAACAAACAACAAACAAATAACGGAACTTATCGAAAAAATAACAATAAATTCGTGAGTACAGTTATTCGCGTCTGCGGCAAAATGCCACACGTGCCACTGGTTAACACTAAATGAACAACGACAAAAAGCAGCCGAACTGTCCTCTTGGATCTCCCGACAAACACTTTGCAAATAGCATGATGAGAAGTAAACACAACAACGGCCCTTATACGGACCACCTGACAATCGGAAAAAAGATCCAATTATGTCAAATTAAAGTCGAAGGCATCAGTCGCAGTAAGAGCAAATACATCAGCAAGCTAGCCATCAACCAACAATTAGATGGCATCAGAATACAGGAAACCCATACAGCCGACATCCAGAAACACGGCCCCGTCCTATGCTACAACCTAGTTGCAGTTATTAATCGGCCACAATACAGAGTTGTAACCTACATTAGAGTCATCGACAACGTGTCTCTAGTCTACTCATCCTCTACACCAGACATCTTTGTTCTTGCTGCTAGAGTAGAAGAGATTACCGTCGTCAACGTCTACAAACCTTCTAATGGACAATGACCAAATAATCATGTACTACTAGTCTTTGACCACCCTGCTCTATTCACAGACCACTTTAATTCGCATCATAAATTATGGAACAACATGCAAGGTGAAACCCTGGCAGACTGGGCAGAAAGAAATGCCCTCAAACTCCCCTATGAAACCAAACAGAAACTAACGCTTCAATCTGCGAGGTGGAACAGGGATTATAAGCGTGACTATACTTGCACATCTACTGGTTAAGAGCGATTGGACTCTTCCAGAGAAGTGCTCGATAATTTTCCGAAATCCCACTGCACAGCGACCGTCACCATGCTAGGAATATCAATTCCATTCAACCATTAGTTACCCCTCCCCAGATGGAGCCCCTGGTAAGTTATCCACACCTCAACGATGAAGCACTGGAATGGCTATTCAACTCGAACTGCGCCTGTGATATAAACCTTTAATTTTGTACTATTACATTTATATTTATTTTGATTGTCTTATAATAATATCAATTAGTGCTAGTAATACCCAACGTTTATTGTAATATATATCATGCAATATATATTGCAATATATACCATATAGTTTTTTCATCAATTCAAAACTTTCTACAAAAGTTTACCGAGCTTGCTTAAGGCATGATTTGTGCGTCTTTAGGAGATAATATTGTTTCGTACAGTACTTGTAAGGAGTGGTTCCACCAATTTCGAACTGGTAATGTTGCCTTCAAATTATACAGAATATCCGGGAAAGCCAAAAAAGGGGAGAATAACAATTAGCAGCACTGCTAGGGGAAAGTCTGTGTCGTAAACTGCTAGAACTAGAACAGGAATTTCGAGTAATACGGTAAACTATATCTAAATGCTTACACAAGCAACGTAAAATTCAAAAACAGCTAAGAATAAAAGTAGAAGTCTTGATATTGCGTCAATGATCTTCAAGTTCAAGAAAAATAACTTTCTGTGGCGAAAAGTGAACTATCCACGATAATCCAAAGAGGCAAAAATCGTGAGTTGATCTTATGTAATTAACAAGTAAGGCAAAATCAAGTATCCATACTAAACAGATGTTGCTATGCATATAGTGGAATTGGCTGGGCAGCGTTTATTATAAGTTGCTTCAATCTAGTCAAATGGTCATTGCTGTTTGTTATCAGCAGAAACTGAATTGTATGAATGACGCTCTGTAAGGAAAAAGGACCTTATACTTACAAGGGAAGAAGGGAAGCCATTTTGCATCAGGAAACGCAAGGCCACATACTGCAAAAGGGACTCTAAAAGCGACTATTGATTTGGGCTAAGAAATTTTATCTGGCGCATCTGGCTTATTCTCCAGAGTTGGCCCTTTCAAATTTTTATCTCTTCCGATACCTGCAACATCACCTGATTCATAGCCTCTTCATATCTCTTGACGAATTACAAAATAGTTTTAATGACCTTATCAAATCCAAAGCCAAGTTTTTTTTTGATGTGGAATTCGACAATTATGTGAAACATGGCGTTACGTGAACCAAGTGAAGGAGATTACTTCGAAGATTAAATTTGTGTTACTTTTGTTATAAATAAATATCACAGGTAGTTAAAAACGGCCCAGAATTAAGTTTAGAACCAAACATCATCTTATTGAAACATATACAGATACAATTCATATGCTCATATCAATTTCGCGATTCGCCAGTCTCATCTACCGATCTGTAACATTTTAGGATTACAAATCATAGTCAATGTTGACCAATTGCGAATTTATCGGTAGTTCTATAAGCGTTCTTCGATTTTTCTCAAATGAAAATTGTATCTCATCGATAAAGACAAAGACATTTAATAACACCATTTTCATTGTCAAGTTACATATTCTATGTTGCTAAACACTATTTTTATATATGGCAACTACTCGGTTTCTCAGATATTAAGCTGCAAAAAAGCTGCAGTAAAATAAGGAAAAGATAGTCAATACGTAAGTTTAAAAAATGTTCAGATAATTTAAGAAAGATAATTAAATGGGAAAAGATTCGGCAACACTGTTGCCACAAACTAAAAAAGCAACAGGACCAGCTGAACTCCCCCTGCGAGTCTGCGACTTTGTCTCTTAAACATGCAATTTGCATTGCCACTAAGTCGCGATCTGCGTGGATGATTAATGGGGTTTTTTAAGGGCTGGTGGCAACGCCGAGGGGTGACAAAGTCGGTTAGAGTCGCTCTAGTGCAAAATGAATCGGAGCGGAAAATGAAAAGTTTAAAGGAAATAAAACGGAGGTTTATAGGGTTTCGGTTTTATCGAGGATTTTCATGTTTCGTTCTTTTTTTTCTCTCCCGTCGAGTTTAGGTGAGCCTGGATTAAAGGGAAATAAAGTGGATGGTGGATTTTGGAGGACTCTTACCTATATTGAGATATATATATATATATATATATATATATATATATATATATATATATATATATATATATATATATATATATATATTTAGAAACGGAAATGGAAAGACATGGGAAAGTCCATCTGCATTCACAAATGAAAGTGATTAAATCATAACCAACAACAATACAATATTTTGCAATTGTACTGTCCTTAACAATTTTAATGTTGGAAGTGACCACCGAACGGTACGAGCAAAATTTAGGATTAATAGTCAAAGTCAGCGCGAAATAATGGTAAGGTTAAAGAAGGGCTAAGCGGATTCTGGGAAATTGCTGGAGAGAAACAGGGATTTTGAAATTATTTTGTCCAACCGCGTTGCTGTGTTACAAGATTCATACAACTGTTCATACAAATCACCAACAATGTGATTCAAGCTGCTACTTTAATAGCACCAGAAAAAAAATGCTGAAACAGACAAAAATCTCCAGTGAGACCATTGATTTAAGGAAGAAACGACGGACAATGAGAAATGCAAGGAGCCCTTTTGGCAGGGTCAAGTACGCGTCAAGTACGCGGAGCTCTGTAAAACTATAAGAAAACCTATCAGAGAGGACACGCGCCGGTTCAACATGCAGCTAGTGCAAAAAAACCCTGGAAGAAAACAAAGGAATTAACAAGGCTAAGCAGAAGCTGAGAGGGAAAAGAACGCAAATTTATGCCTTAATGCGTGAGGATGGCACAGTGTGCAGGGAGCTTACGCAAATGTTAGACGTTGTTAGAACATTTTATTCCCAGTTATATGAAGATCAGAACCAATCAAATGCAACAATACTCACGGAAGAACAAATGCCAATTATCCTAATGGAGGAAGTAACAAATGCTATAGAATCGATGAAAAACGGCAAGGCTTCAGGAAAGGACACCGTAATTGTCAAAATGCTAAAAGCTGGTGGTCGGACGTTACATAAAATACTGGCAAAATTGTACTCAAAATGCCTCAAAGAAAAAAAAGTGCAGGACTTACAAAAAGCATTTGACTCCATCTCAAAGCATGCCATAATGTACTGCTTAGCCAGGGGGTAGGCAAAGCAAATGTAAACCTATTAGGATCCATATATGATGGAGCTACAGCGATAATTCACCTTGATAATCTTGAAGTGGAAATTAATGTAGAACGAGGTGTACGGCAGGGTGACGCAATATCGCCTATTCTTTTCTCGGCTTGCCTTGAAGAAGTGTTTCGTAAACTAGATTGGGAGCCCCACGCATCGATGTTCAGGCTCGTCAGGGTACCGACACATGCTCTCCCGTCAAGAATAGGGACATCCCTATTTACTTATTCTTCCTGGATGGTAAGTTGACCCGAAGGCCCTGACTTGTATTCTCTGGTTTTCTCCGGATGTCCCGACAATGTCGTTTATCTGGTGGGTTTATTTGCCGTTCTTTAGGCAAGATTGTGATGACCCACGTGATTGGTCACTCACTGAGGCAACGGCCGGCAATGAAGCTGTCGTGGCTTTGATTAGCGGATTGTCCGAAAGAGACGCGTCGCTAGGAATTTGTCCAGTAGTCTGGACAGGAACGTCTGAAGCTCTGGAATATCTGTCTCCCGGTGGATTTGCGCGTTTCTAACAAACCAGGGAGCGTTTACTATTGTACGAAGCGCACGTGATTGAAAAGACTGAAGTCTTTTAATCAATAAAGTTGGGAGGAACGGGTTGGGAGGAACCAGGCTGGATGTCCGTAAATAAGGACTTATCTGACCATCGACTTATACAGGGTTAGTTGGTTGTCAAGCGTTAGCTTACTTCTTCGAATGATTCAGGGGTACGGCTTATGGAGCATTCCGTATGCTTTCCCGGTGGCATTCTTGAAGTGCGAAGACCACGTAAGGGCCTTGTCGAACTCAAGTCCCAGATAGTGAGCTGTTTTGGTCCACTTGATCGGGACTCCTTGAATGAGTGCCTCCGTCCTAGGAGTGGGCTTTGGGGGAGCAGCCGGCGCTTAATTATTATTTTGAGTTCTCCAAACGAAAGTTGGGGGTGGAATTTTTAGCAGCAACCTATACACTCGCCGACTCACCCATTGGGCGGAGACGCAGGTTACTGTGTGTTCCACTTGAGATTATGGAACCCAGCCGTTGGGTGCACTTGACATTCAACTACTGTTGTCTCATTGGACGCTATCCCAAGAAATCTAACATTACATATATACGCCATCCGATGGGAAGTCGGCGAGAGTATAGGTTGCTGACTGTGGATGGGATCTCCCTATTCTTGATGGGAGAGCATGGGTCGGTACCCTGACGAGCGTGAACATATATATATATATATATATATATATATATATATATATATATATATATATATATATATATATATATATATATATAAATATATATGTATATATATATATATATATATATATATATATATATATATATATATATATATATATATATATATATAAATATATATGTATATATATATATATATATATATATATATATATATATATATATATATATATATATATATAAATATATATGTATATATATATATATATATATATATATATATATATATATATATATATATATATATATATATATATATATATATATATATATATATATGTCATAGCATAAATCTACTAATTAATTAATTAACTATTTTATGAATTAATGACTTAATTAATTGAATTTAATAACTTTACATCATATGATATATTTATATATATATATTTCGTTCATATATATATATATATATATATATATATATATATATATATATATATATATATATATATATATATATATATATATATATTTATATATATATTCATCAGTTACACATTATTGTCGTTTAACATCAAAGTGAAAATAACTACTATCACTTCATTTTAACACTATAATACGTTCTAAATGATGTATATCACATCAAGAAACACATGATTAATTGTTTTATTAAGTTAATTGTTCAAAATGTTCACCATTCTATTCCTCGTGAAAGAAACTTCGTTGGTTGATAAAAAATTGAACCAAAAAATTGGAATCCTTTGCTTTTAGTCAATAAAACATTCATAATATTTTTGCCTATGTGAAAAATCAGCGGCTAACAGTACTTGTACCCTTTGTACATTATAATAGTAGAGTAATAGCTCTTCTATGTACCATCCAACTTATCGAGCAACTCTTCAAGTACTTTTGGTAGAAACCACTTCAACTATAAAATGTGCTCTTCGACATCAGGATCGTTTTCTTGCTGCCTTCGACATTCTTGAAATTTTGGAACCACACTATCCAGATCCAAAAATTTTTGAGAAACTTGAACAAATATTTGTCAAGCTCGAAATAGTCGTTCTAGATATCGTTGCACGTAAATACGCCTACTTTCTTTGACATTTTGGAGAGGTTTTCAGTAAATAAGAAGCATATCCTGACACTCGGTACAGAATATCATATATGTTTGTTTATAGATCGAACTGAAATACACACAATGAAACAACAAATTAGTTTTTGTCGTAATTTTAAAATAAAATCTTTGTCGTGACGATATTGGGGCGTTGCCACATCATTCAAGACTAACGAAGAGCATGATTGTTAATTAAAAAAAAAGTTTTAAAAATGTTTATTAGTTTGTTTTTGGTTTATTCAACAAATAATAACAAATTAATATTTGCCAGATGCGTTTTTTTACATATTTGCTTAAAATGATAATTCTTATTATAGGCTTTTCGATTGGTGATTTAATAAATTCGCTTCTCGGGAACTCTTAAGTTTTTGACCTTTATTTTGTTTTTTAGCTTTTTCTTACAAATAATGTGAAGAATCTTTGGTTAAATTTACGAAAATACTTTCTATTACACCCTATATATATATATATATATATATATATATATATATATATATATATATATATATATATATATATATATATATATATATATATATATATATATATATTATATATGTATTTTTCTATTTGTACAAGTGCTGTACGAAACAGAGTTATCTCCCAGAGTTATGCTACGCAAATCATGTCCTGAAATTTTGTACCATCAGTTAAAAGGCGAAAAGAAGGCAGAAGGCTCTTCAGATACAAAATCAAGTAAATCCTCGACGATAAACCAAAGAAGCTAATATCGTGGGTTAATAATGGGTGAACCATCAATCAGTGCCGAAAAATCAAATATCCACTCCAAAAATTATCCCTGTGTATATGGTGGAATCATCGTTATGAGTTGCTTAAATTACCTTGAATATACACCGAATATATTCTATGGTCGAAGACAATATTTCCTTGAAACCATAAGATTTATAGTACGATGCGCATGCGATTCCCTAGAGAAAAGTGTGGGTGTTTTATTTCCCCTCTCCGCCTTCTAATTATTACTCGAACATCACGCGTGCTATCTTCATGTGTCATTAAATTCAACTGCATTCCTCTCTGCATTCTTAATGACAATATTCCAAACATTGATATATCTGCTCAGCTATCGAAAGAAACAGAAAATCCCAACAAGATCATAATAATGGTATATAGATCGAAATTACAATTCATTGCATTAAAAATCATCTTTGAAGCAGTCTTACCTGCAGCTACCTCAAAAACATAAGACGTTTATGATGTCGCTCGTCAAGTCCTTAGGTACTTTGGATTCGTATAACTCTGATCGTCAAACTATCTATTAATGTCGTGATAATGGTAGAAGTAGCAATATTTAATAGTCTCTCTATTTCACCAAAACCTAAACCTGCCTCTCTCATTACCAGTAGCTTGTTCCTTTTTTAATTCGGATAACTATTTGAAACAATATTGTAAACGAACTCGTGATATTTTAACAATTTAATCTCTAGAATACTGCTTAGCTTAACCATCCAGTAGTCGAATTAAGTTTTAGAACATCAGTGGTTGCTGCGGACTCCTAGGACCACCATTAGAGCGTCGTATTTTTGCTACCTACTGAGTAAGATAGACAATCATATAATAAAAGACACCTATTAAACTTAAATTATTGTATTACGTACTTATTTAAGAACATAACAAGATATTCAATACAATGTTTTTTTTTTAAATAACATGCAAAACTTCTAATATATACATTTAAGAACTACGGTAAAAAAAGAACATAAAAATAGCTTGAAAGTGGTGTAAAATAGCCATTGTATAATTAAGTTTTACCATGCTCTATTTTAAAATACTTCGGACAAATTATTAGAGCGTGTTCCGAATATACATAAGTGTGACATTTTTTGCAGAAATATTGGGTGGAGCGTTTTTTTCCCTGTCACACATAGCACATCGACCTCTTTGACTTGCCGGAGGTTCCCGAAGCTGCTCCGTAACTTCTAGTTCAAGATCTCCCTAATTCTTAGTTTCATCGATCTTGGTATATTCGATTCAGTAGAGTGAATGCCTATGTAATCACGTATTAATTCAAAATATAGTTTCCGCAAAAATTATCTGCGTATTTTTTGTATATCTGCCTCATTTGCCTTGTAAATAACTAGATAATTTATACCTGCAACGTCTAAGATTGAGTAAAATAAACAAAGTTTGCCCACCGTATCTACTCCTTTAGTTTGATTGTAAGTACCTATTATGTCTAGCTAATTTGTTTCACCATCAATAGTGTCATCATGGTGTAAACTTGAAATAAGCAAAACTTTTTTACGTTTTTTTGGAACATAGGAAAAGAGCGTGCAATTCTCGTAAGTAGCAAACATTGACGACTTTTCAGACCGATTTGCTGCTCACTTAAATTGAACAGGAAGCTGTGTTTTATTTTTTCCTATCCATTCCTGCGAGAGTTATCCTGAAATTCTTCTTTAAGTTTTGTATCAATTTAAAACTGGTAAACCAATTATCAGTAGTTATGTTTCTTCCACTTCCTCTTATGGGTTCACACATCCTTTCCACAATAGCATTTGGGAAATTATTTATCTTCCAAGGACCCGCAGGCTGTTTTCCAACATATACTTCCAAGTTAAAAGTATAACAAACTTGTAACTGGGGTCACAAAGTGCATACATTTTTGTTCCGTATTTGTTGGGCTTATTGAGTACGCATTGATGGAAAATCCATCTACCTCTAAATGCGTCTAATTTTTTGTCAACTATTACATAATGAAATAGGGTAAATGTAATCTCAAAAATATCTCGAATCGCTGCTAATCTACCAACAGACTTTTTAGCTTCCCGAGTTTCAAGATCGTCAAACCGCAAATGTCATAGTAAGAATCGAAATATTTGTAGAGGCATAGTAAGCCGAAATATCTCGATACCAATGTCATCTACACTCCAGACATCTTCAGTATTCAAGTTATTGCTTTTCATTAACCCAGCCAAATACAAGAGCCAAAACAGTCAGTTGTCAGTTGTTTTGGCATCAGGTTCTCGAGAATATCGATCTTGAGCAGCCTGGATATGTTTATTTGTATTCTCTATAATAATTTGTAGTCAAGTTTCTAGAAAGAAATACTGCCCTGTTGACAAAGGAGTTTTTACTGTTTTAACAATTCCTTTTGGACCGGATAAATGAGCAACTAAATTTTCTGATCGGGTTCTCACATTTTTTAGAGGACAGTGTTTCCTCCATTTGGTAATTTGATTTTTACCTATGAAAAATGGACCAATAGCTTCTTGCAAAACACCCGATTCATTGTCTAAAATATCCCGTTCACTATCTGTTTCATGTATATCCGGCGTCTTCTTCGTCTTCATCACAATCATTAACGGGTAGTTCCTCTTCATCAGAGGATTGTAAATATTGTTCCGTTTATTTATGTAGCCGCCCTTGTTTTTTTGACAACAAAAAATACTAAACTCGAAAATATTTACCACTAAACACCATCACAAATCACTTTTTGAACACTTCTCGACGCAAATTTTACTAATCATGTTAGCATTATCGGGAGATTAAATCATCTCCTGATGATGCTAACATGGTTAGCAAAACGTGCGTCGAGAAGTTTTGAAAAGCGATTTGTTGTTTAGTGATAAATCTTTTCGAGTTTAGTATTTCACACCGAAGGTTCCAATAGAAGAATTGAACAAAAAATAGTTAAAAGAACACACCTTATCAAAAGAACACAGAAAAATAAAATTAATATGTTTTGTTACGTCAGTGGTCGTTGCGGATTCTTAGTCCGCAATGTCGAATTATTCATCATAATCCGAAACTACTCCTTGGCTCACTCAATCGCTTACTAATACACGTTCTTTCCGGAAGATATTGAGAAGCGCAACACTTGGAGAGGAGTGCAATGGAAATTATTGTCGAAACAAAACCGGTCCGGAGCGACAGTCCGCGCGCGATTACTGAAAGGTTAATTGCAAACGAAAAATATCTCACATGATAAAACATTTTTTTTTATTGTTTGTTGTCATATATTTTTGAAATCCAATGTAGGCATATAAAGGTAAACAAGCAAAAATTTTATCAGTTTTTGGATTTAAGATATGCTATATAATGAGATATTTTCATTATAATTAAAATATGTATAGTTGGTGGGTGTTACATTTTTTTTAAATATACGAGGGTCGTTCAATAAGTCATTAGAAAAAAATATAAAAGCAAATTATTTTAAGTAAGTTTTTTTATTTTTCAACATAACATCCTTTTAGTTGTATACACTTTCCCAAGTGTTTCTCTAACTCTTTTAAGCCATCTAAAAAGAATTTGGAAGGTCCTCAAAATAGGCATCTGTTTGGCCTCCTCGTTCTTTTTCTATTTTTTTAAGTTCAAAAATAAAAAAAAGTTACTGGTGGATAAATCCGGTGAATACGGTAGATGTTGTAATAAATAAAACTTTAATTCCATGATTTTGGCCCGTGCATTGTCTTGGTGGAAAAGGATCTTTTTCTTTTTCAAATGAGGACGATTTTTCTTGATTTCTTCGCTCAACCGGTGCCTTATGACGCATAATACTTTCCAGTTATTGTTTTTTTCTTTTCCAACTAATCGGTGTAGAGGATTCCGCGTACATCACAATAAACTGTAGTCATAACCTTGCCGGCCGATTTCACCGTCCTCGCCTTCTTCTGAGCTCGTTCGCCTTCAAAAACCCATTGTTTTGATTGTTCCTTTATCTCTGGAGTGTAGTAGTGTATCCATGTTTCATCCACAGTTATATATCCACGCAGAAACTCATCAGGATTGCGACGAAAAAGCCCCAAAACAGCCTCAGAGGCGACCATACGATTGCGTCACAGCCAATTTTTCGTGCAAAATTGAAAACACTGTACTTTGCGATAAGCTTGAGCCCTCAACTATTTCGTGCACTTTGATTCGTCGATTACTTAAAACCATGTCGTGGATTTTGTCATTCATTTCGGGAGTAGTCACTTCCACTGAACGTCCCGAACGATGTTCATCTTTTATAGATATACGACCAGGTGTAAACTCATTTACCCACTTATAAACAATTGAAAACACAGGAGGAGACGTGCCATGAACTTCATTCAACTCAGCTTTGATCTCTTTCGGTGTTAAGTCTTTTAGATATAAGTGTTTCATCACCACTCAATTTTTTCCATTTTTTTTAAATAAACTAGTTCTTTGCTTCAATCGACAATAAAAGTGAGACTTTGACAGCTATCTGGTGAATATTGATGTTTACTAAAAACAAACCATTTCCTCTGCTACGAGCGCCATCTCTTGGATTTTCTGAGAACTTATTGAACCACCCTCGTATTTCAATTAAATATAAAAATGTTATTTCATTTTCAAGCTGACCTATGCCGACAAAGATTTCTGAAAGATACATACAAGTATCAATTTTAATAACTGCTTCATATATTTTTACATGGACTGTCATCGCTCTAAATAAATCATTCGCCTAGACAATAATATTTCAATCCTACTCACATAAGAAATCGATATCTCATCTAAATTGACAAGTGCATAATGAGTGTGTAGAAAATTTCTAACTTAAGAGTCGTATTTTCTACCCACCACCATATATTATTTAACTTACTGTAGGCAAAAGTTCTTCTATTGACATTCAATTATTTGCACTTTGTGCTTCCGTTTTCCCGTTTTGCTTTTGTTTGTCGGGAAAATCCTTTTAAACTCCTGGGAGTTAATTGGAAACTTCGGCTTTGAGTGTTTTTTAAAAGAAAACCATCTTTTTGTTTGTGTGGTTTGTTTATCTTCCTTTGGTTTTTTTCTTCGGTTTAAAATAAGGATATTTTTTCGGATAGAAGTGCGGACATTTTAAAATACTATGTAGTATTTCATCTGTAAAATTAACTTTCTATTTCTGAAAGGAAAGTTTTATACTATCACAGAGAAAAACATTTTTCAAAAAAATTCACCTTTAAAAAATAATTATTTACTTAGAATTACAATTAAAACCCGACTGAAATATACTTTCCAGGTGTGACGGTTAATAATTTTGATTTTTTTTTTAAAAAAAACACGTGTAATTTGGGAGAAAGGTAAGAAATTATTTGTTCAAAGTATAGGCCATCGCTAGCTGCATATCTTTTGAGATGGTCCAGTCATCAAGCCATTTTTTGACATCTCCATAATTGTTAAAGTGTTTCAAAGTGCGTCAGACATTGATGAAATCAAGTAGTAGTCAGAAGGGGTAGTCAGAAGTCTGGTGAGTCGGCGGGTGTATCTGACCGCTTTCTCTGTGTGTGATAGGGCGTTGTCGTGCTTCAAAATAACTTTTTCGTGTGTTGTTGTCCATTCTGGTCGCTTTTAGATCAATACATGGTTCAAATTGATTATTTGTTGATGGTAGCAAACGGTATTAGCTGTTTCACCTAGTTTTAGAAGCTCATGGCACGCAATACCCTTCTGATCCACCAAATTCACAGCATTGTCTTCTATCCAAAACAATTTGCTCTTGCAGCGATGTTGATAGTTGCCTTGGGTCAACCCATGATTTTCTGCGTCTTGAGTTTTGTTGTTAGGATCAAAAAATAAAGTGAATTGAAAGTAATAAATAAAACACTAAGTAATTATTTATTGATCGAACATTCACTTCGTTTCCTTCAAAGTAATTTACTCTCACTCACTCCTCTCACTTATTCCAACGTTTTGCCAGTCTTCGAAACGGTTTTTATACTCGACTCCTGATATTTCATTTAAAGCGGCCAGCAAACTCTCTTGAATGGTGGTGGCAGCCACAGAGTGGTTTCTTTCAGTGGAGCGAACAGGAAAAAGTCACACGGTGACATATCTGGAAAATATTGTGCTTGTGAAACGGCATTTGTTTGATTTATAGCGATAAATAATTGCGGTGTGCAATGGTGCTTTATCGTTACACAAAAACCTCGAATTATATTGTCACAAATCTGAACGTTTTTTCACAAATACTTAATCGGCGATTTTAGGTACAGAATCCTTGGTTTTGCTAATGTTTTCTTCACTGGTTGACGTGGAAGGTTTTTCTGAATGAGGTTCATCTTCAACTGCTTTTCACCATCACTAAAGTCCGTCTATCACTTGCAAGCATGTTTGTTTTAACATTACTTTTTGGACATTTTTAATACATTGACATAAGAAAATATGCTTATATTAGACAAAAATGTATGTAAATTATTTGCTCGATAAATGTATCCAATTTAAAACAATGGCCTACAAAAAAACTAAAGGACATAATAATTTCCACTTAACAAGCGAAATGACATGAAACTTCTTTTGGATGTCAAGGACAGTCATACCAATCTTTAAAAGAAATGGTTGTATTGATACGTAAAGCGCGTGAATTTTTAAAAGTCTCCTTACTTTTTGATCATAGTAGTAATTGTAATTTTATTGTGATACTTTATAAAACATATTCGAAATATGTAGTATATGTTATATAGTTGCTTGTAAAATTCACCTTTAAAACAAATATTTAATCCACAATCAAATATTTCCCCAATTAAGTAATGCAAAACTAAAATAAGGCATATTTATTGGCCTCCAAATAAGGAAGCTTCTTGGTGATTTTCGTTTTCCAGAAAAACATAAATGAAAAGAAATTGGACGCTTGAAAGTGTTTTGAAAGTGTAGTGAAAGGATTTCTGGGCAGCAAAAAAGATGAAAATTATAAAACCTTGAACTTGAAAGCCTATGAAATACTTGGGTGTTGCATGTCCTTAAAAATGAATTTTTATACATTGCTATTTTGATTTTTTTCCGGAAAATTTGGGTGCAGCAAGCGACGAACAAGGAGAGAGGTTTCACCAGGACATCAGAACAATGGAAGCTAGATATCAGGGATGCTAGAACCCATCTATGTTGGGCGACTATTGCTTTTAAAAAGAGATGGTACTATAGAACATAAGAGGAAAACGTGTGATTTTCCGTTTCGAAAAAATGTAGTGAGTGATTTTAATGCCACAATTGGAACAAGAACTGGTGAAAATGCAACTGGCCTGTATGGAACTGGTGAGCGAGACAATAGAGGTGACAGATTGGTTGATTTTGCTGAAGGACAAGAACTTTATATTATGAATTCGCTCTATAACAAAAATATCAGCAGAAAATGGCCATGCAAAAGTCTATCTGGACTCACAAGTTAAATTGATTACACCATGACCCACGTCCTTAACAATTTTAATATTGGAAGTGACCACCGCTGTAAACTTAAACCATCTTAGATTTGCAGATAATATCATTCTCCTTTCACAACACCTAGAGAAGCTGCAAAGACCAAAGTTGGAAAGAGCTGGCGAACTATTTGGCTTAAAAATAAACCTGAAAAAGAGTCAGATTATGTTTAATAAATTCGCTGAAGATAGAAGCATTTCAGTTTTAGGAAGGGATTTGAAGATTGTGGACCACTTTTTATATCTTGGGCAGAGGATTTCAATGGAGGGGGATACCGCTCGGGAGGTAGAACGGCGTGTTAAATGTGGCTGGCAGGTATTTGGCAGGTTTAACATAGTGTTTAAGAGCAGACTCCCACTTTGCCTGAAAAGAAAAGTCTTCGATCAGTGCGTCCTACTCGTTATGACATACGGAAGTGAAACCTGGACACTCACATCACAATCATTTCAAAAGCTTCGGGTGGCACAGAGGGGAATGGAAAAATGTATGCTGGCATTACAAGACGAGGTAGAAAGCCCTGCATATGGACCAGGAAACAAATGAAAGCGTGTGACATCATGGGAATAGTAAAGCAACTGGAATGGAGATGGGCAGGCCATATAGCGAGGCGATGGGACGATAGATGGAGCAAGGTAATCCTGGAGTGGATACCGCTTGATCGCAAATGATCGAAAGCACGATGGACTGATGACATCGTTAAGTATATTGGACCCGAGTGGCAGAGGAAAGCTCCTGGACCGTAAAAGTTGGAAGCATGCTGAAGAGGCCTTCATCGTGCAGTGGATTGACATAGGCTAAGGATGATGATGATAATGATGATATATATATATATATATATATATATATATATATATATATATATATATATATATATATATATATATATATATATATATATATATACGCAAAACTCGAAAAATAGCCGATCGATAGAGTTGAAATATAACACAATGTTGCATTTCAATACTTGCGTGTTTTTTTAGTAAAATGAAACCTGTCAGACCCAGGGCGCCCGCCGAACGTAGTTTCGGCGTATCCAAAGCATTTTCATACTAGCGTTGGTTAAAAAATTTAGTCCATCCTCTAGTTTTAAAATAAAAAAACGATTTTCTGTAAAAAACATCTTTTTCTTCCTTTCCTTTCATTCCACACAATAGACACAGCAACGCAAAGCAGCGTATTAAATAGAATTATGTGTTTCCTCGGAGAATCTATGTTCGCTAGAATACTTTTATTTACTTCCCTATTCATTTCCTATCAGACTGAGCCACAGCGAAGCATGGCCGGGTTTAGCTAGTTCTATATATTTTTAGTTTAATTATGTGAAATAACAGGTTATGCTATAAGGACGTTAGAACTTTAAAATGAGGCATAATGATAACTACAAGTAATAATCCGATAATTTTATTTTATCTTGAAGAACAAATAATGGCATTTTATTTAGAAAATAATGTTCTCCGTGGGCTTCGACTGATTTTCGATTACTATTTCACACATATGTGATCTGTGACAAGTCGTACCATCTTGCCAAAAAAACAGGCCCGAAAACGGCTACTATATATTTCGTTGGATCAGTTAACATATATTACATGTTTAGGATCCTTAATTGATTATTTGTTTTCACCAAAATCTCTCTTTAATTACATTGATATACAATGTTTTTTTTTTTTATTTTTCCTTCACTACATGAGTCAAATCCTATTAATTATGGTTTGAGAAAAACGAATTTGATAAAGAAAAAAAATATTAGATCTAGTTTCTGTTATATACAAGATGGTGGAAGTATTTTATTTTCATCAGAAAATACGATACATTGGGCATTGAAAGTCCATTTGAAATTATTTTAATGACAGTTACATTCTAAGAGATCAAAATTGATGCGAGAATATCTGGCAGATTGTTGGGTCTGAAGAGAATCATGTGGTGGCTTCATGAGTCATTTTCTTTTGACTTGTCTTTTATAAGTGAGTTCCGAAGTATCCCTATACACAGACTAGCAATAATCTGCAAGCATTGTTTCATTCCCATCGCCCTGACATATTTGTTCCATAGCAGAAATATCCTGATGGAATCTTTTTCCGTGTTCATCCCTGACAGCTCCACAACTAGGAGGGAAAAAATCTAGGTGGGAGTAGAGAAAATGGATTTTAAGGGATATGTTGCATCCGGGTTCATGGTATTTTTGCTGTATTTTCGCCAACTGAGTGTTTATAGTGTGTCATCCCTTTTGTCTAAAAATCCACGAATAACTCTTTAAGGCTTCCCAGGTTTTCTTTTATTTCCCCTCCAAAAGTCGGTGAAACACAGGTCCCTTTATCAGTTGTCGAATTTGTAGCCCAACAAAAATATCTTCCTTAACTTTTGCATCACTTAACATACGAAATTTGTCTCTTAAGTACTTAAAGGCCTGTCCTTCTTGACCCTAGCAGTCTTGACCATAGAAGTTCTGCTTTTCTCTTTGACAAATCAAGGTCTCAAATGAAATTACTCAATTCCACTTGACTCAGTCTGTGCGGTTTATCATTTTCTTCCTCAAAATCAGGGTCATGGTACGAGCAAGGCTTGTTGGGTTCTTCCACACTGTCTTCATTTTCTATTTCAAGCTCTTAATTTTGGGGTGGAGTAGCAACTGGTAAAATACTGGTAAAATATCTGAATGTGGAATAGGTCGAATAGCCGATGAAAGATTCGAATATTGAACTGTTCCTCTTTTCTTCACTGACAATCCTTCCTTTATAGGTGGAGTCAAGCAGAAATAGCAGTAATCTGTACGGTTTGTAGGCTCCCGCCAAACATTTTTTAACTTTCAGCCATTCTCGTAGTACAACGGGGTAGGTCCGCTACCTTCATATCAAAATAATGGTGATAGAATCATATTGCGGTTCTGTGACGAAAATGTTATTTCACCAAAAATCTAACAAAAATAATTTACTAAATTTATACATTTTTGAGGCATTTTGATTTAATAAATATTACCCTTCAAAAGCATTTCAAAGCCAGAAATTATGTACTAATTACAACAGAAACACTATGAAACTCACATTCATAGCAAACAGTCATTATGTGTATAACCTAGAAACAGTTAGCAAACGTTGTGTTTTGTCAGTTGTGTGACAATCACTTTAACATAATTTTTCCCAAACTGAAAATATAGACTCTAAAAAATGATATGTCACTGTATCTTCAAAGCAAGAGCCAATTTTTCATTTTTATGGTGATTTTTTTATTCAGCAGGTGGAAATACATAAGAATCAGCTATTTTTGAGCCCAAAACATTTACATTGTTGGTCCGTGTTATTTAAAGCAGCTATAAAATATATTCGTGCATCTAGCAGAAGAAAATAGCTGAACAAATGGAAATGTTCAATTCGGATTTTTATTAATCTAAACAAAAAACGTAAGTTGTCGCTGTTTTGTTTGACCGAGGCAAATGAGATGCAAACCGAAATATAAAATGTGCATTTTAAAATTCCGCCCACGTATGCTGATATCACTTAAGGGTGAAAGAGCGGATAATGGCAAAACCCGTCGAGTTTAAGTTGGGGCGAGTCCAAATCCTCTTTTATACCGTCTTATGGGGGCGGATGAATTTTTAAGAATAGGCAAACAGTTTATAGAAGCCCCGACGCCCTGTTTTTGTAGTGGCTCTTTCTGAAAGCCCGTGCTGGCTTTCAGTAAATTTAAATAAAACTATCGTGACATTACCTATTCAAAAAAGAAAACTATTTTTAACTGACAGTTTTGTATCAGTTTATCTTAATTTCGTATTTTAGCTAATTTATGTTATTTTGTATTTAAAGGGTGACCCAGTAGGCACTTTTTCAATGACAACCTATCAATGTATAGAGCCCCTCATAAGGGATGCCCAATGTTTTCAGGATGCAGTGTATATTAAATCTAATTTTAAACTACTTGATGTATTTAAGGATTTTGTAAGCTATGCGCAGGTTAGTCTGTAAACACAAATCGGTGTGTGAACTTATTAAATCTATTTCCGGTATTTCTGTGGTTATGGATCCCGACCTTTACTCAACGAAAAATTATTACTAGTAGCTTGGTCCCAAAAATTTTATACGCAATTTCCACAACTTGTTTGTAATAATATTGGTGCATATTTGTATCGTTCCTTATAAGTGCCTCCATGCAGGATGACCAAATCCAAAACTCAACAATTATATATTTGCTTTGCAAACTGATTTGGATGTATATATTGGAATTCCCGACAACCAGGGGGCAGACACCGAGGAATATAGTTACAAATTAGAGGACGCATTGCTGATCAAACACATTGCTGATGCAAATCACCTATGCCTTGAAATACTACATCAAAACTGTGAAGTAGGAGATAGGAAGTAAGATGACTTTGATGAAGAAGATCTGATACCTCTAGCACGACTGTTTCCACAAGCTGGATCGAGTGGTGACCACAAAGTAAGCACAAACCGGCAACGTAACTTGACAGAAAATCAAAGCTAAAAGCCTCAACTGAGAAAACACGTTCTAACTTTTCTACAAATAAATTGTGTGTGTCTCGCGAGCCATCTTTAGAGATTAAAGTTCTATTTTTTGACGAAGATCTGGCATCAACAATTGTTCAGGAAACAAATCGCTATATACAGCAAAAAGAATAATCAGCAAATTTTACTAAAGACGAATTTTACGTTTTACTTGGGGCAATGATTTTCTCGGGTTATGCAAAGTATCCAAACAAGAGGTTATATTGGAATTCTTCTGAAGACGTATCGAAGATCTTGTTTAACAGTATGCGCTTGAATAGATTTGAAATGTTATTGCGGCATTTACATTTCAATGATAATGATTGAAACGGACGGTGGATTAGCAGAGGCCCTATCAAACGACGAGAGCATGATTCCCTACTATAGCAAGCATTATACCAAACAAAATATAAAGGGAAAACCCATACGCTATTTGTATCACTAGCGGTTATATGATTTCTTTTGAAATCTATACGGGAAAATGCGATTCCGAAAAACGTTTTGATCATGGTGGAGATGTGGTAATAACTTTACTAGATAAGGCTCAGGTTCCTTCTAATAACGGATATAAACTATTTTTTTGACAATTACTTCACAAGTCTAAAATTGTTGAACCACTTATCCGAAAATAATATATATGCTCCTGCAACAATTAGAGAAAATCGCACCGAAAACGTTTGTGCAATGGAAGGAAAATAAGGTGGTGACTTTGAGTACGAATTTTGAGACCAATGATATCGTAACAAATGCCAGGTGATGTAAGGAATCCAAAACTAAAAAACAAATTCCACAACCTAAAATTATAGCAAACTACAACAAGCATATGTGGGGAGTTGAAAAAATGGATGGGCTTATAGCATTGTACAGAACAAGAATGCGGCAACGAAAATGGTATTAGCCGATAGTTTCATATTTGTTACATGCTTGTGTTTCAAATGTGTGGGTTCTCATGAAGAGACTCAAGGCATTCGATCCTAATTGTGTTTCCTAACTTGATGGTTTTAAAAATGTTCGTGCTTTATGCAATATAAACATTTGCATATTAAGTTGGTATGACTGTACTTGACATCATTTTGCTTGTTAAGTTAGAAATTATAACGTCTTTTGAAATTGTTAAAAATAATTTTGATGAGTTTTTAAAATGTATAAATTTAATTGATTCATTAATTAAGAAGTTGCATTAAATTCTATATAAAAACGAAATTTCTTTTATTGAAGCATTAAAATGTTAGGATAGTGCTCCGGCAATAAAACAATGGTTATATGGTACAAGAAAGATGAAATTCGTTCAGAAGTACTTTCCACGTCAAGCAATATACTTTCCGCATCAAGTACTAACCGATTAGATATTAAATACATTGTAGATATTACAGAAATTTGGGTCATTTCAACCAATTTTCAACAACAATTTTCACTTGTCTCCTATATCTTCTCATATTGTTCTGAAATCACTGAATTATTTGAAAAAACATCTTGTTGAAGTTCATTTTGAAATAAACATTTCTGTTTATTCTGTGGAAGACATTGTAAAATGCATAATCACTAGTGGTGAGACATTGATCTATGCTTATGACACAGAAGTAGCTAAACAATCAAGCGAGTATCGCGGTAAGATCAAGCGGTCGCATGTACTGGAAATTAATATTAAATGTGCCTAATTGGTTTTAAATAGTTTAAGTTAAATAATCAGAAAGTATGGAACGCTTGATAGCTTTTCTTTGTATGTTTGTAACGCGTATAACTTATGTTAGTGAATCTCTATAAAATTACGTATAAAATTACAATAATTTTAAATTGCAATAACTCTTCAACGGCTTAGTCAATCGATTTCAAATTTTCATGGAGAAGAATATTCTATACTCGAAGAAATTGACCACTAAACACCAAATCACTTAGAAAACTACACATCTACAAAACGTTTAAAAAATTGACAGAATATTCTTCAATTCTTCTATTGGAACCTTCGGTGTAAAACACTAAACTCGAAAAGATTTATCACTAAACACCAAATTCATTTTTGAAACTTCTCGCCGCACGTTTCTCTAACCATGTTAGCATCATCAGGATATTAGATTTTTTTTATTTTCAGAAAAACCATCACTTTCAGATACATTCCTAATGATTCGAATCATCATCGCTTCCAAAATAAGATGGCTTGTTTACATTTTAAGGTAAATAGATTAATCAATTTTCTTTTAAGCAAAGATAATTATAACAAAGAATTAAAATTCATTAAGGAAGTATCCGAAGTAAACGGTTATAATAAGAACATTATAGATCAATTAATTAGAAAACATAAGTTTAGAAAATTATTGAAATAATCTTCGACTTTTCAAAAGGATCACAACAAAAATAAATTCATGGTAATATCGTTTGATGCCCAGTTAACACGAGGGCTAGATAAAAATTTGAAAAAAGTAGACATTAAGGTTGTGTACAAACCATATAATAAATTAAGAGAAGTCCTGGGTAATCCAAAGGATAAAGTAGATCAACAAGAAAAGTCGGGGATTTACGAAATTAGTTGTCAAGATTGTGATCGATGGTATATTGGGCAAACAAAAAGATCCATATTAACGAAATTTAAAAAACACATTGTATATGGAACACACATTAGATATGGGAGAAATGAAAAATCTTGTGTTGCTCAGCATGCAATCGAACAAGACCACAATGCAGATATTAGGAAGCTAAGACTGGTAAAAATGAAAGGATTCAAATAGAAAAATTTAAGAAAATTATGAACCGGGATGAAGTACCTATTCCGTTCAGTCAACTTTTTCAATTATTAATGTGTCTCAGTAAACTTCACATAATATATTATATAAATTTAAGTCATATAAATGTTAACATGTAAATGTTATCATATAAATAGAACATAGTTTAGTTTTAGAATTAGATTAAATCATCTCCTCATGATGCTAATAGGGTTAGCAAAACATGCGCCAAGAAGTTTCAAAAAGTGATTTGGTGTTTAGTGGTAAATCTCTTCGAGTTTAGTGTTTCACACTGAAGGTTCCAATAGAAGAATTGAAAAATATTCTGTCAAATTTTTAAACGTTTTGTTGTATTTTAACATACCTCCGATACATCCTTAAAGTTTAAAATTTTGATAATTAATAATTATCTGTATGGCATCCGGCTGTGGGGATGGGCCAGCGATAGTAATAATAAAACAATACAAATATTCAAAACAAGGTGGTGCGAAATATAGTCAGTGCACCGTGGTATATTCGTAATTCCGATCTTCATTGAGATCTTGAAATTTTAATGGTCAAGGAAGAAATCGGGAGGTTTGTAGGCACGCACGAAGCAAGGCTACGCTTTCATGTTAATGCAGAAGCTCTTTAACTGCTGGACGACCAAATTCATGTCCGAAGACTGAAGAGAACTAAACCTCGTGACCTCCTGTAGTGTTAAAGCAGAGTATAGTGTTGATGTGGAGTAATATAATCATTAGAACAATCTAAAGGACATCGTTGGATTAACTTTAGTTGATAAGTATTTAGGTTAAGATTTATTAGAGAAAAATTAATGGTTAGTCTTTTTGACTATTTTTAATAGATTTAGAAACTATCAGTAATAATTTAGGAACTTTCAGTAAATAAATACTTATAGTTAAAATAAAAAAATAATAATAATTATCAAAAATAAATAATATTTCGAGCTTTCGTTTAAAAATTCCATGTTCGTAGTTCTAAAGATTTAAGTCGGAAATGTTTTTGCCGAAAAGTTAAAATCAAGGCATATTCACTACCAAAAGTTAGTTAAACATTATTATTAATTTAATTCTAGATTATAGGTGAAATTTGTAAAGCAAAAATATTCACGAATGTATGATTTTTAGTACTTTTGGCTCCGATTGTACCTCCGATACATCATTAATAAAGAATATTATTTAAACGTCATGCGTCATTTGCTTGAATCCATTCTAAAAAACTTCCAGATGTGGTAAAACAATTCATGAGCTAAAATCCAAGAAATACGGTTTTACAAGCACCATATTAACCAGACATGATATCGTGTGATTTATTCCTGTTCCTTTAATTGAAGAAACCACTTTGTGAACAGCGATGTGAGCCCATAGAAGTCATGCAAGAGAGTTTGCAGCCATCTTTGAAGGACATCCAAGAAGTCTTGATTAAAAACTGTTTTGAAGACCGGAAAAAACATTGGAATACGTGTATTGCAGTGAGATGGGATTACTTTGAAGGATATAAACTAAATTTGGATTAAGAAAGAAATATTTTGTGTTTTATTTAAAAGCTTACTTTATTTTTTTGATAATAGTAGTAAATATTCATTGAGGAATTTCAGGCAGAATATATCGTACTTGAAAACCACTCATATTTCCTTTTTCTTAGAACGTCTTTTAGTTATTATTACATAGTTTTTTAATTACCCTATGGAACTTAATTTAAAGTGATTTTTTACAGAACATAAAGTATTTTGCTAACCATGTCAACATGATCAGGATATGATTAAGTTAGAAGTCAGCGGTAAATTATTCTCGAAAATCCAAAATTCGTTTTTTACATCTGTTATCCTATCACAGATTTGAGGTGTAATCCAACCTTAAAACTCTTTTACATTAAACACTTTATGTTTAATTCAATCGTTCCTATATATCATATTTCTGTGTACGCAGGGTTTAAAGGAAAGTATTTTCGTAAATTTAACCAACAATTTTTCACGTTATTTTAAAAGAAAAACTTCGTTCGTAGTCAAAAAGACTAACCAATAATTTTTCTTTAACAAATCTTTTTCTAAATACTTATCAACTAAAGATAATCCATTGATGTCCTTTAGGTTGTTCTAATGATTGCACTATGCTCTGCTTTTGCACATAAAACATTACATGAGGTCACGAGGTTTAGTTATCTTCAGTCTTCGGACATGATTTTGGTTGTCCAGCAGTTGGAGACCCTCTGCATTAACATGAAGGCGTAGACTGGCTTCGTGCTTGCCTGCAAATCTCCTGATTTCCTCCTTGATTGTTAGAATTCCAAGATCTCGATGAAGATCGGAGATGCGAATATACCGCGGCGCATTAACTATATTTCGTAACACCTTGTTTTGGAATGTTTCTATTGTTTTAATATTACTATCGGTGGCACATCCCCACAACTGAATGCCATTCAGCCATGACATAAAGCTTTTGACCTTCAGCCTTTGACATAATGCTCAGCTTTTTTTCTTTTTTACATGCTCTTTCCACCTTAGTTTAGCATCAAAGGTCATGCGGAGATATTTGGCATTCAGCACATACGGAACGGTTGTACCATTTGTATCTAGAGGGAGCTGCTCTGTTATTTTCTTGTTGATCAAGTTGATATCTGTAGATTTCAGTTTATTGAGCTTGATTTTCGATTTTTTGGTCCAATTTACAATTTCATAGCTTGCTACTGTAGCTTTCTAGTTGAGGTTCTTATGTTTTGTTACACTGTTAGAACAGCATCATCAGCAAATGTAGCTAGTGCAGTGTCTTTCAGAGCTGGTAGATCGCTAGTATATAATAGATAAAGGACCGGCCCAAGAACGCTTTCTTGAGAAACTCCCGCTCTTATTTTTGTCCGTGCATTCGTATTCTTGCTTTATTCTGAAAAGTCTGTCTTATATAAATGATGTCAGTATCTCTACATATTCTTTAGGCAGCATTTTGTTTAACTAGTATATTAGGCCTTCCTGCCATACTTTATCAAAGGCCTTAGCAACGTCTAGGAAAACTGCAGAGCATATCTGTTTTTCTTCCAGTGCATGTTCTGTTTTTTCAGTGACGCGGTGAACTTGATTAATGGTTGAATGTTTAGATCTAAAACCAAATTGATAATCTGATATCAACTTATTGTCTTCTATAAGTAGGTTCAACCGTTTTAACAGCAGCTTTTCAAATAACTTTGAGATACTTGGCAACAATGAAATAGGCCTATAGGATTTGATATCGTTGGGTGGTTTGCCTGGCTTTGGTATGATGATTATTTCGGCTACTTTCCAGCTTGCGGGGATGTGTCTCAGTCGGCTGTATTGAACAAGTATGTGAGCAGAAATATGTCATTTCTGGGCAGCTGTTTTAGTATTTCACCTGTGATTAAATCAAACCCAAGTGCTTTATGGGAATTTAAATTAGTCTTTATTTCTTTCGTTACTTCTTTTGGAGTAACTGAAGCTATATTTTCAGTTCTTAGGTTGTCTGTTGCATCCAGTCTAGTATCTTCGTTGATTTTGTTAGGAGTAAATATATCCATCAGATGCTCTCCAAATACCTCCGCTTTTTATTTATTTTCACGTACCCATGGTCCCATCTCTTTTCTGATCGGTGAGGTTGAGGTTATAGGTCTTTTGATCTTATTGGCTGCTTTCCATAACGAGTAGTCTGTTTCGTCATCCGCTCCTAAATTTTGTAGGTATATACTGACCGATTCCTCTTTGATTTTTTTTATTTCCCTGCTAAATTGTTTGGGTTATGTGATTTAAAATGTTTTTGTCAGCCGGATCTCTCGACTGATGCCAATTTCTTCTGGCTTTTCATTTTTCTTCGACAATTTCTCTGGTTTCTGTAGGATAGTTAACTACTTTAGATACATGAGTAATTTCTTTTGTGTTGTTATAAGCTGCTGTTTGTATTATAGATGTGAATTTCTCAGCTTCTTCTTCTAATTGAACTATTAGAAGAAATTCTAATAGTTCAATTAAAAAAAATTATTAGAAGAAATATAATTCTATATTGAGGTTAATGTTTTTTTGCAGTTTTGTTTTAAAGCTTTCCCAGTCGGTAGTTTTATTAACTAATATGAGTCGAGCTTTCTTTTTGATAATTCGTTCACTCAGTGTTATTATAACAGCTGAATAATCAGAATCTAATTCAAAGTTTTCTTCTATTTTAATAAAATTTAACAATCGGAAAGCTGTGATAAGAATTACCATTTTAAACAAATATGTGTAAATGCATATTTGAGAACTTTTAATTGTTTATTACCTAACAAATAAACTAACTACAAATATGCTAATGAACATCGTTAAAATATTTTTTTTTGAATTAAGAATTATATCATACATCACTCAATATCGATTGATATTGGCTTGTCTTGTAAAGAATGTTATTTGGACATTGCGACTATGCGACTAAAATTATTCAAGTTTGATTTATAACCAAAAATATATTCTGCATGCAAAGAGGCTAGTTGTATTTACGAACAACGATAGCCAGAAAGACCGCTTCCAGCTCAGCAAACGTTTGCTCATGTTTCTCAAAGACTTTTGGCCGAAATAAAACAAATAATAGGTGTTTAGATTAATAATGTCGATTTTGCTAAGAGATGGCGTTACTAATACATTTGTCGGTATGGACTAATGACGTCTATGGTATTTTGGAGGATAAAAAGCCAGTTCGTTATTAATTCTCATTGTGCATAAAACATAGTTTTTCATTGCTTTGAATATGGCGAATTATGTATCAGAAAAAGATGTTTTGCGTTTAATAATATTCTTTCATTTGAAAAAAACATCTGCTGAAAGTTATCGATTACAGCTTATGGTGATCATGCTCTAACTCAAAAAACTTGAGAACAATAGTTTAAACGCTTTGTAAGTGGCGATTTTGATATAAAATACAATGAGCGTCCAGGACAAACGAAAAAGTTTGAAGATGCAGATTTGCAAGCATTATTGAATGAAGACTCAACTCAAACGTTGAAACAATTGGCAGTATCATTGAATGTTGCCCAATCCACCATTTTCGAATACCTTTCGAAAACTGCAATTTCAAAACATTGGCTTGATTGGAATGGTTGGTCTCAAAAAACCAAAAGTTCTTTTGGCGCGGAATCCATTCTTTGACAGAAAGACGAGAAAAAGCAATAGGTAACGATGTCCAATACTTTGATTATTAAAGTAATTTATTTTGTTACTAGAAATAAAATTTATTTTGTAATAGAAACTTAAAAATGGAAAAAATCTTAGTGTGAATAATAAAAAAAAATAAAATAAAAATGGCTAATATCCGCCTTCTTTTTATAGTTTTTTTGGATCGGTTTCTCTTATAATGGACCAACAGTAATCTCCTTACATGTTTTCATCCCAAAATCCTTGATGTTTTTCGAAAATCTTTAAATCCTGGTGAACACGTTCCTCCTGTTTGTCACTCATACTTCCTAAGTTTTCATGGAAAAAACTCAAATGCGAGTGCAATAACAATAACAATCAGTACAATAACAATCTTCCGCTTCTCTTTTGAAAAATTCTGAGTAAACTTTGCTCCTGTTGAAACTTTGCTCTGAATAACGTAACTTTCGCATCTGGGGTTAATAAATTCCATTGTTGTAGGTGAGAACCAAGAAGCTCTGCTTTAGATCTTGATAGTTGTAAATCTCTTATAAAATCATTTAATTCGGCCTGGCTAATTAAATGTGGAGTGTTTCCTTGAAGAGGGAAATCATCAGAATCACTAGAAATCAATTTTACTTCAACATCACTTTCATTGTCATCTTGTAGTATATTTTCACTCGAATCACTGGGACAAATTGGATATATAATAACAGACGGAATATCGGCGTATACAATCTTATTTTTGAATTATAATCCACTGTCTTCGTAACACAAAAATAATAGTCATTTTCATGATTACTAGGTTCTCTCCATAACATTGTTGAACCAAATGGAAGGTATACGTTATCTCCAGATGACCACTGGAGTAAAATGATTCTACTGATTTCACAAAACACATGAGGCACCCACTTTTTATCTTGGTTCGCAACAGGAAATCCAAAATAATGAAGATGTGCACTTTTTAGCGAATCTACAATGGGTCTTCTTTTTTTTTGAAAATATAAATTGTCCACAAATGTAGCAAAAACAACCAGAACTTTTTTTACACTTTCTATTCGACATTTTAATTCAATTTGAAACAAGATAATTATGTTTGAATGGAATAAATAAATATTTAACTGAAGTCACCATATATGGTAGTTGATAAAAATGATTTGACTCTGGAAAAAAAATGTGATGTGATAGAATATTTCTGTTAACACTTTTAGATTTAAGTAAGGTTGGTTAACATATTTATATACATTTCTTTAGGGGTATATAAAAAAGATTGAAATTTGTAAACTAGTGTTATTACCCGAAACACCTATTGCGAATAGTTTCGCAATAGGTGTTTCGGTGTGTGTGTGTGCATTAGAATTGGCTAAAACCAAAGGAATCTAAATTTTGTGTTCAATATTTTATCAACCGACGAAGCTTCTTTCATTAGGAATGGAATGGTGAACACTTCTAACAATTAATTTAATTAAACAATTAATCATATGTTTCTTAATATGAGGCGAATTTTTTAAAATGTGTTGTAGTATGAAAAATTAGTGCTAGTAATTTTAACTTTAACATTAAACGACAATAATATGTAAGTTTTTCCTTTTGTTTTTATAACAAAACAAACCAAATTTATACTGAAATGTATGGAATTATTGACTATAAAAATATTATCAAGTAAAACCTTAGCGGTTCAATGCAAGAAAGACTGAATTCTTTCGATCCAAATAAACAAGACAATAGAAATAACAAATGGCTACGTTGCCAATTGTTAAGAAAGTTTCTAACCTTTTTTGAAAAGTTCTGACCTGTTTTCCGCGGAAATTGTTGTATATTGCATACATGTTTTAAATAATAGTTGGTTAAATTTACAAAGTACTTTCTCTTAAAAGTACACCTTGTAAAACATAGCAGCAATTGAAAATTTCTTTTCAATCTGTCTTTATATTTATATGTATATATATATATATATATATATATATATATATATATATATATATATATATATATATATATATATATATACATATTATTTTTTTGTGTAAGTTTGTATTATAAATTGATTTTGGGTTCTCCAATGTTAAATTTTCAAATGTAGCTTCGAAAATAATTTAATACTGTGACAGTTTCGTTCTGCTTTCGAGGGTAAATCTTCCAGCAAAAATTTGCCCGGGCTGATACGCAGGCCATATAGCACGACGAAAAAAAAGAGGTACATGACGTGCAGTGTAATTTCACAAGTCGGTGAGCTTGTCGCCTCCCGCAAAGATAATATTATGATGACCTGGCACTTTTCTCCGTTCTCAAAAAGTAGTCTGGATCACGGTTTTCGAATTGAGCACATAAGCTTAACGAGATACGACGAAGCAATTTAGGAACAAGATTTTCCTTTTACGGATTAACATCGAAAATATTGTAAAATAAAATAAAGATCTCAAAATCGAATTTGGTATTTGTAAGAAAATAGACCAAAAATTTGAAATTTTTTATATTCATTAATAAAAATTGTCACGATTAATAAACAAAGTCTAAAGTTGAAGGCAAAGTAGCAATGATAATTTGTGAATTATAAAAGTGAATTAAGAAATATGAAGGAAAGATTCAACACTGAGATTAAATATGTTCGGATCGACTTGTGGAGGATTCTATAGTAAGTGAAGATTAGTTACTTAAAGTTAAAGATTACCAGAGAAAAAATGCCAATAAAATAGTTTTGATGTAGCTTTTAAGTGCAGATGATCAAAAAGTAAAGATACTTTAAAAAATTCCCGCGCTATACCTATCGGTACAACCTTTTGATTTTGAAAAAGATTTTTTTTTGGCGGAAATACCAGAAGTCGAGTTTAAATCATGTTTCAGACATTGGAAAAAACATTGGAATAAGTTTTTTGTAGTAAGAGGGACTTGCTCTGAAGGAGATTAAATAATTTGTATGAATAAATAAATATTTTGTGTTCATATTAGTATATCGTAATTAAAAGTTATTGAAACTTAAAGGAGCTTTACCGTCCACGAGGTTTTCCAAACGGGACGTTCGAAATTTGACAATGTATAGCGGCTATGTTGGTGAAGCTTGAGTTGTCAAATTTGAAGGTTATAGTAACTAATATTGGGCAAATTATCATGGAAAGTTATAGTGTTGAGCAATGCGTGTAAATCATTAAACTTTACTATCAATATGAGGACTCAGTTCGAGCTACGTTCCGTGCGGTACGTAATTTTTTTTGAAACACACAATCGGCCTGAACTGGAAGATATGGATTTCAACGACAATTGATCGACAATTGAATCACCGAGATCGTGTGATTTAATGCCATTTGACTTTTTCTTCTGGGGCTACGTTAAATCACGGGTCTATGCGAATAAGCCGCAATATGGTCGAATATTGAACCTCTCGGATACGCGCCACCCAGCGAAGCCTCGGCGGTTATTTGGACGATATATTCCATACATAATGTAATTAAATACTCTTTCAAATACAAAAAAAATGTAATGATATCTTATACACAACTTGTTTTATTTACATTTAAAGTTCGAGCTCCCTTAATGGAAAACACAATAAAATATTTTTTAAGTAATCTTGATATTAAATTATATAAATAAAACAAAGTTGCTTAATTTCCACTTATATTTTTCTCTAAAACATAACGCGTTTCGCTACACTGTAGCTTCTTCGGATGGTTGACAATTGTCAACCATCCTAATTATCAACCATCCGAAGAAGGTACAGCTTAGCGAAACGCATTATGTTTTAGAGAAAAATATTAGTGGAAATTAGACAACTTTGTTTTATTTATACAATTTAGTATGAATTACCACCAATCTGGACTGGATCTGAAATGAATCAAAAATTACATTCTTCTATAATAGCCTATTTGCCAGATTTAGTTTCGGTGTATAAAAGTAATTGTAAAATATCTTGTCGTAAAAGCGAGAAAACGTTTTGCAGTCTTTAAGAGACTACGTATGACGAATGAGTTTGCAAAAGAAAAAAAAGAAAATTGTCCTTCAGATGGTTTTACTATCGTCAACGTGACGATTATTCTTATGCATAAGTTTATGGAACCATCAGTCTGCATGAAAATAAGTCGCGGCGATGCTTCGATTTGTACGGTGACATCCAAGACGTACGACTCCTTGTCCTCCAGCTACAGGTGATAACAATGAGATTTTTAATTGCATTCCAGCAATGATTGCCTACCGCAAAAATGCACTAAAACAAAAGCGTTGAAATGAAAAAATAATAACTGTGTAAAATGACTATATTTGTTTAAAAGTGCAACAAAAAAGATACCTTTTAACATTTCGTTTGTTGCATTAGAAGCATTGGTGTGAAAATTACAGATTCTTTTAAGCCAAATTACTAGTTTGAATAAATATTTAAGTGAGATACTGTGACGCAGAATAACTGCAACAAAAGAGTTGTCCAATAAGAGTATCAGAATTTTGATATGATGCATAATGATAACTAAAGGGTGTTAACAAAAGCGCACGATTTAAATTGCGCGCCATTTTGGCTGTCCTGATTCTTTAGGTTGAATTGTGAACAGGTTGAGTTAATAAACATGGAGTGCTACACGATACGTGCCCTTATTGTTAAACATTACTATCAGAGTGGTAAAAGTTTGGTTGCTACGTTACTGATAATGTTCCAAATGTATCAACTGTGAAAAGAATAATCGAAAAGTACTGGTTCAATTATTGATGTGAAACACACGACACGAGCTCGTAGTGCTCGCTCAGAACAAAACATCACGCCAGTTCGGGAGAGTGCGGCTGAGAGTCCAGGATCCTCGATTCATCATCGTGTACAAGAATTGGGCATTTCAACAGCCATCCTTTACAGTATTCTCACTAAAGATTTACAGCTCCATGCTTACAAAGTCTAGTTGACTCAACAACTTCTGCCAACAGACCATGCACAGAGAAGAGACTTCACCAATTGGATCATTGGACAACAATTAACAAGTCCACGACTAATTAAACGCTGAAAAGCGAAATTGAACCCTGTATCAACGAAATACCGCCACATTTATGCAAAACCGTTATTGAAAATTTTGCCAGAAGAGTGCGCCACCAAAGCCGTGAAAACCAAATCATGTTTTATTTAAAATTATTGCGCTCTTTTTTTTTTAAACCCCATGAACGAAGCCAGCTTTTGGCTTGGGGTAGAGGGGATCAAATCAGAAATTTCCTGTAAGTGAATGATTTAACATAAATAGAAATGCATATTTATTAAATTAGGTACTTAAGTAATTAATTTTAGTCCAGGGCAGCTGATTCCCCTCCCCCTCCCTTCGGTACGCCCATGGTAACACCCTTTATAAGTGTAACCCCCTAATTTTTATTTTATTTTGAAGAACAAGTAATAGCATTAAGTTTCGAAAATAATGTCGTTCAAATTTCTCTTTCGGCTTCGTTTGGTGCAATGCATTCTGGAGATTCAATTTACGCTTACTCTGTCTCACATATCGCGTGGTATATTTTCAATGGTCTCCTGAATGTTTCATTTAAGGCTAAAAAATGTTCGGGGAGAGATTTAACATACCGCCACAAATAATAATCCAAGAGCGTGAGATTGCATGATCTTGGTAGCTAGATGGTTGCCAAAATAGGGGTCGCCTTGCAACTTCCAATTCCTACAAGCTGTTGAATTGCGTATCTTTCCATGATGAATTGACACAATGTACTGAATACAAGAGTCTATAAGTTACAGTTACGTTTCAAACAGTGTTGTCATTGTTACGTTTCAAAGTAATCTTGTTTGAAAACTTTGGAATACAGTTAATAAAACAAATTTAATGAAGTTCTTACGGCACAAAGTTAACTGGAAAACAATAAAACTTCAAAATCTAATATTCATATTTAAATCCAACAGAAAATATTTTCATCTCTATAACATATCTTGAATAGAAAAAGTGAAGAAAGAAAAATGTCTGTTTTCATCATATTGTAGCGTATTTCTCCTATGTAAAAGAAGTTCTTTTGTGATCAAATAATAATGTGACTTTTGTTTTAAAAATTCGGGCGTTTTATGTATTCATACAACCATTTTTTTGTTTAAGATTGGTATTGCGGTTGTTGACATCCAACAGACGTTTTATATTATTTCACCTGTTAAGTAATTAACGATGTAAAACGTTAAATCTATCTGGCATTTTTGATATAACGAAAGTTTACGCCCATAAAGCTCTATTAAAACAAATGTTTACAAGTGGTATATGAACTTTAGTGATGGTATAGAAGCAGTTTAAGATAAACCTCCTTTAGAAAGAGGAGAAAATTAATTTTACGCCAACGAATGAAGAAAACATTACCAAAATAAAGGATCTTATACTGAGTATACTCCGATTAAGTATTAGAGATATTGTAGATATTAATATCCAGATTTGCTACAAAGCAAATCATGATTTTTGTATCATGATAACGCCAAACCGCATACCGTTATGATTATTCGTCAATTTTTCGCCAAAACTCACACAGGAAGACTGAAGAAAACCACTTCGTTGGCACCGCCTTGAGTCCGTGCTTTGAAGGCAATACCATAAGTCGAGTCAATTTTTTTCAAGTTTTCGTCTCATCTGGGGACGATCTGTTCCTATGCTGAATTAGGTTGGCGAAAGGCATTAAGTCCGGCGAAACTTGAGTTACCTTAAACATTTCCTTGAAAACATTCTAATAGAGTCATATTTGGCATAAAAATAATATTAAGCTAAAATTATTCTTGTCTAGAAGAATAGAGTAGAAGGTAGTGGATTTTAAATATTCTTGTATTTCTGTTAAAAGTGTTAAAATGTCACTAGTTTTTGCATTTCGTTCCGACAATTACCTGCATTTTTGAAAAAGGAGTAACTATTGGTATTAACTATTATATTGGTAACTATTGGAGAGACTATTAGACAATGATGCTTCTACCGGTATGAGGACAATGATAAAATGGTTTGAGAATTAGAGGTTTGCACAGATACGAGGTTCTGGTAACTCTAGACTTCCTGCTGCAGAATTTCTGCTATACGAAGTCAAAGTCAAAATATCCGGCATTTGTGCGATGCTTTTGTGCAGCCTACAGCTATAAATAGGACTGTTTCGAGTATGGCTGTTAATCGATATTTACTTGCGATTTGGATACATGTTTTTCATCCTTATTATACACAATAAGTAATGCGTCCTCTTATACGTTACACCACACTTCCTCTTACATATTACACAACGAGACTCGTCACCAACACAGACTGGTGTCGAGTTGAAACTGAATGGGACTTAGATATAAATTTATTGAGGAGTCTAGGTTTTATTTAAATGCTCATCCTTAACGTAGGGAAGGGAAGGGTCAACTTTCTCACAATATTTTGCATCCAACAGCATACAGTTATCACTTTAAAATTTATGGCATTGCAAGCTATATGGTTGGATTTCTGGTTACCCCTAGTAACCATCAGATGAATCAAAGGCAGTTCGTTTTGTAACCAAAATATTTTCATCTCATTTTTTAGCAAGACGTTTGATGACAATGCACAATAGCGTCGAACGACTTGCCTGCAGAATCCTTAGATTTATCACCCTTAGAACATATATAGGTTAGCTCTAGCGATTGCCCCGATGCTAAATACTTGAAATAAATTTGAAGCATGTCTACAACATGCTAGGATATCTTGCCTCAAGAAAAAAAAATAATTCGGTTGGTAATGTCCCGCAGAGTTACAGAATATAACTGTATAGTACTGTGGTGGATCTTTTTTCTAATATTCATTATCCATTTTTTATCATTATGAGGAATGTTTTTTTTTCTTTTTCATTATTTTACATAATGCCGTCATGTGAAATGTATTTATATTATTATTAATGGCAGTTAATTTATGAATTTTAATTAATACACATATAGATATTACTTGAAGAAAAACGTAAGATATTAAAGCGTTTATTGAGAAAAATTGCAATGGTTCTAAAATTTGGCGTGAAATTAAATAGTTTTATATTTATAAAATGTTAGTATACTATGCGTATAATCGTTAGATTGAGATAGAAATTGAAAAGGGTATTGGACTTCCAAGTACGGTTAGAACAATTAAATTAATAAAAAAATATTCGTAAATCTCTTCTAAGAAAATGTACCTGATCTTGTAGAAAGTTGACGATATAATATGAAGTATCTAGTAAAGTAATGCAAATAATTTTAAAAGGAAAAAATGCATATTCAAAAAAGCACCTGGTATGCGAGATGTGCAAATAAAGTAATAAGCTTTCAGGCCTCCACAAGCCTGTTTCTCCAGCTATCCTTGTCTCGGGCAGCTCGTTTATAGTTAATGACTTCGATGTTATGAGCATCATCCCTTACACCATCCTCCCATCGTAACTTGCTTGTTACTTAGGTTACTCTGGTTTAAGCCTACCTACCGGTGTTGCATTAAATATGTTCTTGGTTTAGTTAATATCATCTATTCTTTTGAGGTGTCCTGCCCATTTTAAACGTGTGCATTTTAGGTACGATGTCCTGGTCTTTGTATAACATGTAAAGTTTGTGGTTAAAACTGTTTCTCTATAAGTTATTTTCTCAAATTGGTCCATAAATTGCTTTCAAAGACACCTAGAGTATTTTGATCATTGTTGGATATGCTCCATGCTTCAACTCCTTATGTCATTATAGGCCGAATGAGTTTTTTTATAAATTTTTTTCTTAGAAAGATGCGTTAAAATGTTTGATCTAACGGTTCTTTGAAGTCCATAGTAGCATCTGTTCGCTAGAAGTATACGCCTTCTAATTTCGGTAAACATGTTGTGATCCATATTTATGAATGAACTCAAGTATTCGGATTTCTCAACTCTTTGGAAGATCGATGTACCAATTGTTGTATTGTTAGGCAAAATTCTCGGTTTCTAAGATTATCATATATTTCGTTATATTTTTATTAATAGTTAAGCTCAAGGTATTGACATGTTCTTGGATATGATGGATATGAATGCCTCCTTCATTTTTGCCATGTTTTTGTTAAAATATCAGCACCATCATGAAGATATCATCAGAATAAGCCCTTATCTGTAGTTCTTAAATATAGTCCCTTTTACGTTAAGGCCGTCATCATTTTAGTTTAACTGCTTTTCACCAATCGACAGCATGTATTTAGAAAGGTATACTATAACCTACCATCTGCTTAGGTTGGAAAATTTTTTTTAGACAATATGCAACTTTGCTTGTCAGCTTACGTTGCTTATAAATGACTCAGGTATCAAAGAAGATAATGGCTGCAGTTCTGGATCCAGTTGGTTTCAATAAGAAAGTTGTAGCGTTTAAAATTATCGCCCTCTACATATAATACTGTTTTACACATATCTTGCTTCAAAGCGTTGCTAAATACTCCTCAGTGAGCGTGGAGGCAGTTGAAAACCTCGCTTTATGCGGATCACTCGTCTCCATATCAAAAAGACGGACAAGGACCTAGTATTCGACGCTGCAGACAGTCCAGCTTAAGTAATTACTCCATTAGAGAGGACTCTGGACATTTTAGACACGGGACCTTTTTATCTAAAAAGGTCCCGTATTTGATGCGGGACAATCATGATGTATCCCGTTTTTGATGCGGGACATTTATGATAACAAATGTAATACTGCGTAAATGCCAGTTACCTTTCATCTTAGTTACTAGAGTTTTCAATAGCAGGATATTTAACTAGCACCACAAAGGATAAAGACCAGATCTTATTATTATTTTCACTATTATTACTCATTTATTATTCAATCACTATTTGTCTATAATCATTTTGTGTTTCATGAACGCTGGATAAGATTCCTTCAGTGGCGGCTCGTGGATTTTTAAAGTGGGAGGGCGTAGAAGAAAATAGTGCTGCTGAAGATTTTTTTTGCTTTCCCCTTCCTCATCTTTACTTTTCGTGCTATTGAAACCTTATACAGGAGGTGAACCAGGAAAATGAGTTAAAGGAGAGAAATTGTACGAATATAAAATATGGTCTTTTTTCTGAAAAATTGTTTACTGTGATAAATGCTAGAAGGGCGGCGTTCCAACGGCCTTCCTCACGAGCCGCCACTGGATTCTTTACACTTGCGAGCGATACTTATGAGTATCACGAGCGATACTTATGAGTAGTACGAGCGATACTTATGAGTCAAAATATTGATGAAATTTTGTCTTCCTAAAACTTAGAATAGTTACAGAAATGTACAATTTTTAATTATAATATCAAAACAAACTTTATAATTACTAATACATTATTATTTGTTTATATAAAATAACGAATTCACTTTATTATTAACACGTGACTCGACAAAAATATATGGCAACAGCGAATTTGTGTATAAATTAAAATATTTATATCAGTGTATATTGTGCATATACATGAGAAAAAATATGCATTCTAGATACAAAGGTAAATTCCATATATATAATACTACTATATTGCGAGCAAGGTCTAGAGATCGGCGAAATCATTATGGTACAGACATATATACATCAATTTCTCTCAATACTACTTTGAGTCTTCTGAGCATGTCCGAGAATTGAGTATGCTTATAGGCGTGCGTCAGTTTGCATATTTTTATGTATTTGTATCACGTTTATTTATCACGACATTTGCGCTCAACGGGCCAAGTACTAGGAAAAGAAATGGAAGCAGACTTTTGCTGTCTCACTTACTCCGTGACACCTCCACTTACAGATATTAGCAATATAGTAGTTTTATATATATATATATATATATATATATATATATATATATATATATATATATATATATATATATATATATATATATATATATATATATATATATAAATTCTGTCTTTTTTAACCACAAATTCCAAAATATCATACTTAGTAATTTCTCTTTTTAGTTATAACTCTATCTCTTTCTTTTTCTCAGCTGGACGCGCGACGTTGCCCGACTTTTGATCGATTAATAATCGAAAGTTGAAAAAAAGTCTGACTTCTTATATAAATTATTTATTAATTTATTACAATTATATATTGATGTTATTCATATATAATAACATTCTCCCAATACGAGGGTTGCTATTTATGTATCCGGAGTAATAAATAAAAACAAATATTTATCACTGAAAATGGTTTTATTGTTTCTCAAAATATTCTCCGCGATGATCGATACACTTTTAGATACATTTAAACCAATTTGCATAGCATGTTTTCCATTCCGATTAAGGTACCTCCAAAAAATGCATTTTGAACGCATCAACCTCTTCTGGTGGTGTCGAAAATCGTGGACCACGTAGTTTATTCTTCACGGACGGGATCAAAAATAAATCATTGGGTGCCAATGACCCAGCAAATCGATGTTTTCGACCTTTCAAATATTGAGTTGTTCGGTCTAATGTGTCGCGGCTCGCGTTGTCCTGGTGAAGAATCATCTTGCGCCTTTGATTGTATATTCTTATTTCTTCAAAGACATCTGGCAAACAAATGGTTGTGTATTATTTAGAGTTGACCGCTTTACGATTCTCTAGTGGCACTATAGCCACATACCCATTTATCCCAAAAAAACAGACGACCATTTGCTCCGAAGTCGCAAACAACTTTCGTTTGAGTTTGGCTCATTTTGAAAGACCCATATAATCGACTGCTGTTTACTTTCGGATTCATAAGCATAGATCCGAAATTTGTCACCTATGTAGATGTTATCCATGTCTTTTGACGCACCACAATGGTATTTTTTGAGCATTTCTGTGCGCTAATCGACACAAGCCATTTTTTTGAACGATTGTCAAATTGCGTGAAATTATGCGAAATTCAACATGCACACATGTTTTTCATAGCTAATTGTTCATGTAAAATCTTGTGTTTGCTTGTCGTACTAATGCTCAGGGATACCTCAATCTCACGGTATGTCACATGACTATCTTGATTTATCAGTTTGCTCACAGTATCGATATTTTCTGGTACAACAATCGAATTTTAGATGACCTTCTTTAAATTCGTCCGTGAGCGAACGACGGTCACGATGGAATTAACTACTCTAGTAATATACAGTAGTTTTAGATGGTGCTTCATCGCCAAAAGTCAAAGTGAGTTGATCGATGTACTGTTGTTGATATAATCCATGTTGAAAGTTCTAGTAAATCATCGCACGAAAATTATCATGAGTTATTTCCATTTTTTGATTGAGATGAAATTTTTAAGTCACTGAACAACACAAATAATGTCCATATAACAAAACGTTCTGAGTATGTATTCAGTCAACAATGACAAACTTTACGATGCATATGTCAGATGGCGCCAAGCAACACCACTGTTGCCAATTCCGGATACATAAGTAGCAACCCTCGTATTTAACTTTATCATGAGATGCTTTTTATTCTATAAAGTTGGAAGATTAATAGTGAAAAAATAGAAAAATCCGTGATGGAAATCATTCTACCATATGAGACTGTGTATAAGAACAACTGTAAATATAATTTTTCATATCATTTTTATAAAAAAAAACTAGGCGGTGAATAATTTTCAAATTTTGAACATAGTTTAATTATATATCCTTTGTCACAATTACCGAATTTCAAGTTTTATATTTGGAAACTCGTTTTTGCCATAGATCCCTTCGTACTTCCTTAACACTGGAAGTTTAATGTGAACTTTTTCATCTTTATTATGACCAGTTAAGTAGTTTGTTGGGTAGTTGTAAACATCACCTTTAAATTTCTTTTTTGGTGTTATAATTATTTATCGTTTTTGTTTGCCTCTGAACTTGTTCTTGTGACCATTAAAAAAAATTGACAGTAAACTGAGTCTTTTTGGAGTAGGTAGACCGTTTTGCCAGGTTAAGGGTTTATTTTTTTGATTGCGAAGAACTCTATGGCGTTCTTATCGAAGTGCCGACGAGATCCAACTGCCTCCGGGGAAAGGCTGACGTAGCCGTAATCCAAAAAAGTAATTAAGCAAAAAAAAAGGCTGCGAAGTGCTCAACTCTATATTGCAGCTAACGCAAGCTAGCTTTTGAAATACTCATAAAACTTTTCCTTGTTAGTATAGATCGAAAGTTTAATATAGCAACTTTCTAACAAAAATTTTATAGGTGAGTAATGATTTACTAATTGCTTAGGAAGAACTTCTGAGCAGCCCATAAATAATCTCGTGAGAACGGTATACAAGCGAACAGCAAAATATCAAACTTAAATGGACTACAAACTTTTTTCTGAATATACTCATTCAACAAGAAAAATATTGTCAATGGTTGTTTATTGCAAACATATATAAAATATTTTACTTTAAAATATTTAGCTTTACTGATTTACGTATTTTTTCTATTACATACTACATTATAATTAAATCTTCTCCTTTTATTTTGATATGATTTTAGTTTAAGTGTGAATGACAAGCAATTACCGTATTATGAAACCCTTTTTAATTCCGAGAAATTAGTCCTGACCTATTTTTAATATAAACTATTTTTGCTAAAAATTTGCATAAATAATTTGACCATTTTCAGGTCTAATTTATGAATAGAATACGCCCTACCAATTAATTTCAACAGCTGGACAGGATCGTTAATTTAGTTTTGTCATTTCTTGCATATAATTTTTTAATCGTTATCTGGTCATAGAAATTTGATTTCTTTTTGGGATACTAAGAAATTTGTTTTTATAAATTAATTCCTACATTCCTTTTTAAATTGCATGCAAAGTCACAACTTTTTGCAAAGTGACTATTAATAATAAATGTGTATTTTTATCAATTCTTTTATTGGAACCTTTGATCAAAGTAAACACTTTCATGTTAAACACAAAGAGATTAATTAATTGGTCGATGCGCGGTTTTGCTAATGCTAGCATCATCAGAACGTTATTCAATCTAATTTAAAAAAAAATGTTCTGTTTATATGACGATTAGGAACTGCTATATATATATATATATATATATATATATATATATATATATATATATATATATATATATATATATATATATATATATATATATATAGCTCCCATATAAATAAAATAAACTTTAGTTTTAGAATTAGAATTAGATTGAATCATCTATTGACGATGCTAATATGGTTAGTGAAATGTAGGTTGTTAAATTCACAAGACATGTAAGTAATTTAGTATTTAGTGGTAAATGTTTTGAGTTTAGTATTTCTTTAGTCTCTGTCATAGTTTTAATATAACAGTTTTTTTGTTAGTCAAATCTATCAGAAATATTACTTATCGTCAATAAAATATGTATGATATAACATTACTCGAACAACATTGATCTTCAAAAGAACAACATTGAACTGAAAAAGAGATAAACGACATTAACATTCGATTAATTTTTTTATATTACATATTGCCTACAAAAATTGCAAAATTATTCCTACAATATAATACAATTTAATAATATAAATAGTTTTCCAATAATAGTGTCAAAACTTTGAAACATAATAGCGGCAACACTGCTTGGAATGTAAATGTCACGCACAGACTGTTGTGTTGAGTACAGTTTGTCAATTTACCATAGAATGATAGACGATACACGAATTGGCTTCTAGAACAGTTTGAAGGCGATCCCCACGGTGGAAGGGGATATTAAATATAGAAGGGGAAAGTATATTATTTTCCGACGAAATGCAGTTCTGGCTTAATGGGTTTATGAACAAACATTATTGCAGGATCAGGGTCGATGAAAAGCCTCAAGTGATTCAGGAGTTACCTCTTTATTCTTAGAAACTTACTGGTTGGTGCGATTTTTGGACTAAGAAGTTAAGACCTTATTTGAGGGGAGACGATGATGGAAATCATGTTACTATTAATGGTGAAGTTATAGAAATAGACAGAATATCTTTGGCCTGAACTGATACATGTGGATATAAACAATATTTTCTTTCAACAAGACGGTGCGGTGCGCCTTGTCAATCAGCTCGTTATACTATTGATTTATTGCAAGAAAGTGCTCTAGACGCGTTCTTTCGCAAAATGATAATTAATGCCAACTGACCATCAAGATCATGCGATCTCAATTCCTTGGATTATTTTTTAAGACATTATTTTAAATCTATGGTTCATAGAAATACACTCCGAACAATTCTTGATCTTAAAATAAACATTCAGGCTACCACTGAAAATATACCACGCGATATGTGTGAAAGAGTAATCGAAAATTTGGTATTCATAATGCATTTTACCAGTAGAAGCAGAGGGGGACATTTGAATAATAATAAATTGTTCCTTGCAATTTGATACAAGTGATGATGATACAAATGAAGTTGAGGATAGTGCCTCATTTTAAATAGCTGATACTCTTATTGGAAAAATCCTTTATATAAATTATTGCTATATTTATTGAAATAGAAAATTATTTGAATATGTCGAAATGTGCGTTAAGTATACATACTAGTAAGTGTTTTAATGTGATACTTTTGACTAAATGAGAACGCAGGTTCGATATATACTCTCAGCAGTTAACAGATAAGGGATAATCTATTCCCCAGGATCAGCCAAAGTTCGTAAATTGTAAAGTTATAAATTTCCACCATGACAATGATAGACCACATATCATTGGTTATCTGGTTAAACCTATTAAGATTTGGCTGCAATGTGTTGGTCCATAATCATTTGTTCGTACGCCATCGTACCACCCCTAAAATTAATTATTAAAAAATTTAGGAAACGTATATTGTTAAAATTAAAAAAAAAATTCTAAAGTTAAAATGGCGCCATCCACATTACAGTCAGAACAATGACAATATATTATAAAAAACAAACAATAGTTATTTGAGTAAATCTGTAAATTATATCAAGATATGAGAATATATATATGTTACATCTAATATTTTCACGGATGGTAGATAATGTTTCCTTCATTTCACGTTTCACCAAAATCGCATTTGGCATTTTCAAGTGTTGTCCGCTTCGACTGAAGAGTTCAACTGAAGAGTTCAACTGACAGTCAGTTTATATCAGTCATATATATATATATATATATATATATATATATATATATATATATATATATATATATATATATATATATATATATAAATAAATACCTTTTGTGTAATACAAAAACAGCAGCCGTTCGTGGGGAAAAAACCAGGTGGGGCACGTATAACCAAATTTTGGAACGGGGATAGGGAAACACGTCGCAACCAAAAAGTTTACATTTATTAGTATCATACACACACTTTGCTCTGCAGAAATACGAGTGTAACTGTTAGACATCATTCATTTCTTGGTGGAGCACGTGCCCACGTGCCCTTATGGACCAACCGCCACTGTTTGTATTAAAGAAATTAAAAATGATTGCATATTTAATGAAATATTTTTGTTTCTTAGGCCAGTGGGCCTTTAGAATAGATAAACAGGTTTAGGAAATTAGACTTTTGTTAGCCTGTTATCTAAATCAACCTAACATTAATAATTTTTAATTAAATCACCAATCATGAATCATATATGTGCTCCTTGAGTAGCGAATATAATGGGTAATTGTGACGTTAAAAACGAATGATTATTTAAAATTATGGAGTTCTTTACTAAATGTTTCAATGAAAGATAATTATTGTACAATTTTACTTATATTCAATTCATTGGGAATTTTGAAAAACAAAGTGGGATATAGAAATGGGCAATTATATATAAGTAGTCTTGTCATAACTTCATTCCTTATATATATATATATATATATATATATATATATATATATATATATATATATATATATATATATATATATATATATATATATATAAACTCTTTGCTTTAACGCATTTCTTCAAACCGTCCGGTCATTCATCCATCGCCGCACGCACGATAGTATTGAAGCTGCTACTTTCACCAAATCAGTTTTTAGGGCCTCGATATGAATTACGGGAAAGTCTAAAGCAGGCATTCTCCTCTAAAACGTTTCATAGCCGATAGTACAATGAATTGAAGGTTATAGGTAAATCACCCATTAACTCAGGCAAATTAGCCTCCAACCAATATTCTCTTCATATCACCTTATGGGTTGGCTCTAAATCTTGCTGGAAGATCTAATGTTTTTCTGTAAACAACATGTTATTAATCTCCATTATTCTTCAAAAATCGCTTTGGTAGTTTGTTGCACGCGTTTAGACCCCAAACGCGTTGCACGCGTTGCGCCAAACCGACATTAACCAAACCAAATTATCATTAAATCCGGACAACCGTAACCTCTGTTCACTTTCCCAATATTTTCAGCAACTTTCCAAGAGCTATGAGCGTAAAATCTATCTATTAATTTGCTAATTGAATACAGCGTATCGCTCAAACAGCGCCTTCGGTCAAGTGCTAAATCTAGTGCTAAGCCATGTTTAATGTTGCGCGCCAAGGTCACTGGCGATATTTTTTCTCTCTCATATTTTTTTCTTACCTATATCATTTCTATATCATATATTTTCAGTTTTTCTTTGGGAGGATTTCTCTGTATACATTCAGTTATTGCTTTGACAACAACTAGGGCCATGGTTTCGCGAGATTGGCTATTTCTTTGTTGTCAACAGAAGAGATCTCATATTGTTTCACAGCACAATACACGAATAGTTTCGGTAATTTGGGGTTTAAGGCAGTTGAAAATCTCTGTTGGAGATTTATTGCACCTATATAGCGCAATAGCAGCGATAAAATTCTCTTTGTTACCCCACTCTATCTTTACTACATGAAGTTTTGGGATGAATTGATTTCTTTTGTATTAGTTTAAAAAGTTGTTAAAAAATTAAGTTCAATGTAATTTGGACTGAAGTTCAATATAAAAAGATGATATTGTATATCACAGAGAAACATTTTCATCAGAAGATTTGAGAATAAGATTTAAATTCCAAATATTGGTAGATCACTTATGTAAAAGTAATCGAACTTCTCACAACGAATAAGAATAGAAACAAAAGCAGAAGGAATACGTATCTGGTAAATTTATGTTTTGCTCTAAGATGCAACGCCAGATATTGTGTCTCTGCGAAATAAATTTATAGGGTGATAAACAACACATCATATATCTTGCTTTAAAGTTTTGCCCTGGGGTGGTGTCTCACTTATCTGTATATACTCGTATTTTGGTAGGGTTGGGTAAGAATGTAAAATAAACATCTTTTCCATTTTTTACAACAAAGCCATATAATGTCATTTTATAATGCGATATAAAAAATGTTGTACACTTAAAAACATACATTACATGTGTGTGTATATATATATATATATATATATATATATATATATATATATATATATATATATATATATATATATATATATATATATATATACATATATATATATATATATAGATAGATTTTTTTGACTTCTTTCGCACCGCGTCCAATGAGACAATAGTAATCAGGAGTTATACACACCCGACCATGGGGTTCCACAATCTCATGTGGAACGCACAACAACCTGCGTCTCCGCCATAATGCGCATTGGTTTGTTGCTTATTGACCTTATTCATTTCCGGGAAAAACACTATTTTATTTCCGGCACAATTGACAGCATCGCATTTAGTCTTTTCGGCATAAATTTGGTTTGTTTTTTACAAAGAAAAGGGAAATTTACACATTAATATGGCTAATGTCAAAGTTGAAACTACTACCACTATTTTTTCACACCAAAACAAGTTTTAAACAATTCACGCCGCATTAGGAAACACATAGTGAAGTAGAGCTAATCTATTTTCGCAAACACGTTGAAAAAGTCCTGATAAATTTTCAATCTGGTCGCTGATATACTGATGAACATACTGAACACACTGATATAATTTTTGTCAAATATGTTGAGACCATCTCAATTAGTCAATAGTACATTGCCATTTTTATTTTTTTGGCTGATGTATAGCTGATTCATATTTTCAAAAAATTGTTTTAACAATGTTCATTAGTTGATTTGTTGTTTATTTGTTAAATAATAAACATTTATTATTTACCAAATAAACTTTCACACACAAATGTGCTTAAAATGATAATTCTTATCATTGTTTTTCGATTGGTGATTTAACAACTTTGCAATTTTTTTCGCCGAAATCCTTTGGATTTTGACTCTAGTTGTAATGAATTTTTTATTTCCAATGATGAGTGAATAATCGAAATTTCTATATGGGTACCATCAATATTACTTTTATTTATTTAATGGCACCATCGATACTAGAATGCGTGATTTCTAAATCTTCCTCATATTCTTCACTTTCATCTGATTCAGTATTGCCAATCTGTGTAACGAGTTCCCGGTTTCTACACATTGCTGTTGTTGTAAGATCATTATAAACTTTAACAAAACGTTTTATTGTAAGAATTGAATAAACTTAGGTCACAATTGTGTTGTTTTTAGTTTTTTACACACTCGGAGGTAGATTGTCTTCATCCAAAATATAACTAGTTGGTTTAATAAACCATTGAATTAAAGGTAACTCATCTCACGAATTACCCATAAATTCAGTCAGAAAGCATAAAGGTCTAATAAATTTTCAGCGTAAGGCTGATTCTTAACACAAAGAAATTTTAAGAAATACGTGACTACTGTAGTAAAAATAAAAAGCGGTGACAACGTTTATCGGCCAAGGCTGATATTGCTTGACGGCCAGCCTTTAATAGAAAGTACCTTAAAAATACATATTATTGCTATGTGGGAACAGGAATTTTGGAACTTTACCTCAAAAGTACCTAATAAGCGAGGACGTTTTAACATTTATAAATAGTATTTTTTTGAAGCAGTATGCCAATAATATTAACAGAGTTCTCGATGAGTTTTTTGCGAATATTTGGAATAGTTTTCTCTACCTAGTAGCGTATATTCATAGAAATTCAACAGAAATTGACTGACTGAAATTATCCTATGGATTTTAAACATTATTATCCAAAATAAAATTAATTTTATTCTGATTATCCTAATCACGCGCATTTTCTAGCAGCTTTATATAATTGAGTTTTCAAGATATGACTCTTTGATAATTGGAAATTTTGGGAAAATTACAGTCCTTGATGCATTTTTTCCGTGATAGATTTCCCGTTATTTTCTCTATATGGTAGTATTTTTTTTAGAAATTGACGAAAGATTTGACCAATATCATATTTCACAAATAATATATTGTTTCTATTTTAGGGGGGTTGCTATTTATGCATCCGGAATAATAAATGAAAACAAATATTTATTATTGAAAATGGTTTTATTATTTTTTTAAATATTCTCTGGGATGATCGACACCCTTTTGTGCAAGTTTGAACCAATTTTCATAACACTTTTTCAATTTCGATTGAGGTATCTCCAAAACAAGGATTTTGAACGCATCAATAGCTTCTTCTGGCGTTGAAAATCGTTCACCACGTAGTTTATTCTTTACGGACGGTAACAAAAATAAATCATTGGGTGTTAAATCACTGCTGTAAAGCAGATGATCCATCAATTCGATCTTTTGACCACTCAAACATTAAATTGTTCGGTCCGATGTGTGAGAGCTCGCGTTGTTATGATGAAGAATGATCCTGTGTTGCTGGTTGTTTTTTCTTATTTCTTTAAAGATAAGATTATTTTGAATTGACCATTCTACGATTTTTTAGTGGCCCTGTAGCCACATGAGCAGTTATCCCAAAAAAACAGGTGACCATTTGCTTCGAAGTGCTTCTTCCACGAACAACTTTTGTTTCGGTTTGGCTTATTTTGAAACCCCATACAGTCGCCTGCTGTTTACTTTCGGCATATGCGTAGATCCAAGATACACCACGATTGTATTTTTTGGGCATTTCTTTGCACCAATCGACACGAGCTTTTTTTGGGCGATTGTCAAATTATGCGAAATTTCTTCACGGCTAAATATTCATGTAAAATCTTGTGTGTGTGTGTGTGTGTCATATTAATATCCAAGGATGCCTCAATCTCACGGCATGTCACATGACTAGCTTGCATTATTAGTTCGCGCACAGTAATGATATTTTCTGGCACAACAACCGATTTTGAGCGACGTCCTTTAAATTCGTTCGTGAGCGAATGACCGCCACGATTGAATTCACTAAATCAATAATATACAGTGGTTTTAGATGGTGCTTTATCGCCAAAAGTCGCAGTGAGTTGATCGGTGCACTGTCTTTTGAGATAATCCACGTCGAAATTCATAGTAAATCATCCCATGAAAATTCTCTCAAATTAATTCCATTTTTTGACTGAGATGAAATTTTCAATTCACTAAATAACACGAATAGCATCCGCATGACAAAATATTCTGAGTATGTATTCAGTCAACAATGTCAAACTTTACGATGTATAAGTCATATGATGCCTCGCAAAACCATTGTTGCCAATTCTGGATACATAAATAGCAACCCCCGTATTAAAATGTTTTTTTTATTTAATTTATGTGGATTTCTAATTGGCAATTTGGCAATATAAAATAAAAAAAATAATAAACCTAAAGTATCTGTATACATGGAAATTATTTCAATTTATATTTGAAACTTATTCAGCTTTCTACTCTAACCCATTAAATAAACAATTCAAATAAAAACGACTATATTTGCAGAAGGTATAAAATTTTTTCATCATCCACATTAAACAACTCAAAATTAATTTTTTTACGTTCTTGGAATTTCTACAACAGACCTTCGAGCTCCCATCATCTCCACCAAAATATCTATTTCACACTATAATCAATACATATACTGGTTTTAATTGTGTGTCAATCAACGACATACTCAATCTAGGTTGATAAAAGATGAACCTAATCGAAATATATGTATAGACGTAGCAAATGACGTGGCAGATTTTTTTTCTTTGGGAACCGAAAAGTAACAGTGAACAGTGAATGTCCAAGATTTAATGAACCTTTTTTTGTAGTTTGTTTTGAATACGCTATCTGTGCACGGTGGATCAAATCAAATAAGAAAACTTTAGATTGTGATCTATTTTGTTCGAGAGAAATAAAGGTTCAGGTGTGAATTTAGGACCAAACGATTGGTTCAATTAACTTTCCTTCGTGGAATTTTATTATAAAAAAAGCGAAAAATCCATGCTATGTGAATGGTTTTCGGTTACTAAGTGTAATACATTTCCTTATAGAAGAATTTAAAGCTAATTACTACGATAGGTGCTCTATACATTCAAAACTACACTCAGTATCAAAATTTTAGATCCGCTGAAACAAAATATTTCGAGACTTTGCAGTATAACTTAATAATATGAAAACTGTAATAACATTTTTAACTGCAAAAATTAATATTTTTAATTTTTTAATGGATTTTAGATGTATCAAAATGTTAGACAAAGTCTCAATTTTATAGGAAAAGAAAAGTTAAGAAGAGGAGTATATAAACAAACAAAATTTTAATATTTCGTGGTCTTTCCTCCACCTTTCATTAAATCAAAAATTATATTTAATTGAATTTGAATTTCTTCCGGTGAAGTCTGAATAGCACTTTTCAAATCAAATTCAATTTCACATCCATATTTGTAAATTTTCTTCATTGACAATAAATTCGCACTAAAATCACCTACCAGATATTTTCAATGATATTCAATTCTTGAGAGACAGTAGCCCAGTCCAAGTTTGAAATATTATTTTGCTCGAACCAATCGATAAAAAATATTGTTGAATGAATGGGGTCGTTACCTCGGACACGATTGATAATCGCTATTTCAAATTAGTAAAAAATTGTCCCGGTTGACGAACTGAGAATTAGCTACCTATACCATAATTTTTAGACTGATAGCTCTATGTTGTTCAAATGCAAAAGTTAAATTTTGCCTTTCACCTCAAAAAGGTCTGCCATTCCTAAATCCCTCATAACCATGTAAACAAAAATCTGGACTCATAATTAAAGCAAATATAGTTACATTTCAGATTTCATGTAGTTATAGCTCGGTACCTGTAAAAGGAAATATCTAATAAGGACGACAGACATGCATTCTCTTTGCAAGTCTTTGCATCTTTGAACTAGTCTTACCTATGTAATGTCTGAATGATTGTGGCGTGTTCATATTTTTTTTTCTGCTTTATTTGGGTTTTTCGCCACTAACTAAAATTAAAAAAATATCAAAAATACCTGTTCTTATGTAAAGAAAGAATCACTGAGTAAAAACAAAAAACCAAACGGAGACAAATTTCTCAGTAATTCTTTTTTGTAATAAATTTTACGAACAAAATTTTAAAGATATAAAAATGTTATAAAAAATTTTACAAACTTTTAACGTTAACGTTTCGGAGGGTCCTCGAAAAACCTAAATGAAGAAGAAAAAAAATAATAGTCTTACATATAGCTGCAACATAAACATCACGTATTTGCCGGATATTTTCATGTCGATTTTGTGATTTCGTACAGGAAGAAGTCTAAGTTGGCATTCGTTACGTCCTTGTATACTTCTAGGATGATCAGAACTTCGTACTTGCCCATAAATTTAACCGTGAGACCATCTTAGCCATGTCTTCAAAACGGTAGATGTCCATTCGTCTCAAAATTTTACGAAAAATTTATCCTGCCTCTTTCATAGAATAGCCGGCCGCGGTAGTCTGATGGGTAAGTCGCCTGCCTGGCAATCCAAAGGTAGCTGGCTCGATGAGTGTTTTTCTTCTCTCTCTTCTTTCCTCTCTCGGATGAGTGTTTTTCTTTAATTCTTCTGCCCGTCTTACTTCCTACCCTACACACACACTTATATACACTCACATACACACTGACACACGCCCACACATATCCACACCTAAATGTCTGTGATTGTTTCTAGGCAAGAGTGTAAAATTCGATAACGAATTACCCCTCAGCCACGCAAGTTCTTAAAGGGTGGGTAAGGCCGGATGCCTTCCGAGAAATGTTCTACGTTGGTGACTCGCCAGTCAGTAGGCTTTCTGATAGACTTATGGGTAGGCACATAACCAAGGGTTGATAGCCTGAGGGGGTTGCTGGGCAGGGTTTGTCGGTAGCTGATGACCGTGGTTCAGAACCCACATTAGGCTGTTGGTTCAGTCGCTAAATAGCCATAGATGCTGATGCGCCTCTAATCATAAATCCTTTCCATTCCTTTTTTTTCCATTTTTTATTCAGATATTTGCCTGAAATACATATAGCGCACAAATTTGTGGTATTTTAGCATTATTAATAAAACCGACAGAAATGTAAATAGTGGCCATCTAAAGGCATCCCCACGCTTGCCCAATAACTTTTGAACAGAAATGAAAGCGTAAAATTTTTTTTCATTAATAGGTAGTGATATAATGGTCAAAGATGGCGTTGTGATGCCATTTTGATAATTATTTTTAAATGGCAATAGTGGGTTAGTAATACCTCATTTCAAAGCTGTTTCAAATATCTATTCAAACGTTGTTTTTATGTTAACATCTGTCATTTTATTTTTGAAAAAATCGATCAAATTTAATATTACCATATTATCAAACATTTTAAGCAGGATCTCACTGTAAGAGATAAATATTAGTTTTTTTTTTGATAGAAGTCGCACAATAACTTACCATTTTTACATATTCAAATTGATTTTATATTTATATTTAGAAATTTGCTTTAGTTTTACCATGCTCGATAAAATAGCACGTACTTTAAAAGAAAAAAGTTAATGCGATTCTCATTATTGGCGAGACTGGAAGAAATTTACATGCAGACGAAAGAATCTTCAATGAGAGATATGCCAGTCACCCTGTCTCTAGAGCGTACTTGCGACAACTAAAGCAGAAGTTTCGGGCAACGGGTAATATTCATGATATCAAAAGAACTGGAAGCCTAGGAATTTCAAACAACCAACAAATAGATATTGTTGCTGAAACAGTCGTGAATCCTACGCAATCTACGTCTCAAACTGCAGATTCCTGTAGAGAACCTGTTAGTTCATAGAAGATGGTCTCGATCGTAGACTTGAATTTTGTAAAGTGATATCTGGAAGAATAGCCCAAGAACCTGAATATTCAAAAACAATTTCTTTTAGCGACGAATGATCATTCTATCTTAATGCCAATGTGAATATTCAGAATATAAGGTACTGGAGTGACTTTAATCCTCATTTCTTTCGTGAGAACCATAGACAATTTCCGGGAAAAGTCAAAATGTGGACAGGGATCTTCGGAAATCTCATAGTTGGACTTAATCGAAAATGTAACTGGAGAGGTGTATTTGGAGCTACTTTCATTATTTTATTAGTTTGGAACAAAAAATATTGTTTTCCATTAAACTAGTATTTCTTTTCTAAATATAAGCTCAAAATAACTTTAAATATACACATCTTGACTGATTGACTTTCTGTGCGATTTCTACCAGAAAAACAAGGAGACCCTTTTTAAATTATTTGATGACATGCTAATATTAAATTTGATTGATTTTTCAAAAATCAAATGACAGATGTCAAGATAAAAACAACGTTTGAATATATATTTGAAATGAAGTATTAGTAGCAAAATGGCGCCACAACACAATCATTGGCAATTATATCACACTTAATTTATGTATGCCAACTTTAGTTATTTTATGTTTTTAGTTTAAAAGTTAAAGGGGTGTGAAGCTTTAGACAGGCACTGTATGTATTTACGCTATATATGCATAAAATTGATCAATATTTGTATTCAAGATATTTTGTATATTTTCAGTTTCATGCAGATTTTCAGTTTCATTCTGGATTATAATGAAATCATATTGAAAGAGCTAAAATATTATTAAATTGTTTTCTTCTTTTTAATTAGGTAAGGTACATTAACGACAATCATAAAATCACCTAGAAGTAAACGTAATAGTTATCATTGCACAATATATGTACATTACATTTTGGAAATAATCATAAAATATTTCTCACTAGCCTGGTTTTATATTATTATTATTATTATTATTATATAAGGGATCTTACACATTTTTACACATTTTAAAAAATTACTATCTACTAAGTATAGTTTGACTTGATATAACATGACCTCCAATGTAGTTTAATATATTGATATTTAATGTGCTTATTGTAAAATGTTGAAAAAAATTAGGCGTATACTATGAGCAAACTGTAGATGAGCTCTATATAGCCTGTACAAAACTAAAACCGTTGCACGCCATCGATGACGCTGTTGAAGAAACAGCAGAAATACCACTACATAAATTGAATTATAAAAACATCGTTGTCGAGTTTCACAATTTTCTTATTGGTATTTACTGACCCGTTTGTAGGTTATCCCATATATAGATAATACAATATGTATTATCTGAATGTTTACTTTTATTTTTACCTTACGATCGAAAACAATTCTTTTAAGAACTACCACAGTGTTATAATTGTCAGAATAGCGCCTGAAAAATGCCAAATCAGTTAAATAGTCATTGTCAAGAGTTAGTAGCATATCTGATGCACTATTTTGAACAAGAACGAGCCAATAATTATAATGGATCATTGTTACCCTTTCCGGCTGTTAGAGTGGTATGTTAAGTTAATTGATAATACTTGGATATGTTTAGTTTAAGTCATATATTTCTTAGTGGCAGCCTTAAGGCTGAGTATGTCCACTGTTAGTACTATTTTACAAAATTTGAAAAACAATGAAGTTTTAAAATCGACTAGGAAGCGTAGTTCTACAAAAAGGATTACCAATACTTCAGTTTTGGATACAATTTCTAATCATAACACCATTTATATTATGCATGAACACTGTAAGTATTCGTACTAAGAATTGCAGAAAAAATTATTCTTAATCACATATGCAATTTATACGAAGATACTCATAGTTTAATTATCATCTTGAGGGCATCATGCAACTTTGAATTCTTTACATGAGCTATTAAAAGAGAAACAACTGTTTGATAGATGCCGTATGTCATTGTGCAACATATTGAAAGAAGTAGGTTTTAAATGGAAAAAGATGATTCAAGACGAAGGCTTACGGAACTTTCGAATGTTGCCTTAAAACGTATAGATTTTTGAGAAAAAATGAAGGAAAGAAAAATAGCTTTGATCAAGAAAAAAGAAGCAAGCTTACAGAAAATTAAATAATGAAATGATATGACAAAGCATATACTTGATTGAAAATAAGTGATTATATTAATGAACATGTAAGTGCTTGCAGATTATTTCATTGTTGTTTCTATTTTATATTTGCATATTATATATCAATAAATGTCATTGGTCATTATATAATCTTTTTATTTTAATAACCATTCAAATATTAAAAAATGTCGATGATTTTTGAACGAAGCATTTTTCATATACTGAAACTGTCTAAAGGTACTAAATCGACGACATTTGCAATACTTTCACAATTTATTATAATTTTTTTAATTACTTAATAATTTGCATTTAATTTAGAGTTGATTTTTTTAATTGTTATTAAAGTTTAAATTGTAAAAATAATTCGCTAGAATAAGGTTATGATGTTTAATCGCAATCTGGCAACAGGGCAGTCAAAATGTTGATCACGTGCTTAATGACATGCAATTGTTCTAATTTTGTATAAGCTATATTAGAGATTTGATGCTTTATGAGTTTCGAAAACTTTAAAATGCCGTTAATGCTGTTTATCTTGGTACATTGGATAGCCGAACATATCAGCGTTGGTTTAAAGAATTTAAAAATGGCGATTTCAATCTTTTTGGCGGTATAAAATCTGAAAGACCTTTTCAGTTTAATAAGGACTTGTTGTTGGATGAAATTAAAGTTCGTTCGAAACAAATCATCCAGGTGTTAGCCACCAAGCTTAACATTTCATTGATCCACAATACATTGGTATTTAAAGCAACTGAACAAAATGCAAAGAGAAGGAATGTGGGTGCCATATCAATTTTCACTTAAAATCAAAATTCAACTTTTAACCATCTGCATTACACTTATCTCCAGATTAGGCAAATATTCTTTTCTTTAACAAATTCTTACTGGAGATGACATATTGATTCTATATTGCAATCCACATAAAAAAAACCAATGGTTAACATCAGGACAACCACTTTTGCCCGCTCTAAAACCAGGTCTTCACCAAGCCAAAGTATTACCGTCAGTATGATGAGATTTTACAGGAATTATTCACCATAAGGTTCTGAATCCTAATGAAATGGTTTTGATTCAAAAACGTCCAATACAAATTAATTGAAAATGTGACATGTGTAGCTTGAAAATATATGACGCTATATTACCAGAATCAGCCAAAAAAATCAAATATTTAGGCTGAGAAATTCTTCCTAGCCCACCGTATTCTACTGATGCTGCACTGCAGGTTACCATCTTTTCAGATCTATGGAACACTTTCTTAATCGAAAAAACGAAATCCTACTGCACAGCTATCAAAATTATACTCGAAGAATATTTTACTTCAGTCTTACTCATCCTCATTTTACAAAAAGGGAAAGTTTATCAAAATGTTGGGCGAAGATTGTCAATAACGATGCTGATTTTATTGCAGGTTAACACTGTATTAACTCTTAAATATAATTAAATTTGTACAATATTAAGAGACGACATTGCTTATGTCTAATAAAAAGAAACGATGAAAAGTATAATTCATGATGAAATACTCGATTTACATTTTAATGCGCTATTTTACATGTACGCCACATAATTAATCAAGTGGTTAAAATACGAAGCTATTGGAAATGGAATCCAAATGGGATGTAACCACCTAAACAAAAAAAACTAATAAAATATTTCCGAAAAATATTCATAGCCTACTACTAATTATAGTCTGCCAAGGAACCCGGCATTATAAAGAAGCAAGGGCGGTACCAGAAGGAAAAAAAATAACCATCAGGGAGATTAGATGCTGTATCATCGGCGGAGTCCATTAAGGATTGGCCAAAAATAGAGCTTGATCATTTCCATGCACAAACTAATTAATTTTTAAATAGTTTTGTTTTATGCATCATTTATTTCAAAATATTTAGCATTCAATATATTTTGTTACAATTGTTGGTATAATGGTTGGTATAGTTGGTACATAAAGTTATTTGCTAGGTATATTTATAAATATCAGGTATGCTTATATTATGTAGTGTTTTAATAGTGCCCAAAAGTTTGTTCATCTTTGGAATATTAGATTGATCTAGACATTTGTTTGAAATTCATATGCTTTATTTTCTAACAAATTTTAAGGATACCAATAAGTAATGTAGTTTTTTGATACTGTACTTAAGTTTATTTTATATAAGAGTTAATACACTTTTAATCTACAATACGAAGGTTGCTATTTTTGTATCCTGAATAATAAATAAAAACAAATATTTATCATTGAAAATGGTTTTATTGTTTTTTAAAACCATCTCCGCGACGATCGACACACTTTTGCAGACGTTTAAACCAATTTTCATAGCACTTTTTCCATCCCGATTGACGAATCTCCAAAACATGCATTTTGAACGCATCAACTGCTTGTTCTGACGCCGAAACTCGTTGATCATGTAGTTTATTCTTCACGGACGGGAACAAAAACAAATCATTGGGTGCCAAATTGGGACTGTACGGTAGATGACCCATTAATTCGATGTTTTGATAGGTCAAATGTTGAGTTGCTCGGTTCGATGTGTGAGAGCTCGTGTTGTCATGGTGAAGAATTATCCTGAGTCGCTGGTTGTTTTTTCTTATTTTTCCAAAGACTTCTAGCAAACAAATGGTTGGGTATCATTCAGAACTGACCGTTCTATGATTATCTAGTGGCACTGTAGCCACATGCCCATCAATCTAAAAAAAAACAGGCGATCTGATGCTTCGAAGTGTTTCTTGCGCAAATAACTTTTGTTGGGTTTGGCTCATTTTGAAAGACCCATACAGTCGACTGCTGTTAACTTTTGGGCTCATACGCATAGATCCAAAATTCGTGACCTGTGTAGATGTTATACACGGCTTTTGACGCACCACGATTGTTTTTTTTGAGCATTTCTTTGCACCAATCAACACGAGCCTGTTTTTGAACGATTGTCAAATTATGCGGAATGCGGAATGCGGACAAGTCACGGCTAAATGTCCATGTAAAATCTTGTGTATGTTTATCATACTAATCCCAGGGATGCCTCAATCTTACGGTATGTCACATGACGATCTTGCTTTATCAATTCGCTCACAGCATCGGTGTTTTTTGGTACAACAACCGATTGTAGAGGAATTTCTTTAAAATCGCCCGTAAGCGAAATCCAGCCATGATTGAAGTCACTAAACCAGTGATATACGGTAGTTCTAGATGGTCCTTCATTGGCAAAAGTCGAAATGAGTTGATTGATGCACTGTTGTTGAGCTAATCCACGTTGAAAGTCGTAATACCACCTTTTTATAAAATAAGTGCGATTTTGAAGAGAGTATTCTTCGAGCACAATTTTGATAGCTGATAGGTGCCGCAGTAGTTGTCCTAGTGTTAACCATTATTTTTTCTTATGTGGATTGCAGTATGGTATTCACTTTTCATCTCCAGTACCAATTTGATGAAGAAAAGGATTTCTCCCAAACATGGACAAAAGTGCATTGCACATGGTTACACGTTGAATCTTGTTTCCAAGTGAAATTTGATGGCTCCCACTTCCTTTTCTTTGGATGTTATTCAGATGATTTAAATACCATTGTATTCTGGACCATGAAGTTTTAAGCTTTGTGGCTAATTCCTAACCACAACTCAAGAGGTTTTCCACATTTTAAACCATCTAAAATATTGAAATATCTTTTTTTAAAGTTTATAAATCTACGCGGACATATTCTGTTATTCACGGTACCAGGATAAACAGCGTTTTTAACATATCTGGGATTAGTGGCATTATTTTGTTTTCGAAAGTCAAAATATATTAAACTTTTTTTAAACTTTGTGTGACTATAGTTTCGTAAAACAATGTTACATTATCAAACCCTACTGTAAAACTGAGGTATTACAGCTGTTTATCCTATGTAACTAATTTTTACACTTTTATTGGAGTTAATTTTCTTACAATATTTTGAATAGTGGGGAATTTCGGAGATCTGTTTGATCGTTTAATAACTGTCTAGACGTGTCTAACTGTCTTATAAATTTCAATCGCTTCCTAAATGCTTAATTTTTTGTATTTTGACGCTATACATAAAATTTTTAAGTTTGTAATCTTGGAAAATATATGTCCGGTATCTATGAAGTGATTGAAGCGTTTAACCATCTGCAGTGCACTTATCTCCAGATCAGACAAATATCCTTTTCTCCAACAAATTGTTACTGGAGATGAAATATTGATTATATGTTGAATCCACATATGTAAAATTTTTAAATTTGTAATCTTGGGAAATATATGTCCGGTATCTATGAAATGGTTCGCAAAATTAGAATTTTGTTTCTTTAATAGATCCTAGATTTGTATTCTTTGAATCTGGATTAAAAATTTCGGCTCGTTTGTCCCACATAGCAGCTGCTGCACTTATAGCAATTTAACATATAAACTCCAGATTTTTTATTTTGTGTTGTTTTATCTTTGGCATTAAAAAGTTATTTACTGGTTGACTGGGGGGTTTTAAACACTATTTGCAAACTATGTTTCTTCAAAGAGCGAGCTCTTTGTTCTGAAATAGGACCGAAATATGTAATCTTACAGTATTTTTTATCATTTGTTTGTTTTACTTTTGTGTATACTTGATGAATTAATAATTGTTTTTGTTTTTTTATCTATTAAGTAACTTTTCAATAAGACCGGTAGTTTCGAAACAAAAAACCCTTTAAAAAACCTAGCATTTTACTTAAATAATATTTTCAAAAATTTTTCGCCAAAACATTCAATAAAAAACTCGGCGGACGTTACAAAAAAACTTAGCAAACTATCTATACCAAAACACGGTTTTCTAGCATCATTTGACCTTAGCAACATGTTGCCGAATATTCTAAATAAGGATTGCCTTCAATTAATAAATTACTTACTCGTTAAAATTGACATCACTCCAATTATTAAGCACGATGTGTGTTTAGAATCCTTTAATTTATGCACAATCAAAAAATCTTAAAGAAACAAAATTCTAATTTTGCGAACCATTTCATAGATATCGGACATATGTTTCCCAATATTACAAACTTAAACATTTTACATACAGCACCAAAAAGCAAAAAATTAAACATTTTACAAGCGATTGAAATTTATAAATATAATAAAAACCCATCTGGACAGTTGTTAAACGATCAGACAGATCTCGGAAATTTCCCACTATTCAAAATATTGTACAAAAATGTACTCCAATAAAAGTGTAAAAATTATAGGATATAAAACAGGAAAATCAGCGGTAATACCTTAGTTTTAAAGTAGTATTTGATACTGTAAGTTTGTTTGTTGTAACTATAGCCACACAAAGTTAAAAAATATAAGTTATAAATAACAAAGTAAAAAATTTGTTTTATTCGATTTAAAAATGAACTATCACAAAGTAACAGACAAATCAATTAATAATTTTATATTAAACTTATTAATATTTTGCCGGTTTCCATTTAACAGGTTTCCAGTCACATTTAATTTTTTTCAAAATTTAGCAAGCTGTCTAAATATCAATATATTAACTACAATATAAATTTCTGCATATTAAATTAAATTATTGTCAATAAATGGCAATATTTTGAAAATATGAAAAAAAGACATTATTTAAGGATATTCATGAAATAATAAACTTTGTTGGGCCACAAATTTGTATATAAACATTAATTTGCTCTAATTTAATGTGAAATGGGACAAGTTTAGTTTGGTTATTGACATTTCGTTACTGAAACGTTTTCGGCGACGTTAAAATTTTAGCTGCATGCTGATTGCCAGGTGCTACCTGAGGAATGGCTTCAATAGGTGTTAAACGAAGCTACTGTTAATCCGATTGACGTTTCGGATTATTTTTTGAATTTTGGCTTTACTGAGAATTTACTGATCTGTGTTTAAAAATATTTTATCTGTTAGATCTTATCGTTCCTGTGTGGCATCCTTCTATGAAATTCTGTAAATTTATTATTTTATTGTATTTCTCTTTCAGGTTGGTTAAGAATGATAATTATCTATGTTTAAAATATTATAGTTGATATAACTAACTATAATTTGATTGCATTATTACAGTATTACATATTTAATTAGTAAATTAAAATGTGTTAACTGGTAAAAAATCTATAAACTAATATTAACATAGACTTAATAATTAAACTAATTAGTTTATGAATTTTTATTCTATTTATATACAGTTTTTATGTATTTCTATATTATGCCGTTTTTTGTTATGCTTGGTTAATTGAGCTGTATCTGTAATAATTGATATACAGGGTGCAAGGAAAATAAAATTCGTAAATTATATCAATGATTCTTTATATCGTTTTAAACAAAAAATTTCCTTATAACATATATCCAAAATGCAACCATTTCCGTGTAAATCAAGTCAGTTTATATATTCAAGGGAATTCAGTTTTTTGTTTGATGTAATATAATATTTTTATAGTCATTCATACCATACGTTTATGAAAAAATTAGTTTGATATGATACCAAAAAAAAGTCCATTTAAGTCCATGCAAGCCTGTTATAATTTTAACCTATTTTCCCGAATATGCAGAAAAACAATAAAAGCGGCCTTTCTTGGTATCTTACCTGGAATCCGCCTATCCCCATCACAACTGTGGAGAGCTTGTCCGAAAATAAAAAAGCATATCTTGATATTCGCGTACAGAATACATTTTTTGGTTTTAAAGCGTAATTAAATATACACACGACATACAATGAAATAGTTTTTGTCACAATTTTAAAATTACATTCGTTGTCATCTAATAGCGTCTGTTCTGTATCAGCCGCAGTTATTACATCCAGTTTGCTTGATGTATGGTGTGATTCTTAATGTAATAAACATGTTTTAACAATGTTCGTTGGTTTATTTGCTATAGCTCATACAAAATAAAAGCAGTTATACATCACTAAGCACGTGATCAACATTTTGACTGCCCTGTTGCTAGATTTAAACATCATAACCTTATTTTAGTGAATCATTTTTACAATTTAAACCTGAATAGCAATCAAAACATTAACTCTAAATTAAATGCAAATTACTAAGCAACTAAAAAAGTATAATAAATGTTGAAAGTATTGCAAGTGTCGTGGATTTAGTACCTCTAGATAGATTCAGCACATATAAAATGCTTCCTCCATCGACAACATTTTGAATGGTTATTAAAAGAAAAAGAATATATAATGATCCATGACATTTATTGATATATAATATGCAAGTACCAAACAGAAAAACAATGAAATGTCTGCATGCACTTATATTTTCATTAATCAAGCATCTGAAAAATACTAGCTGGAATCACTGCCATCATCTGCAGTATTTATAATTAACGGAAGAACTCCTTTTCGATCCAGTAGATGCTCTCTGTCATGCCATTTCATTATTTCATTTTCTATGTGGTCCATATCTGAGGAGTAATTGTATGAAGGGCCTCACGTCGCATGTTTATACAGCTTTGTTGTGTATTACCATCTCTACCTATGTGTTTATTATAGTATTTTTTTTTACTATTTCCCGTATAAGTTTAATTGGGTAAAAAATAAGTTAAATGCAGTGGTATGGGGTAATACGTAAAACTTTGTGCCCGTATTGTTCTGCTAAGTTGTCTTAGGGCAACATTGAGAAGTTTCATAAGCCCTCGTCTTGGATCATCTTTTTTCAATTTAAAACCTATTTATTTCAATACGTGTTCATACTTGATATAAATGATATCACGGATAGAACTTGTATGCAAAGCTGCAGTATTGCTAACCCTTTTAGTAGAACTAGTTAATTTACGCAAATAAATATAAATGTTTGCCTAAGTTTTCTAGCATAGCTTTTCGATTTGTTAATTTACTAATTGCTTCAACCTTTAAATTCTTAGCACTTGTAAGGAACTCTTTTCTTTAAAATGAAGAGAAGAATGGTTACAAAAGTTATTTTCCATACACCCTGTATATGCTAATATTTGAAACTTAACATATATAATTGAGAGGCTATGATAGGTATATATTATTTCATTTCAGTGTGTGATTTTAAAATCATATAACTTTAATCTCATTTTTAAATCTCAAATTTATTTTGTCCCCTTCAAAGTAATCGCCTCTGACTGCAATTTACTTCTTAGAACGTTTTTTCCGATTGTCAAAACAGTTTTGGTATTTGATTTCTGGTACTCTGGTGGCTTCTAAGGCCTCAAAACGGTATCCACCAAAGTGGTTTCTTCAACTGAGGGAAGGAAGAGGAAATAATCACACGGTAGCATATCTGGTAAATATGGTGTTTTTGGAGCGGAATTTGCTTGATTTTTAGGGAAAAAAATATATTAATTCATATTACAGTTTGCGAAGCTGCGTTATCGCGAAGGAATTCGTTACGAACAATGATACACCAGTATCGGTGTGGTATTTGTTGAGTTTACAAAATATCACTTAGAAATGGTAAAGCTGACGGAAACTAAAACTCTCAAAAAATTGACAGGAGATTGGTTGTTTTTTATTGTATTTTATGGAGACTTGGCAAATGAGCTTACACTTTTCAGCTCACATCTTGTGTTGGTGTTTTCAAAGCTTTGAGAGTTTCTCTTTGCCAGAAATATAAAATATATCTTTGTAATTAATGGCATATCGAAGGAACGAATGCAAAATTAGGATTAAGGAAATTGTAGGTCACATAATGGTATGTTCGGAGCAAGTATCGCAGTGCCAAACAAATATCGCATTACCCAATAACACGTGATCCCTAACCCAATTCCAACAGACAGCCCAGAGCCACCTACCAAATAAATATTCTAACCGCTTAGAAAGTCGTCTAGGTATTTTATAACCGGCCGGTCCAACCCTTAACTTGTTTACGGCCGACACGAAATTTTTATTTATATTCATGGGGCTAACGAAAAACGAAACAAAAAAAGAAAAGAACAACCGACGGAAAAAAGTTAATAAGTTAAGGTTCGCCAAGGAGGACTATCATTCATTGAGGACATTCGGGCCACGCCCACTCCCGTGTTCCAGCGGCTTATCTGTTTTGTTGTTTCTCTTCGGTCGACGTCCAGCCATATTTCAAACGGTGCGCAATGAATTCTGGGTTTTTGGCTCACAGAAGAACATGAGAAAAAAACCGATCGAGAGAATATTGGCAACATCTATGACAGTGCAATTATTCGGTTGCTTGTTTTTCGCAAGATGTTACGCAGGTAACAACAAAACCACTGCTATTGTACATAGTTAAAAATAAACCAAAGTTTTACTTAAGAATGTATTACATTCAAAACATGTTTTTATATATGCGTTGCTTTATTCGAAATGAGCATATCAAATTATTTTTTCTGATATCGCTTTGGCACATGATTCAGTATTATGGTTAACAGACTTGCAATCTCAAAAATATCGTTGGGCTTGGGTGCGTTGTCATGTAACAATTTCAAACGTCCTTGAGTGTAATAATTCTACTACAGACATTTCAAATAAAATTCCCTTGTGACATATCGGTCAGTTTTAGTGAATGTAACCATTTTTCCAATGTTTCCAATCGTCGGTTATCAGCATCTTCCGCATTAAAAACTGCTCATAGTAGCAGTTTAAATATTTTGTCTCACTCTTCAAACCAAACAAAATAATGTTTGTATCTAATGAAATAACCGATACACCTGATTAATTACTTTAAATAGCGGCAGTTCGTGGGGAGAAAAACAGGTGAGGCACGTATAAAAAAATTTTACATTACTTAGTATCATACACACACTTTCCTGTGTTGAAAAACGAGTGTAACTGTCAGATATCAAATTTTAGGTAGTTGATAATAAAATGTTGCTAAACTCACCATAGGACCATTAAATATGTATTTAGTAGATGTCCTCCTAAATTTCTGAGCAGCAAAGTGATCATTAAAATTTACGTTTGCAAACAGGCTACACACAATTTTAATGTCTTCATTTGGAAAGACGGTTCGATATCCACCAAATTTTTCAGTTTCAAATAAATTTCCAACAGTTAGGTATACATCGAAACTAAAACGTTCATTAACCTGTATGGTTAAGGTATCACAGATTTCCTTGCATATACTGACATTCCGATTGGAGTCCTCCTTGTCAGTAAATTTCCGTTTATTTCTGTCATTCTCTATGATCGTTCATATATATCTACATGTCCAATAAATTAGGTAAGTAATATTTAACATAAAAATTTTGCAATAGTTCTAAATTTTCTGCCCATGATTGATCATAACCATACATGTCCATGTAACACTTGGATCGCTTTAAAATGTGAAAATTTACTTGGATTTGATGATAGTAATTATGACTCCCATTGATAACAACTTCATTACTGTCATTGTAATAAATAATATAACTAGTGTTATCTTTCAATTTTTCTGAAAACTTATCATTTCTGTATATATATATATATATATATATATTTATATATATATATATATATATATATATATATATATATATATATATATATATATATATATATATATATATATATATATATATATATGGACATATTATACCTTATATATTTAAATGTCATACCATTTCCCCGGAGATTCAACATAGTTGACAAAATCGCAACTACAGACCAGTGAATATTATCAGGGTGCCCGATCTAGTCGTCTAGAAATTACGCAAGATTTAACACTTTTTTCGCTCAGTTGAATCGACAGGAAATGTAAAAAATTTACATTTTTTTTGTTCACTGTAATGTTTACAGTCTGGTATAAAACACATCACCCTTTTCACCAATATTATCAATACAATTTATAACAGATTTTGTACAAATGAACTTACCAGTAATAAATTCAACAAAATATACCTCAAAATCCTCCCAAAAAACTGTAATTGACACTCATAAAGGGCAAAGTAACATATCGTTAAATTTATTTCCATACGAGAAAAAGTTCGAATAAAAAACGTTTTACGAGCAATTCAAATATGTTAAATGTATTTTGAGGGTTAAAAAACTGTGAGAGAAATTGCGTATTAAACTTGTAAAGAGAAGAAAATAACTAACAAAAATTCTCTTATGAGAATTTCAATGGACATTTTCTTTGTTTGGAAAGGTTAGATAAGCACCGCCCATCACTGACGCCAGAGCTTAGGATATCTGAGAATGGGACAGCGCCCAAGATATGACGTTATAAATGCGTTTAATCTCCGGGTTACTAGCAAAACGATGCATTCCTGTCTTTGTTTTTCGCACGCGATAATAAAGAAATCAGTAGCGGCACAAACTTGTCTGTGACCAAAGCACGTGTTCTTGCATTAGTGCGCTTCGGCAACCCACGACCTATTTCGTTACCGTGAATGATATTATGGATGTTAGACTATAGAAGAAAGAAGTTGCAAGAAAGTTGCAAGAAACGTGATCATAGACAGAACAAAGTTTAAAACAAAATCTGAAATTATTTTTTCCACTTCATCTTCAGCAGTCAGCGAACTATTTTCAATGGCTTCTGTGGACTCAAAACCACGTTCACGAAGTTATTTTTTCAATCGAGGAAACAGGAAAGAGGCACAGTCACATCTGGTGAATTTGTGCAACGATATTTTATGGTTTTTAGTGAAAAACAAATGAATAACACAACTCTACAAAAAAAAAACAAAAAATTCCTTTCCAATAGAAAAATATCCCTTGCTATTTTTTGATAGCAAGATTTTTTGATACTTACTTTATCAGATTGGTTCTAGTTTTTATTGTATTGACATATATCTAGAAGTCGTAATAATATTCAATTTTTTAATCCTAGTTACAAGTTAATGCGTAATAATTAACATATATAATGCGTAATGTTAACTCCGTGTAACAGGTTTAAGTACTCAGCTTTTTGACAAGGTTGATGGATGCACAACGTGTATTTTGGTAAGTTACTGACGCATTATGTTTAAGATTTAATTTATATTGTGTATATTGATTTTTACAATACAAATTCTCCATAGAATGATGAGATTCTTGCGAAAAAAATGCCGATATCAACCTGATGTATTTTGCTTCATCTATGGTGTGTATGCAACAGTAAGACAGAGACGAAATATCACCGACTTCGTGAGGGAGGTTTGTACCGCTTATTTCAAACTACAAATTGAAAAACAGGAAACGCCATGGGTTCCTCACAAGGTTTGTAAATCTTGTGTTGAATCTTTGCGTTTGTGGAAGAAAGTACAACGCTCAGATTACTACTTTTGCATAGTAGACGTCAAAGGTTTTAGTCGGCATAAAAAATACTAATTTCCAGATTTAGAATCTGTAACGTGCCGTTTTTCACTACACTACTACAGAACTTTTTCAGAACTTCGTCCGCCTATTTACGCCTCACAGCTGGAGCGTATGCAGTCAGAAGCAACAGTGTTTTCGGACTAGCATAGTTCCATACAATCTATAATACCAGTGGAAGTGAATATGTAGGACACTCGTCAGCACTACAGTTGTTTTCTGAAAATGAACTTAGCGATTTAATATGAGATCTGAATTTATCAAAACAGGTGTCGGAACTGTTTGCGTCAAGGCTAAAGAAAAATAATTTATTGCAGCCAGAAGTAAAACAGCTTATACAACTAGGGAAAAATATAATTTCCCGCATTTTAGTGAGGACGAAGAGCTTGTCTATTGTAATAATATTGCAAAGTTACTTCTATGCGTGGGTTTATCTGAATATAAACCTACTGATTGGTAACTCTTCATAGGTAGCTCGAAAGAAGTTTAAAATGTGATTTATTGCACAATAGAAACCGATAAGCATCTATCCCAATTAACCAAACTCAAAGAAGAATTCGATAATATTAGATTTGTTTTTGAAAAAAATAATTACTACGAACATCAATGGTCAGTTTGTCACTTTGGTCAGCAAAGTGGATACACCAAATACCTTTCCTTCATTTGTCTATGGGACTGTCGAGCAAAACAAAATCAATGGGAACAAAAGTTATGGTCTTTGAGAGAATCCTTGACTGTAGGCAAATCTAATCTGGTAAATTACTGAGTAGGGATAAAATTATACTTCCGCCACTCCACATTAAGCTGGGTATGTATAAAGGTGTTTTTCGGAGATGTAATATACTTTTTCCTTCTTTTTTATTTGTATTACCTTTTTTTTACTTTTATATAATTAAAATAAATAATTTAATAAAATAATTAAGTAATTTTCAAACATACCTACTACCCTATTTAGTGTAATACAAAAATGTTTTTCTTCTTCGTTCTGGTTGACGTGGAAAGTCTTCCTGAACCAGGTTCATCTTCAACTTCTTCTCTACCTTCACTAAAGTCCTGTAAACTTTTCTTGTGGCTTATCCTCATCGTCGTAATACCTGGTTAACATTTTTGATCTAACATTTTTGATCAGTATAAGAAATATCAATTTTTTTCAAAGAAAAAACAATTTTAATGGGCTTGATGGTTTTTCCTTTTATTTTCATGATCACAGGTAGAACAAAAAACATTTATCGAGATTGCAAATTTGAGTAAGAAGTGTCATGGTTTAGGATAGTATTGGCTATACTGTTTGTTTATTATCCAGTTAACTCTCAAGAATCTAAAAGGAGTATTAGACGACCAAAAGTTGTTTCTTAATAATATAAGTGCAGCATCGCCACTGTTTCAATAAGATAACCCCCCATTCATCCAACAAAAATTATAATAGAATAGATTAAACAAACTAATATTTAAAAATTAGTAGTGGCCTGCGGTCTCTGTAGATCTGAATAGTGTCTAGTGTCTAGTGTCTAGTGATAATGAAAGTGTCTAAAGGATACATTTAAGACGGGTTTATAGTGAATCAAGGCAATTTATAAACATGGAGGATTTAAAAAGTGTAAAAAAGTGCAATTCAGACTTCTTGTGAATAAATTCCAAAACAAACAATAAAACAGTTAATGGTATGAATTATTACCAAAAAAGAATTTTTGATTTAATAAAGAGTGGTGGAAAGACCACAAAATATTAAAATGTGGCTTGTTTATGTTGGCGCTTTCTTAAAACTGACCATGTGTCTAATATTTTGACGCATCTAAAATATATTAAAAATTTAAATTATTTAGTTTTTTCGCAGGGTAAGATCTATGAAGAAAATAATTAGAGGGTGCATTGAGGTGAAAGGAGGTTATATTCTGTAATAGTAATTACATACAAGCATCGTTAATAATAATTAGTTTTGTTATTGTTGGTTACAAAATAAATATTTTCTTACAAGGGTACCTACTTAATTATTAAGATGCATTTCGATATCCATGTAACCATGCATCGATTTAGAAAAAATCAGTTTTCTGGAAAATTGTCTATCCTAGCGAAATGAAAAGACCTTTTTTATCTAAAAATTTTTGCGATTCTATAATTTGATTTAAAACATGACAAACAAAAAGTTATCGCAGCATTTACCAAGGAGACGTTCCTATGTAATGTCCCTGACTAAAAAAAAACTTTTTTAGTCAGGGACACGACCGAAAAAAAACGAAAAAAACTTTTTTCCATTCGCCGAATTTCACGACTTTAGCATACACCGTTTCGAAAATATTGCGAAACAACCATCTTTAGAATTCACCATTTAAGGGAGTCTGACCTCTTTAGGAAACAATTTTGGGGGTATGTTTATAGGGACTTTTTTATGTTTTAATCCCTAGTCACCTCCTATATATATATATATATATATATATATATATATATATATATATATATATATATATATATATGTGTGTGTGTGTGTGTGTGTGTGTGTGTTTGTGCGTATTGTTTCACGGATGGAAAGGCATGTATTAGGTTCTACCGGGAGTACATTCGGTTGTCAGATTTACAACCGGTCGGATGTATTGGTCGCTGTCGGGAGCTTGCAGACGTTTCGCCAAAATCTCATTTGGTATCTTAGGTACTTATTGCTTGTCTCAGAAAGTCACAAACCTCGCCACTATATATGTGTTTGTTTGTGCGTATTGTTTCACGGATGGAAAGGCATGTATTAGGTTTTACCGGGAGTACATTGGGTTGTCAGATTTACAACCGGTCGGATGTATTGGTCCCTGTCGGGAGCTTGCAGACGTTTCGCCAAAATCTCATTTGGCATCTTAGGTACTTTTTGCTTCTTCTTATACTTCGACTTATATATATATATATATATATATATATATATATATATATATATATATATATATATATATATAGTCATTCCCTTGAATGGCTTCTATGGATATAAAAGGGCGTCCACGAACTAGTTTACGCAATCTAGAGAATAGGAAACAATCACACGATGTCATATCTTGTCGTGAAATCTGTTTCACGGCTAAATTAAATCGGATATCTAGAATTCCTCATTCTAATACAAAATCACGATTTAAATTTACCTCTTCGAGAAAAGCCACGAAAGAAAAAGCGTCGCATTTTCCTTCGAATTTTCCCATCCATCTGGTTAAGCGTTCGCCTTTGCGCATCGCCCGTATAGCCGGGAAAACCGTTTTTCTCGGGAAAGGAAAAATAATGAAAATAAAAGAGGGATCGAAAGGGCGATTCCCCCCAAGGTGCATCTGATTGGACGAGGGAAACTCTTCAAGGAAATTGATTTTCTCGTAAAATTACGTCGACCCTACTGAATTTGTTTCTATGTCATGGAAAATGCGAATATGTCACGATTTTTCAAAACCACCCGGATTTTGTGGCATTACGAATAAGTTTAGAAAAATGAGTTTAAATAAGTTACGAGGCATGACTTGTACAAAATTGTAGTTTGCCGATGAAATTTTCTGTTTCTGATGAATGCCGTATTGGTATATGTTGTATTATATAACCAATTCCCTATCTGAACTGTTTTTTTCAATTAAATTTGTAGTACTATATTATTATGATCAAAAAATCAGGCGACTTTTTGAAAAAGATCCAAAGTATTTATTGATTCATCCAAATTTATTTTGTCATCTTCAAAAAAATCCCCACTCACTGCATATTACTTTATTTCCAATATTCGAAACAGTTTTTTCTATTCGACTTCTTGTATTTTCTTCAAATCGGCGAGCGAATTCACAGACGCCATTCCCTTGAATGGCTTCTATGGATATAAAAGGGCGTCCACGAACTGGTTTACGCAATCTAGAGAATAGGAAACAATCACACGATGTCATATCTTGTGTATTTGGTGTTTGGTTGAATTGTATTTGTTAGAATTTTAGCAACAAAACTGGCGAATAATTATTGCGTTGGGTGTTATCGTGAAGCAAAAACCATTAATTCTTTTACCACAAATTTGAACAAGTTTTTCGAATGAACGCTAACAATCAGTACAAGATCGTTTATTGGTAATAGTTGTATCGATATGTAAAGCACGCGAATTTTTAAAATATAAGTTACCTTACTATCATAGTTGTATATAGTAAGAAAATTAGCATCTACCGTTATAATATCACTTCCAAGGAAAAGGGAATCTAATGTCACGTACACTAATTCCATAGATAATTAGACGTTTAAAGCAGTAATAGTTTAATTACAGATTTAGAAGTATAACGGTATAAAAAAGGCAATATTGGCAAATATACAGTCACGAAGGCTTTAGTTCATGACTAAGATTATTAACTAACCATCACCGCTAATTACTATGTATGATAAAATTTTTAAATATAAACTATGATGGTGACGGGGTATATGTATATTAAAAAATCTACTTTCTAACATTAGTATTTACTACTTTAAACAATACTGTACACGTTATTTGTAAGAGTAGAAATGTTCTTTTTCAGAAGGGACTTCCATACCTTTGGAATATTGCGAGCGTCGTTTCGCGTATTTAGCTCACCTCTTTCTTCTATTTCAAGGGCTTCTCTGATTATTCGGACCTTGTAGTCTTCAATATTCACTATTTCTTTGGCTCCTTCAAAATTGATTTTATGTCCTGTTTGTAGATGGTGCTGGAACAGAGCGGAAGTGGTTTGTTTGTTTTTTAAGTTGTTTTTATGTTCTTATATTCTGGCCGATGTTCGTCTGTTTGTTTGTCCTATGTATGTTCTGTGTACATATACTATACACCCCATGATTTTCTAGTCTAACTTTGTCCTTGGGGTTTTTTAGAATGTTTGCGACAGTTTTGTGCGGCTTGTCGGCAGTTCTGATCTTATGTTTCCTTAGTAGTATCGATCGGTGTAAGTTGGTTTTCTATACACTGTGTATTCGAGGGTTCCAAAAAGTTTCCTTGTGATAAGGAGATCCAAAAACGGCAGTTTTCTATCCTGTTCGACTTCCAGAGTGAACTGTATTCTGGGGTGGATTCCATTTAATTGGGTTAGGAAGTTGTTCAGAAGATCGTTTTCGTGAGGCCATATTATAAAGATATCATCCACGTAGCGTTTCCAAAGTTTGGGTTTTAAAGGAGCGTTAGCCAATGCCTTTGTTTCGAAGTCGGTCATGAACAGGTTGGCTATAACGGGTGATAAAGATGATCCCATTGGGGCACCGTCGGTCTGTCTGTAGATCTGCTGGTTGAAGGAAAAATATGTATTCTTCAACCAGTGTTCGGAGAGTTCCCCCACATATGGTGGAAAGTCTTCGTTCATCGAAATTAGGTCCAGGGCCTCGTCTATGGGGATACTTGGATATAGTGAGACGATGTCCAGACACAATCCGAAGAACTACCAAAAATTTCCACAGCCCTTAGACAAAATGGATATTCAGAAAATTGTAGCAGGAAGGCCATTCACCGTCAGAAAACCCAAACACGAAGAACAATAGAGGATTATGAACCAAATACACCAAAGATCCTGCTACCATACGTAAAAGGAATCACAGATAGGATAGGCAAACTACTAAGGAAACATAAGATCAGAAGTCTACAAACCGCAAAAAACTGTCGCAAACATCCTAAAAAACTCCAAGGACAAAGTTAGACTGAAAAATCATGGAGTGTATAGTGTATCTTGTTCCGATTGCAACAGAACATACATAGGACAAACAAACGGACGAATATCGGCCAGAATACAAGAACATAAAAACAACTTAAAAAACAAACAAACCATTTCCACTCTGTTCTAGCAGAATCTACAAACAGGACATAAAATCAATTTTGGAGGAGCCAAAGAAATAGCGAATATTAAAAACTACAAGGTCCGGATAATCAGAGAAGCCCGTGAAATGGAAGAAAGGGGTGAGCTAAATACGCGAAACGACGCTCGCAACATTCCAAAAGTATGGAAGTCCCTTCTGAAAAAGAAGAAACGCGGCAACGTGGCGGCGAGGTAAAAAATCAATAAACGGACACCCGACAGCGTTGCCGAGCGCCGTAAATAGTCCCGAACTACCACGATATAATTTGCGCAGTCGCCGGCCGGCTATAAAAGCGAGCACAATGATCCGTGCACGTCAGTTAGTCTCTTCAGTCGAAGCGGACAACACTTGAAAATGCCAAATGAGATTTTGGCGAAATGTCGTGACTCTTCCCAGAATCAACGGATCGACACCTGGAATGATTTAGAAACATTATCTACCATCCGTGAAAATATTAGATGTAAAATATTAGATATATATATATATATATATATATATATATATATATATATATATATATATATATATATATATATATATATATATATATATATAAAATAATTCGGATTTATTTTATTTATTTTCCAATCCCTGTAACGTCACCTGGTTGATAACTACTTCACATCTCTAAACAAAATCGAGAAAGACTCAACGACTTTATCAGACTACAGAAATTGACATCAGTTCGGAGTGGGACTCCTAGGTGACCGGACGTGTCTCGGTCTGGTCACCATGGGGACAGATAACAGTGTCGGTTGGTAGTTTCGGTCGCGGAGGTCAGATCTGGCACACCCCCGAAATGCCGCTTGAAGTTGGTAAAGAACGATGTACCGGGACTGGCAGCAGCACCAAATCCATTTTGCCCGAACTCATCAAACAAGAATAAACAGTGAAATATCTGTAAGCATGGGTGGACTCTGTGGTGGTCGGACGCGTTGCGGGCGCGCTGGCCATCGCGGGGGCAGATGACCACGGCTGTTGACTGTTCCAGCAGTGGAGGTCCGATCTGGAATAGGGAGCGGGCACCCCCGAAGTCGTCTCGCAGAAGGCGCGGCGGCTTCAACCTAACCAAGAGAATAGCCTCAGCCCCGACGACGGTGAAGATTCGATGCACTGGGATTGGCAACACCATCCAGTCCGTCCATTCCGTCCTACCAAAACGTATGTATAAAAACAACATCAAGCAAGAATAACACTACTAACAACCGGTATAATAACAAGAAAATAAAAAGAATACGCCAGAAGACAACCAAGGAACAAGAACCGATCAGTTCATCATCTCATTCAAATCAAACAGTATTAACGACCAATCGATCCTTGCGGGTCGATTCTGGAGCAGTCACCCCTTTTTCCATTGCGGTCGATTAATTCCGACCAGTACCGTGTGGTATGGAACCATGCCAAAAAAAACGGCGTCTAAAAACCCCACCGATTGCGACTGACGCGAAACAGACGCAATCGGATAACAAGTGAATAAAAGTAAGGGCCCTAGGGTCAACTTCCACCACAGGAAAGTAGTAGTAGTACAGACATTCAGGAAGAGAATTAAGTTGAGGATTTAATTGATATTGGAATTCTTGCCATCGAAATAATGGAAGAAGTTCTAAACATCAATGGAAAATGTCATTGAATATTAATTTGTTCTGTATTATATTGCTGCAAAGGGAACTTGTTTGGTAAAATTAATAATGACATCCATAGAAATATTTATAAAGGCGTAGTTCGGTTTCCAAACAACCTATTTAAAATTTTAAAAATAATCAAAAACCAAGAAATCTCTCGGACTCCACGTAAAAATTTAGTCGCCATCAAAAGTCAGTAAGTGTCTCCCGAGATCGGTTCCTGGCCTTAAGCCGTCATCAGTCGGATGACCAAGGATACGATCATATACATCGGCCATGTCGGATATAGATTCTAATAAGGACTGATGGACAGTTTAATGGCGCCTGAAGGAATAAGAAAATTTTTGCAAATTAGAGCACGGAAGAAATTTCCTTGTCTTTGAATATTTTTCATTTTCTTCAAGGGCCCACAATACAACTTTTTAATTATTCTTTCGATATCCAGTGTATTCTAGTATATTCTAGATTAGTTGCTGAGAACTTGGCGTAATTGAATTGACTTATAAATTGTTGCTTATAGATTTTAAATGTGATTTGAAGATGCACACATCTTCATTACCTTCTCTGTTTTATTTGAACATGCTAAGATGTGTTTAATTTGAACATTACTATTCTTGATATTTTTCTACATTAATAACATTTCTACTATTTCTTAACAAAAAAAACTGAATAAATATGCTGCAAATAAATTCAGTAACAGAATTTTCGCATTTTTACTTTCGTATGCTAAGGGTTTATCGTCAATAACTTAAGGTTTTTAACAAATACTTAAAGCTAAATTTTTAAATCAGAATTATTAAAAAAAACCAATTACTATTTTGTTAAGTAAAAAAGGCAACTTGCTCTAGAATAGATTAAAAATTATTTTGAAAATGAACTGTAACTTAAAAGTATATCTTGATAAAAAAAAAGTTAAGAAATTTGCAATATTGAGCCTATCTAGTTGTCCAATCTATTCTATCTATAAAAAAAGTAATTTTATTTTCATTGTCAAGCTTACTTTCACAATTTCGAGTATATATGTGTAAAAGATTCTTATATTAGGTCAAGTTATATATTGCAAAATTATGGACGTACTGCATTATACATAGAGTATAGAGTGAATGTTACTACGGTAAAATATGAGTAATTCGGTAAAAAAAAACATTTTAATATCCAATAAATGTTGCCTAATTTTGAGTAAATATATAATACAATATATTATATATAATATACAACATAGTTTTTTTTTAATTCTTGAATAAAACACATGGTGTTATGAATTTACCTAAGTCTGGTCTCATTTCAGAAGTGTAATGTATGACATTTATAAAAATGGAGTCGTACATAATACAACAACGCGTTAAAATTGTTTATTAATTGAATTATTTTATGAAAATGGGCGTTCAGTGAAAAATGTCTTTAGAAAATTACGTGATATTTATGGTTTGCACAATCGTCCATCTGAAAGCACTATCAATTGAATTATCAGATATCTGAGGAGCAACATATCGTCAAAGTGGTCTTTCACAAGAGCATATAGATTCGGTTCGTGAAAGTGTTGCTAAAGACTCATAAATTTCCATTAGTCGACGTTTACAACAATTTGAACTCAATGTTGCCCTCAACTCAATAGACGCCAGGTTGTGAATTCACAATATAGCGTATTTCACGAAAGGATTTAGCTCTGAAAACATATAAGGGTAAAATAACACAGTCACTGGATCATTGAAAACGTCGTGCATTTGTCAATTTGATCAACAGAACAAAGAATTGATTTTTCCGAAAAAACCGTCTTTTCACATAAGTCACATTTTGAAATTGGTGCCGCCTTTGTGGCGAGGAAAATCCATGATTTATTGATGAGAAACCTTTACATCCGAAAGCACTACTACTGTTTGGTGTGCATTAGGCCAGTAGGCGTAATTGAAACGTGTTCCTTTTAGAATAGTGCTGTTTTTTATCTCACATAGATTTGCAATCTACCCAAAGGTAATAAACAACTGTTACAACACTTAGGGTAAGGCAGCGAGTTGCCAATTATGGCGCTTACATTAAAGGCCTAACATGTACAAAAACTTAGGTTTTTTTATAATTAAAATAGTAGAATACTGCTGGTGAAGCTATAACTTTGAACGGTGTTCGATATCGTAAGATGAAAACTGGATTTTTGTGGGCTGAATTGAATAACATTGATCTAGAGGATATGTGGTTCTAACAGGATGGCGCTACACGTCACTTTACTAATAAAACCATTGATTTATTGAGAGAAAAAGAGTTATTGCAAGAAACGGTTATGTTAATTGTCCACCAAGATCATGTGATTTGACACCGTTGGGCTATTTTCTTTGGGGTTTCTTGAAAAGCCAGGTCTATAAGAACGATCCACAATTGATTCCTGAACTAAAGGATAAAATTATTCGAGCCATTGGTGAGATAGAGCCACGGTTATGTCAAAATATCATTCAAAATTTTGACAAAAGGGTGGACGTCTGTAAAGGTGCATAAGGTGATCATTTGACAGATATTGTTTTTCGTGTTTAAATGTACACTATGCTTTAATTATCAATAAAATGTTTTTTTTAATCAACGCAAATTATGTTTTGCGTTTTTACGTTTTATTTAAGAATTAAAATGACGCTTAATTTAAAAAATCCTTTATATATACTCTAGGAGGCCTTAACTATGGCCAGAAAAATAGGTTTACAAGATGTGTAAATAAAGTAATGTTGGATTTTTTATTAATGTTGGATTAGTTGCCAACTGCATAGCGGGCCAATATCTGGTGCATCTTCAGTGCGAGTTTAAAATCTCGTTACTTAGTGGTCTGTAACAATTGGGTTTTTGAATAAAAAATAATTATCGATTTTCTACTTTATTTTAAAACTTTATCATAAATAATATTGATAATCGATGCGAAAAACTTTTTACAATTAATTATAAATAAATTAAAATGTATAACATTTTTATAGAAATCACGTGACTACGAAACCGCCGCGAGTGGCAGCAGCCAACATAGCAATGTTTGTGACGTCAGAATACTAAAGTGTTTTCACGTCAGTATTGACAACGGCTTCTATTCGTATATATACTGTCAAAATTAGTGTTAGTTAATTGCAAAATAAAATATTGCTGATTATTAATTCAATTCAGTAATGTGTGACAAAGGGTTCATAAAAACCAATTCTGATAATATACCTGCTGTGGATATTTTTATGGTCACAGACTTTCTGAAAAATAACATTCGGTTCAATTCAGCTGAAGATCGAGGTGCTAAAGTATCGATGTAAGTTTTTTAAAAAATAATAATAATGTAAACGTAAATAAGAAACTAAATATTTCTATTAAATATAATTAAACTATTTGTAGGGTGTCACGAGAAAGTTACGGTGACAAGGCTATAGATTTTGTTCAACTTACCCGCAAAAATGGTATTTGCACTGTAAAAGGACGTGTATGTCGAGAACATAAAGTTCGGAGTAAAGCTTATATAGTTGCCTTGATTATTAATAAAAAATTAAGAAAAGTTCAAGATACTCAATATCACAAATGTGCACCTCCAGCAGATAATAATTAATATATATATATATATATATATATATATATATATATATATATATATATATATATATATATATATATATATATATATATATATATATATATATATATGAAGATCGTGCATAGAGATCGTGCCCAGGGAGCCTCAAAGCCAAACGGCAAATCAGTATTTTTACCCAGAGGTTCTTGAAAGACTTCGAAAAGAGCCATCGTATGAGCCCAAACTTGCAATACAGCAATTTCATTTCCTTGTTCACTAGACTTGAGTTCTCGTGATTTTTTCTTTACCTAACATTAAAAGGGAGTTCTAGGGACTTCAAACTCGTACTGAAGACACATCAGAGGTTGGTTTGTCTCCCCTTCAAAGGGGAAGCCAACAATGTTGTCAGATCAAATGCTACGCCATCAGTCTCATTATCATTACATTATTTAAACACCTCCTGTATTATATGTAACTATAATATGATCTAAAACTACCTAGGTATAATGTAAATAAAAAATCAGAGATAAATTTCTCAGTGATTCTTTTTTGTAATAAATTTGCCGGACGAACAAAATTTTAAAAATATAAAAATGTTATAAAAAAATATACAAACTTTTAACGTTAACGTTTCGGGAAGTATTCTCCTCCCGTTTTCAAAACGAACCTAAAAATAAAGTATATTAATTTCTATAAATTATGAAAAGATAGAAAGTAAATATATTTTTTGTGCATGTCAATGATACTTACATTGACAATTAATTGTCAAATTAATTTTTAAATTTTGTTCGTTACGCAAATTTATTACAAAAAAGAATCACTGAGAAATTTGTCTCCGTTTGGTTTTTTGTTTTTACCCAGTGATTTTTTATTTACATAAGAACAGATATGATATTTTTTGATACATAGGTAATGAATTAGTTCATACCATCTACAGCGTGATCAATTGAACTTAAAATTAGAGTAGGCGCTGATTTTTTTAATAATTATGAAATTTAATTGTTAAGTATTACACCTAACATTAAAAAAATTAAATATAAATATGAAAAAAAATAATGAGTACAAATATTCCATAGTACATTATGTAGATGATATCCGCGAAGTATTTCTCAAATTAATTTCATTTGATACGTCTTATGCAAGTATAATTCAACATATCTGTTAGAAAATTCCAGGTATTAAAATGTACGATTAAAGTTTTGAAGGATGTCCGGGCATAAATGCCAGAAGATGTTATTCGAAAATTTGCCCAGGAGATTGTTCTACAATTTTCTAGTGGCACTGTAGCCCCAGGCCCAGCGCTCTTCTTGTGCGAATAACTTTTGTAAGGTTTGGTTTATTTAAAAAATCCATACATTCGATTGCTGTTTACCTTCGGACTCATACGCATACATTAAAGATTCATCACTAAGATGGGTACATGTTATACACGGCTTTTGACACACTACGATTGTATTTTTTAAGCATTTCTTTGCATCAATCGACACGAGCCATTTTTTAAGCGATTGTCAAATTCTGCGGAATCCAACGCTCATGAATCTTTTTCACGACTAAATATTCAAATAAAATTTTGTATATGCTTGTCATACTAATGCCTGCGGATGCCTCAGTCTCACTGTATATCACATGACGATTTTACTTTATCAGTTCGCGCAGACTATCTATGTTTCCTGGCACATCAACCGAGTTTGGACGACCATCTTTAAATTCGTCCGAGAGCGAACGACGGCCAGGATTTAATTCATTGCCAAAAGTCGAAGTGAGTTGATCGATATACTGTTATGCAGATGATCGATGATTTTGTTTTTGACTGAGATGAAATTTCATTAAACAACACAAATAGCGTCCGTATGACGTAACGTTCTAAGTTCAAAACGTTCAAACTTTACGAGGTATGTCAGATGGCGTCTAGCAACACCATTGTTATTAATTTCGGATACATAAGTAGCAATCATCGTAAATATGAGATTTAAAACAATGTTATTATAAAAAGTAAAATATATTAACTGAGGGATTAACTTTCATCTCCAAATATACGATCTTGTTTCATTTGCGTCTGGTAACGTAAAAAGTTAATCGTAATTAAATAGTTGTTGACAACATTGATGATTATTGTCCCGAAAAAATTCAGTTCAGCTTTTGTTATATTTTTGATATTCGAAATTGCTCTTGCTAATATCTTCAGGTACCTGTTAACTTCTTACCTGTTTTAAAATACATAGATATATTATTGTTAAAGGACAATGCCGAACACCATGTTAATACTGTGTCAGTAAATGTCATAAAAGAAATCCATTTTACACTTTTAAGTCTGAAAATCCAATAAATATAAATAAACAAATCAAGCTTAACCGTGATAATTCCCCGATTTCATTTACTATTCTTGGTGATATTGTAAGAATTATACCTTAAAGACGTTGTAAAATGTACGCCCCTAAATAACTTTTGGAATGAACCGGCGTTATTGTTGCGGAGATTACAGAACGGATTCCTTAGTATAACGGAAAAAATTAAAGAGTTAGAAAAAAATAGAAGAAAAAGAGGAAACTTAATTGATTGCTGAATTAAAAATTTCAATTTTGATTTTGAAATGTGTTTTTTTAACATGAATTAAAATGTGTTGTTGATAAAAAAATATATAAATTAGATAAGCAGCGTATTTTCTTGCTGCTTATTTTCTTAACGGATTTATTTCCCTGCAAATGGTTCGTACTTCAATGATGAAAGAAATAAGAGTGTACTCGTACACACGTTATCGTGAACCAATTCTGATAAAATATGTATTTATTTTGTTAATATAGCAAAAAATGGTACTTTCCCCACTAGATTAAAGTAAACATGGGTTGCGCTAACACTCTACTGCTGAAGAAATGCAACTGAGAAGCCAAAACTAATCTTATAAATTTATTGCAAATGTAATCAAAAGATCACCATGTGTAATTGCTAAAGTTTTGAATGAATCATATATGACTCAAAAACAAACGGAAAAAAAAACCGTCCAAAAAAAACGAATAAAAATGTTGGTCAGGTGGGCTTGTCACTCGTCTGGCAATCCAATGGTCCCGGGTTCGAATCCTGGTTCAAATATGGACATTTGTACAGCCTACGCGACTTTAATGAGGTATTGTGGAAAACGGAGTAAAATAGACGCTAAAGAGTAGCCGATGCGTCTATAATTGAAATAAAAAAAACTGCAAGCTTAAAGTAGAGCTGGGTAGCCCACTTGTTCGGTAAGGCAACGATTATCCTTCAATGGAGGGCCAGAACAAGCTAAGAAAATTTGTGATTGCCTCAGAAACGCGGATTAGACAATATCAGAGAAATCATAGGAAGAGACAAGCATTAGATAGCTTAAAATATAACAGCTTAGATATTTCAGGAAGAGGCCAATATCCTGGAGCGGATATAAAAAGAGTTCTAACGGAGGAGGAATTTACAGATTGTGCAAAACTATTGAATTGATCGTTGAAGCAATAACAACACCTAATAGTTGAGTATCCCATACACAAGTTTATAACTAACAAATTTACGCGTTTAAAAAGTTGTCGTTCGAAAAAGTCGACTACAAATTGAAACAGCATTAAAAATATTCCGTAAAAATCCCAATAAAATTTGTACGATGTTATTGGAAGAAATCAAGAGTATACAAGAATACTATCCGCATGATTTTGCCGTATAATTTGAACAAAAGTAAGGAAAAAACACACCTTCACGACATCATTAATGAGCTTACTATACAAAAACTTACATCGCTTCCCAAACTTATTGATATATTTTCTTTTAATATTTAAGAACGCTTTTGATAACGACCTTAGGCATTAAATTTGATAATGAACAAAGAACCCTCAGACAAAAGAGAAGTATCATCCGTCATTTCGCCGACTCATTCGCCCGATCTGATTTCCTGTAAATATTTTCTATACTCGAAATTTCAATTTCGTTAAAAATATATTTCCGAGTTGATGTTATATTAGTCAAAAATAAAAATTGTGTTCTTTCAATGCATTTATTTGAGTTCAATTGGAAAATTCACAATGATTAGTGTAAAAAAAAATATTATTCAGCTTTGTGAGTTTGAGTGGGGATTAATGCAAATGCAGTAGTTGCAATTATCATTTTGTGAAATTGAACCAATAGGAGTCCACAATAGTTTAAAAGTATTAGACCTGGCTTTAAAATGACCGAAAAAAATGCGCCCGGGGTAGTGGACATCGAAAAATTCTACAAAACATCACGAACGCCAGCTTAGACTTCTTATTTTGAGAAACCGTTTTACCATAACAAGAGCATTTTCGAACATCATTTAATAAGTTCCTTTGATTTTTTTTCGTTTCGATTATGCTTGCTAGTAATTTCACAGCTGAGCATCGATGTCAATAGCAGGAGTAGGACAGGCGACATTCTGGTTGGGATGCAGAATGAAATGAAGTTGTGTTTTGTGAAGAATCGTGATTTTGAATTGGCCTGAATATTGGTTGTACTCGGGTATTATGTGTGGAAAGATATTTCTGATAGTAGTAGGTGTCCTAACAGATACTTCGGAATATCATTTTAAAATATAACAAATAATTTTAGAAAAATATCATTCTTGTTTATTTTTTTAAAAAGCAGAGACATGACAGTTATGTTTTAAAAATAATATTCCCCAAATATTAGGGGGATATTTGGGGGTCTATTTCTACAGATGGCCATTTTCTGCGTAAAATTTTCAATATCAATTTGGCACAATTGTGGTTCAATTTCACCAATAACTTGGCATATGTTTTGCTTTAGGTTATTAACGGTCTGCAGATTGTTAAAATAGATTTTTCTTCACAGAAAAAAGACGAGAGGGGTTAGATCGTAGGACCTTGCAGGCCACTGAATATCACAATTGCGAGAAATTACGCGGCCAGGAAATAGTTTCTTAACATATTGCGGTAGCGTTCGTCATTAACATTTACCGGTTCACCATCTTCATTTTCATCAAAACATAGCCCTATAACCCACGGGCGTAGCCAGGGGGGGGGTTCACCCCCCCCCCCCGAAATAAGCCAAATATTACCTAATATTATACTGAAAAAATACGAGGAGTGAAGAGAGTTAAATTATTACATTTGAATTGAATATATATATCCGAACTAGTGGACGTTGCGCACAGTAACGCCATCTCTTGTCATTTCATTTCATGTAAGTATATTTTTGTTGTAAAAACTAACCTCCCCCCCCCCCCAAAACTAAATCCTGACTACGCCCGTACTATAACCTCTCCAGCCCACTATGTACATCACACTGTTACTCGAAAAGGATGTAAAGGTTATTCTGTAATCAACCGAGGATTTTCACTTCGCCAAATCTTCCAGTTTTGTTTGTTCACATACGCTGTGAGATGGAAATGAGGTTCGTCTGAAAACATAAATTTATTGCAAAATTCTGGATTATTTCATACTTCATCAAAGATAAAATTAAGTAACGCACGGCGATGCTCGTGGTCTGAGGGTTTTAGATTGCAGAGTGTCCAGGTGACACATCTTAGATTTCTAGGTTAGGTCGTTCAAAAATGTCGCAAATATATTAAATTTAAATCTCGAAGTACCCATTGGGATACCTTGTACATTTTGTTCACCCTTGTTGTCCTTTCAACGTAACCGGACTGCCATTGTTATATACAGAATATCTTAATATCTCACCTAGTCTCGTACCTTACAAGCCTCTTGAAGCCCATTTTTGAGCAAGATAATGAACGTCCTCATATAGAAAGGTTAACGATATAGTTCTTCAGATATTTTACCATATCTACCAATATATCCAGATCCATCATTAATTTAACACAAGGTAAACATGCTCTAACTCAAATAACTCGGGAACGATGGTTTAAACGCTTTAAAAGTGGTGATTTTGATATAAAAGACAAGGAGCGTCCAGGACTGCCGAAAAAAATTGCAGATGCAGATTTGCATGCATTATTGGATGAAGACTCAACTCAGAAGGAAGGAAAATGGGTTCCACATGAATTAAAGGAAAGAAACATTGAAAGACGAAAAACTATTTGTGAAATTTTACTTGCCAGACAGAAAAGAAAAAAAAGTTGCATCGAATTGTGACAGGTGATGGAAAGTGGATTTATTTTGACAACGCAAAGTACAAAAAATCATGGGTAGACCCAGGCCAGCGTTCAACATCACAATTAGTGTGCAATATACATGGAAAGACGAATTTGCTGTGTATTTGGAGAGATAGTAGAGGAACTGTGAATTACGAACTGCTGAAACCTGGTGAAACAATTACTGGCGATCGATACCGCCAACAATTGATAAAATTGAACTGAGCATTGGAGGAAAAACGACCAGAATATGCCCAAAGAGACGATAAAGTCATTTTTTAACATAACAATGCTCGATCCCATGGTGCAAAATGTGCCGCGCCAAAAGTTCTTTTGGCGCGGAGTCCATTCTTTGATAGAAAGATGGAAAAAAGTAATAGCTAACGATGGCCAAGGCTTTGATTATTAAGGTGATTTAGTTTATGAAAATTTTGCGAAAAATACACATTATTAACTGCCACACCTATTATATAAACATAGGAATATCATATAGGAATTAGGTATAAGTTCTGATTAATTTTTGGCAAGTTGTTTTCTTCTTTCCATTTTCATTTATAAGGATTGGTAATGTATTAGTCCATAAATTCTTTACGCACTCATTAACAAGTTAAGGCATTGATCGAATGAAATAGTCGATTTATTCTCGATATATTTCATTTTAGGCAATTTATTAACCTTATGTTTCAGTGCTTTCAATGTTTGTGGGTGGGTGTCTACCGATAAAATGTCAGGCGTATTAAATTAATGAAGGATCTGGATATATTGGTAGATATGGTAAAATATCTGAAGAATTATATCGTTAACCTTTCAATATGAGGACGTGCATTATCTTGCTCAAAAATGGGCTTCAAGAGGTTTGTAAGGTACAAGACTAGGTAAAATATTAATATATTCTGTATATAACAATGGCAGTCCGGTTACGTTGAAAGGACAACAAAGGTGAATAGAATGTACAAGGTGATTGTTCAACCAACAGTCGATAACTTTTAGCAGCCATTTTCTTCAAATGAAAACAGGTTATTAAACATCCCCACAAAACGTCTTTTTCTGGTACATAATTCGACATATTCAAAGCTATGAAAACCTATGTTTTTTGCACAGTGACAATTAATAACAAACTGGCTTTTGAACCAACCAAACGCCATAGACATCATTAGTTTATATCAACAAATATATTAGTAACCCAATTTCCTAGCAAGATCGATAATATTATACCAGAATTATGCTATGTTAATGATGATGATAATATTCAAATGTACCTAAAATTGGAGCAACAAGGCTGAAGTAAGGATTTAAGGATATTAATTATCATATTGTAAAAGTAATTGTTTTCAAAAACTTAATACGTAATACATTTCGGATACCCTTGTCTATACCTGATGATTACCTGCGGAAAACTGAATACCCTAAAAGTTAAGCTCAAGTAACTAAGACGGTCTTATAATCTGGTTAGGGCGTTTGTTAGTAGAACTAACCGGTGGGCAGGGGATTAAAATGAGCGATTAACCGCCGTAAAATCCTCAAATATTGAAGGTTGTTTCCATAACAATGGCGATAGGTCGGTGACAAAGTCACTTAAGAAGAATCCTTTTTACACCGTCTTCAAGAGATAGTTCCTACAATTTTATTAACAACTGAAATTAAAATTCAGGTATCCAGCATTGTTTGTTAACTCGATTCTATGAAATACTTTGTGCATTAGAATTAACTTCCTCTAAATGCAAATAATACAAAACAAGTGTTTTGGTCCCTTGCCAAAGTGTCTACTTTTTCGGAAGATTTGCCCCTAATTGTAGTTTATTCCGCGTTTTCTCGATCTCCCTCTCCTCCTACTTGTCTGTATTCTTGCCTCATATATTCAGTTTTATTTGTCTATCACCTATTCATTTTATGTATCCCCACCAGCTAAGTTGTCATTGTTTGAATTGTATAACTGATTATACTCCTAGTTCCTCCGTTTATTTCTTATTCTGTCCTTTCCAATCATTGATTTGAACATTTAATTTAATAAAACGATTAATCATATATTCCTTAATGTAACGTGAACCATTTAAAACGTGTTATGGTGTGAAAAATTAGTAATTTACGTAAAAACTAGTAATTTCAAAATGAACATTAATATGAGGGTTTCCTTTTGTCTCAAAAAAAAAACAAATCTATGCCGAAACGCATGGAATAAATAGCTATAAAAATATTACATTTTATTTTCAAACAATACCTTAAAAGAACAATGTAATAAACTGAATGTTCCTAACAAATAGCGATGTTGCCAACTGTAAGAAAAATGATATTGCCTTCTCGCCGGAAAACTTAGGATAGATGTTTTAAGGAAATATTTTGTTCAAAATAATGTACAGAATCATTAGTTAAATTTATGTTGTTAAGTTGTTTCCATTATATATATATATATATATATATATATATATATATATATATATATATATATATATATATATATATATATATATATATATACATACGTGTGTATGTCACTGAACTCTTCCTAATCCGCTGGACCGATTTTGATGAAATTTTTCGTGTGTTTTTGAGTGGGTCCCTGGATGGTTTAAATTCACAATTGGACCCGGTAGGTAGCGCTGCGATAGGGTTCCACGATTTTTTTTTTGATTGATTTTTTTTTTTTTTTTTTTGAATAAACACATAACAACAACATTTTACCCCCCTCCCCCTCTTCTGCCACTTCCCAATATTTTTTAAATTAAAAAAAGCCCGAACGTTGGCTTTTCATTTGGATGGCATAATTGTCTTGACAAACCCGGAATTCGTTATATTTGTGTGGCTCACTAATTGGAGGTCATTGTGAATTTATAATTGTAATGATCTCAGAGTATTTGTTTCATTGTCGAAATCAATTATGACACCCAAACGAAAATCCAACATTAGGGTAGGACGTCTGTCAGGTCCGCTAGTATATATATATATATATATATATATATATATATATATATATATATATATATATATATATATATATGTATATATATATATATATATATATATATATATATATATATATATATATATATATATATATATATATATGTATATATATATATATATATATACATATATATATATATATATATATATATATATATATATTATATATATATATATATATATATATATATATATATATATATAATAAAAGAACAAGATTAAATTGGTCGCCATTTTGGCTGTCATAATTCGACAGGTCAAGAATTGTGATAGGTCGATAAAAGATAAATAGGAGGTAATAAACATGGAGCGCTCACGATATAGTAACGCGTCCTTATTGATAAACATTACTATCAAAATGGTGAAAGCTTGGTTGTTGCGATTCGTAAAGTGCGTCCGATTTGCTGTAGAAATAATGTTCCAACTTTGAAAAAAATAATGAAAAAATTCGAAAATACTTGTTCAGTTATTGCTGTGAAACACAGGACACGAGCTCGTATTGGTTGTTCAGAACAAAACATCACGAACCACAATTCATTTGGTTCGTAAAATACATTTTATATGGGAAAAACAGGTTGATCATTTAAACTCAAAATCGCAGAAAAGAAGCGCAGCAATCTAAATAATAAAATGGACTCAACATATGCGGAACATCTTATTAAAGAAAAACATACATTTAATAATGATTTTAAAATCTTGCATTTAGAAAATAAGGGTTACAAACTGAATTTACCAGAATGTTTGGAAATAAACTGTTATAAATACACAGATGTCTTTCTTAAGGACCAAATTGACTTCAAATATTCTCCGCTATTAAATATATCGAATAAGGGTTCTGGAAATTTCCAGAAAAAACTTGTAAAATTGCTTGATTACTATATATTTGTCATAATACAATTTAATTCTTTGTCAACCATCCCGAAGAACGAAGAAACCGGTTATATTTTAGGGAAAAATATAAGAGGAAATTAGACAACTTTGTTTTATTTATACAATTTAGTATGATTTCCCATCAAGAAAATGCCCAAACCATCCTGAGTTTAAAATTCACATTTTGCGCTCTTATTGTAACACCCTTTATATGAAATTAAACGAGCAAAAGTTTTTTTACAAAATATTATATTATTTTATATATATATATATATATATATATATATATATATATATATATATAAACATATATATATATATATATATATATATATATATATATATATATATATATATATATATATATATACATATATATATATATATATATATATATATATATATATATATATATATATATACATATATATATATATATATATATATATATATATATATATATATATATATATATATATATATATATATATATATATATATATATATATATATACATATATATATATATATATATATATATATATATATATATATATATATATATATATATATATATATATATTGTTTAATTTTATGTTTCTGTTTGTAATTGCACGAAATAGGGCCAAGTATACTTGTTAAAAATATTATTTTTGTAATATTGTGAGGTATTTTTCGAATACAACTGAACTAATTCTTGGTTTTTTGTTAAAAGTGTAAAAATTAATTTTATCATTTCAGGAAAATAATCGAATTTAAAATGGGACAAACTATTGAGGCGATTTAACATTGCTGCTTCTACTGTTATGAAGACAGTTTAAAAGTCAGAGTCATGCACGCATACGAGGTTTCGGTCGGACTAAGAGTATTCAAGAACGAGATAATTAACATCTTAGACTGTTTAGAACTCAAAACCTGGACTACTATTTGCTTTAGTTATGAGTCTTGATTTTGTTTAGATAATCATGAAAGACGTAGAAGAGTCAGACATTTTAAATCTGATAGGTGAAATTTAATTTTCGCATTACACTGCTATACAGCTATCATTCCAAGAATTATAGAATGGAGATCTATGTACTTGGGAAGCAGGTCACTCCTACTAACCACAAATTTTGTGCAGCTTTAATGCAGCCCATTATGTAAGCGAAATATTGCAGTCCGTTGTTAAGCCATTTCATCATCAAGATCATCAAAATGTCATATTTCAGAAAGATAACGCCGGGCCGCATACAGGTCGTCAAACAGTACATCTTTTACAATTTTCCGCCGTATTCCCACATTTATTCCCAATAAAGTATGAATGGGAAAGCATTGGTCAAACTCTTAAGCGATTGCTCTGGCTGCCAGCAACGGTAAATGAAGTTGAAGCATATATACAACGCGCTAGGAATATCTTGCCACAAGACGTCCATTCCCTGCAGCGTTACAGAGTGCTACAAAATCCATGATAGGCCTACTCATTATTCATTTATAATCCAGTAAAATAAAATTGTCATAGTTTTTTATTTATTCATAATAATTTTATTTTCAGTATATTTGATTCAGCACTGATTGATTAACAAATGTACCCATGAAATGTACAGTCATTTTTAATGCCATTTATAGTCAAATAGAACACGCAAGAGCAGTAGCTGGTTATCAAGCAATATTGCAACGATTATCTAATAATAAACCGTATTATTCGAACACTATTATCTGTAATTGAAACTCAATCAAATTAAACGCTACCATACTTGAAGTTTGCTTTTTATTTTCTACAACCGGAGTAGCTCGGCTATTCTTATGCGCGAGAAGCTGCGATATAAACATGATTAATGACCAAAACACTGGCCGGACCCCGGCCAGTTTTACTCGGCAAAACCTCTTTCTTCTCCTTTTATTTTTTGTTGGGTTTTTCTTTCTCGTCGTCTTCCATTTCTTCCTCTCCTTACTGCGCGCAGTGCTGAGATGTAACAGCACCATCTTTTAATTACAAATGGCGTAGCACGCTGAGAGATAATTATATGGCCGTGCGATTTTAACATATTTAACATCATTATTAAAATTGGAGCACTAGAGAACCGAGTTACATCACGCGAAATTGAACAACATATGGTTACATAGATCACTGCAAACGATTCTGTAAACAATACGAAGAAACAAACAAACAAAATGAAGAAACAAAAATGGGCGAATTGTTTTTTTTTTATAGCGAATATTCGTATTTTACAACAGAATTCTATATTTTCGAAACATTCAGGCCACTAAGAAATGGCAATTTTAAGAGACTCATTTATGAATGGCGATAATCCGGAACAAATAGAAGTCGCAAATATTCAATTGTCTGAGTTCTTGTGTCTGATATCAAATTGTCATGGTAAAGGTGCAATGATTTGAATATTATTTAGAACATTTACTGACGATTTCTGGCAAGTATATTCTTGCATTCCACTCAACAGTGAGAGTTATTCAATTTTCTAAAACCTAGTAAGCATATGACTATGAAAATTATAAGAAATATAGTTAAGGAATATTTTTTTTTGCGAGTGGACTTATAATGCGCGGCCTTTCTCGCAACAAAGATACCACCTTTGGCGGACTTCTATCGCTTATATATATATATATATATATATATATATATATATATATATATATATATATATATATATATATATATATATATATATATATTATATATATATATTATATATATAGATATATATATATATATATATATATATATATATATATATATATATATATATATATATATATATATATATATATATATATATATATATATATATAGTTAGGCAAATATATTACAAAAAAGAATCACTGAGAAATTGGTCGCATATGACTATGAAAATTATAAGAAATATAGTTAAGGAATATTTTTTTGCGAGTGGACTTATAATGCGCGGCTTTTCTCGCAACAAAGATACCACCTTTGGCGGACTTCTATCGCTTATATATATATATATATATATATATATATATATATATATATATATATATATATATATATATATATATATATATATATATATATATAGTTAGGCAAATTTATTACAAAAAAGAATCGCTGAGAAATTGGTCGCTGTTTGGTTTTTTGTTTTTACCCAATGATTCTTTCTTTACATAAGAACAGGTATTTTTTATAGTTTTTGAGTTTTAGATAGTGGCGAAAAACCCAAATAAAGGAAAAAAATATATGAACACGCCACAATCATTCAGACATTACTTATATATTTATATAAGCAGTGTTGGATTTCTTTGGACTGCGTCCAATGAGACAACACTAGCTAAGAGGAATACACTTAACTGCTGGGTTCCACAATCTCATGTGGAACACACAACAACCTGCGTCTCCGCTTAAATCAGTGTCTTGTCAGTTGCTTGACTGGGGAGTTGTTGACTAAAGATAGAGTTTCCCTATTCTTGACGAGAAAGCGTATATCGGTACCTTGAAGAGTCTAAACATCAGGAGACAAAACATGTGGCCTCTAATTGAAGGAATAGGTGGAGCTCGTGCCCGGTCACGCAACCAATAAAATGGTCATTTAGGCGGAGATGCAGGTGTGTGTGTTTCGCATGAGATTGTGGAACCCAGCAGTTGGGTGTATGATGACACTCAGCTATTGTTGTCTCATTAGAGGCAGTCTTAAGAAATCTAACACTAAGCTAACATTGGAAATTAACAAAAATTGTGTTGTTTGAAAGGAGCCATTATTATTGTGTTATTTGAAAGCTGTTGTATTTGAATAAATATAAAAATAAGTTTATAATTCAGTTGCTAAGATGAATCAGATAATAATCAGAAAGAGAGAAAGTTGAATTAATTTTTCTTTATGTTGGTGGCTTAACCTTCAAGAAAAGTACTGGATAAGGGATACCCATGGGTGAATTAAAAGTGTTTTTCTCTGATAAGTGGTCACGTTGAGGGGATGACATTGAGTAGGGGAAAAATGTTACTATCCCTACTACAGATCCCCCACCATAGCCATTCATGAATACTAACAAAAATATAAGCGACCGTCAGTTTATGGGTATACGTCACCCACAGCTGTTGTTGTGTCAGTGTTTTGTCAATAAATAAAAACTGTCAAATAACCTTTTTGCAAAAATACTATTTTTTTCCGATCTTGACAAAGTTTGTGGTAAGTAAATCATAAATATTATATTTTCTATAGTATTTTTATTAAAAACTTTGATTTAATTTTTTTTTAACATTTATTTATCGGTTTCTTTCATTTTCTATTTAGCTCAAAATGAACACGCGTTCTCGTACTCGCTGTGTATCTGAAATAGAAGCGTTAAATGAGGCAGCTGATATTTTCGACGACAAAGAGAGTGAAAGTGAGACCAAATCGGTTTTTGAAGAGCATCGTACCAGTGAACTTTACCTAATTAAATAAATATATATTTTTCACTAATATAAAGCTAAATACTATAAAGCTAATTTATATATTTACTATAAAGCTAAATTATGTAATAAATATCTGAAAGCATATTAAGTCCCCTTTTAAATGCCGTTGGAAAAAAATGTATATATTAATTTCGCCTAGATATGATAGTTTGAATCGAAGACCTCATTTTAATATTATTTTTAATTTGCTGATTTTTTCGATGGTATTAAAAATACTATTATTTTTTGGAACATTCTATAGATATAGTCTTTTTCTATGTTGATTGAGGTTTAAATTAAAAAAAAATATATTAAATTGGATAATTTAATCAAAATATATTAATAATCAAAAACATACATGTGCTTCTGAATAGGGAAGCACAGAAGTGCTTCTCTTGTGGGTTAAGTCTACACGCTTAATTATTAATTAATGTTAACCGAATTAATTATATTATTAATTATTATCAATGTATTTATTATTATTAATAATAATATATTATATTATTATTAATTAATTAAATATAATATAATTAATATAATTAGTTAAGAAATTCAACTTGCTCTTTTTGATTAAATAACTGATTCATCTTAGCAACTGAATTATAAAGTTATTTTTATACATATTCAAATACAACAGCTTTCAAATAACACAATAATGATGGCTCCTTTCAAACAACACAATTTTTGTTTAAATTCCAAGGTTTGCTATTGCTATGTTAGCTTCTTTTAGCTCCTGCTGACTGTAGATAATTTTAATTGTTTTTGCAAATTGTTCTAAAACGGCTACTTCAATAAAGAACTGTGACAACATTTTTTATTTCGAATTTTGAGATTTGTCAAATTATGTTAAAAAAATATGGTACTGCCATTAAAAAATATTGTTTTAGTAGCTACTGGAGAAATCTAGCAACACTGAAAAGAATTGTTTATACATTTTTCTTAGTCAAATTGTTTTCTACAACTTTGCATTTAGAAGTACTAGTCTATCACTTCAAATAAAAAAGTTAGTCTATCTCAGGTTTTAAAAAAAATACACTGTTTGTATACTTTTTTTTTATCCCAAATTATTGGAGCGCTATTAGCTTTAATTGAATCGTACTTAATCTAAACACCACAATATTTAAAGTTTTCTTGTTTTGCAAATGGACTAGTTGAGCGTTTCTTATGCACGAGCTGCCTCGATACAAATATGATTAATGACGAAAAAACATTGGCCAGACCGCGGCCAGTTTTACCCGGTAATCTCGGCAAAATCTTCTTCTTTTATTTCTCATTGCCTTTTTTCTTCCTCGTCGCCTTCTTCTTATTGCGCGCAGTGCTGAGACGTAACAGCACGATTTTTTAATTGCAAATGGCGTAGCACGCTGAGAGATAGTTATATGGCCGTGTGATTTTAACGTATTTAGCATCATTATTAAAATTGGAGCAATATAGAACTAAATTGCACGCAAGATGGTACAACATGTGGTTATATGGGCAGAAAGTGTTGGTTATAAAAGACGACTGATCCATTAATTCAATTTCGGGAATTAGTCGGGAGGTTGTGATGCTAAATAAAAATAAATCACAAGAGGTTATATTTTTGTTTTCTATTAAGGAACACAAACTGCTTAATGAAATTATCTTATTTCAGTCAAATGAAGAGTTCAGCATTTTTTACCTCATTATCTTCTTATTATACGTAGCGCTAAAACATAAAAGTTTTATCTCTTAATTTACAGAGAATGTCGGAAAAATAACGGAACTTTTTAAATTTAAAGAAAACTACTAATGCCATCTAGATAAACAATATATAACTTGAAAGTTGTATATCTCCTCTATGAAACGAGACCGTTATCTTTAGAATCGATCAATGGATTGTCAAGTTATGACCCTTAAAGTGACAGTACCTTTAGTCACTTCATCACAAAAACACGATGGAACAAAGAGCTAATATTATTTTTTGCTGTTCATGCTCATGCTGTTTCATGCTGTTTTGCTGTTTCATGCTCGGTAAAACTGTTTACAAAAATATTTGAATTGATGAAAAAAGTTTATGTTTATGATTGCTTATTCCATACACGTGGTTCTGTGGAAGACGGAACAGCACAATCGTGAAATCGATTGTCATTTCTTATGAGACTTCGTGCTTCAAGTACAATCATCAAACCAAGTGCCGAAGCTCTACGTAGAAGTCCCCAACCTCTACGAAATCCAAAAAATTGCGTTTCCAGGTCCGAGTCATGAGAGAAGACAATATTGATTTTTTACGACTTTAAAGGCCGGGAATTCGTTCTATAGGGTCAAAATGTCACTGATGAATATTATCTGAGTGTTATGGAGCATTTATAGAAGATAATAAAAAACCTTTCTCATCAGACAAAGTGGGAGTTTGCTCTTAAATACTATATTGAGCCGGCCAAATGCCTGCCAGCCACACTTAACCCGCCGTTCCACCTCCCGGGCGGTATCACCCTCCATTGAATTCCTTTGCCCACGATATATATATAGTGGTCTACAACCTCTAAATCACTTCCTAAAATAGGAATTATTCTGTTGACAGCAAATTTGTTAAACATAACCTGACTCTTTTTTAGGTTTATTTTCAAACCAAATGGTTCTTCCAGCCCTTTGCAGCTCTGGTATGTGTTCTTGTAGCTCCTCTGGGCCTTGTGAAAGGAGAACGATATCATCCGCGAACCTAAGATGGCTTAGACATTCACCATTGATTTTTATTCCTTGCTGTTCCCAATCCAGATTACGAAATACCTCTTCAAGACTGGCTGAGAAAAGAACAGGCGATATTGGGTATCACCCTGCCGTACACCACGTTCTACGTTGATTTTAACTTCAAAATTATCTATGTGAACTGTCGCTGTAGCTTGCTCATACATGGTTCTCAGTAAGTTCACATAGGCTCTGTCTATCCCTTGGTTAAGCAATGCATCCATTATGGCCTGCGTTGGTACTGAATCAAATGCCTTTTCATAGTCAATAAAAGCCAAGCACACACATATGATTGTGGTGTGTGGTGTATTCGTTGGGCCTTTCTATGGTCTGTTGGACAACCTGGATACGATCCATTGTACTAAATTCACTTCTGAATCCTGCCTCCTTTGATATATATATTAATAAAAATTGTAGGAAAGGAAAAATTGTAGGAAGGTTAAATTGTAAGAAATAACTTGACTAAGAAAAATTTACAAATAATACTTTCCGGTGTTGCCAGATTTCTACTATATCTACTAAAACAATATTTTTTTAATGGCAACACCGTATTTTTTAACAATTCGATAAATCTTAAAATTTGAAATACAAATTTTTATGTCAAATTTCTTTAGTGGAGTAGCCGTTTTAGAACAATCAATTATTATTCAGCAACAATACAACTGTTCTTGCTAAAAGAAACTAGTTCAAAATAACAATAAAGGATGACTCTTATAAACTAATCAATGATAATTTTTTTAACAAAAACTCAAACTGGTGCCCCTTTTTAATGTATATATTGGACGTAATGTTAATAATTTCTTGCCGAATTGGTTGTTTCAGTTCATTCACAGAATTAGGAATGGTCAAGTATACTTTGATTTTTAAGAAACCCTACAGGAAAGGTCTAAAGGTGTGAGGTCAGGCGGCCTAGCAAGCTACTTAACTGAATCCCTTCCATCTTTCCTGTCCATCTTTCTGGTAGCAGTTCATGAAGATACTCCCACACATTTCGCGTAAAATGAGGTGGTGCCCCATCCTGCTGGAAGTAAAACAGCCTTCTTTCTGCTAACGGTAGTTTATCTGTAATCAACTCAAGTTCGTTTCTCAATAACTCTAAATAAAGTTCACCATTTAATTTTCTATGAAGATAGGTCCGATGATGTTTTTATTGTAGATTCCACATTCCAATTCCATTCCATTCCAATTATTTTGTCCTCTTCTTTTTTCAGCCCAATAAAGATTATTGTCAGACCAACATCTGTAATTTGTCTATTGACCATGTCATTAATAAAAAGTCGCTTCGTAGCTTTAAGAAATGTGCTTCTCGAAATTAAGTTGCTGAGACGTCTTGTCCAAAAACCTGTCTCAAAATTCCGAATCTTCTATTACAATCATCATTATGCAATTTTTGTACGCTTCTCATTTTGTATGGAAGATAATTGTTCCCTTGTAAAGTGGCCCACACCTTTCATTAAGAACAACCTATCTCTAGGCAATTTTGTGCATTGACTTGTGAGGATTTTTCACATTAAAAAGAAGAATATTTTCTTCAGTAACAACATTTTTGCGCCTTTTGCGAATCCTTAGGCATACACTACAAGTCAGTGGCGGCTCGTGAGTTTGGTGGGAGTTGAAGTGGGAGGGCGTAGAAGAAAATAGTGCTGCAGAAGAAATTTTGCTTTCCCCTTCCTCCTTTTTACTTTTCGTGTTATTGAAACCCTATACAGGAGGTGAACCAGGAAAATGAGTTAAAGGAAAGAAACTGAACGGAAATAAAATATGGTGTTTTGCTCTGAAAAATTGTTTACTGTGATAAACGCCCTACCTCACGAGCCGCTACTGCTTTCCGGATTTGGAAGACCGGGATGCCTTATCGGATGGAAGTGCGGCCGCTTGTATTAGTTTTATTGACTCACAAAATTACGCGGTTAAAAACCACGGCGGTTTAGGTTGTACGGCCTAGGCATTAAGTGATTTTTTTTGATATTCAGTTCGACGAGTCAACAAACGTGTTGAACTTGGCTCAATTTTTGTGTTTTGTCCGAAATTACCATTTTACAAATCAATCCCTGTGTGTGAGAAGTGTTCTGAAGTGTGCTGCAACGGGCGAAGGACTCTAAATTTTTATTGATGCAACAGAAAACGAAAACTTGGAATTTACTAAATACATTGCGGTATGTACTGATGGCGCGAACAGTGGTGTGATAAGTGGTATGAGTAAAATTAAAAGATATGCCACATATCAAATAGACGTACTGCTTTCATTACCGAAATGCGATTGCTACAAAAAGATGCCAGATAATTTACAAAATGTTCTGTCAGAAGCCGTGAAAATTGTTAATTTTATTAAAAGCCAACAATTGCAGACTAGATGTTTTCCACATTGTGCAAAGAAATGGGTGCCAAATACGACTGTTTTTCGATATTGCAGTCAGTTGTGCATTGCGAGATTAATTTTTTTTTACAGATAAAAATACCTCATTTACAGAGTTTTTACAAGATGTAGAAACTTTATTACTGTTGGCTTATTTGAGTAGTATATTCTTACATTTGAATGACTTGAATACGAGTTTACAAGGCCGTAACAAAAACATTTTACTAATAACAGACAAAGTCAATGCCTTCATCAAGAAGCTTGGTATTTGGTTATAAAACACATTTACCCGAATTGAAAATTTAGTTACTGGAATATTTTCCAGATAGCAACGATGATTTGTCGAAAAGATGGGTTTTCAATCCGTTTGATGAAAATGTTGCAGCTGTTAAATTACCTCTACAACTAATTTTTAGCTCAAGATTTAGATAAGTTTTGGCTTGCATGGCGATGTGAATACGGAAGCCTACTGGCGGAAACTTTAAAAATATTGATCCCTACGATAATTCTTACTTATGCGAAAAAACTTCTCGTTTATGGTGACTTTAAAAACTAAATATAGAAATTGTCTTTTATCACTGGAAAATAATTTGCTTATAATACGTATAGAAAAACTTTTAAGTGAAAAACAAAATCAACCGTCGCATTAAATTATTATTCCAAACTTTGGTTATTACTTTATTTAATTTTATTTTATTAGGTTGTTATTATCTGGTAATATTAAACTTTCTAACACTTATTTTTAAATTAAAAACTAAAAAAAATATGTAATAAGAAACCTGGCTATATATGTGACGCACCCGCATAGTCGAACACTCCGCTGCAATGAGTAGGACAATAGCGAACATATCATTCGATCTTTGTCGTGAGCATACGCGTTGTCAAAGATGTTATTGTAATGAGTGAGATACTAGCGAACATAATTTTCTATCTTCGTCGTAAACAGTGGTATAGGATGTAATTATAATTCAACAAATGATTGAATGAATGAATGAATTTCTACCTGAAAATTAAAGGTAAAAATAAATTTCAAAAGCTATTTTTCATTATTTAAAATAAGGAATCCAACAATATAGAAACATTTTTTTAACGATATTAAGTAATTAAAATCAGCAATTTAAAAATTTAAATTGTTATAACTTTTTTAATAACAATTTAGCTGACAGGCTCCCTAACTCTGTTAATCTTGATAATAGTAAAAAAAGTCAAGACCATTTTTATGTAAAATTTTATGCCCTATAACTTTTATTTGGAACTTTTTTCCTAGCTCTTATAGTTCTTGAATTATTTTGAAAAACACTTAGTTAATTTTTTTTGCAACCATCGCCGGGGGTTGGAAACAAATTTACTTGTATGCATAGTTATAGAATGCCTCAAACAAACTTATATCAAAATGTCAGCCTTTTATCTCAAAATTTCGATTCAAATGCTTCGTTAACTGGACTAACATGTCTGTGGAAAAATAGTTTTCTAAAACCAGCATAGGCTATTTTGAGTTTAGGTGTTAATAAATTGTAAAATTTTAAGTCAAGGTCTGTTTCCATTCCGAGACTCCTGGCACTGTACACATTCTGTAATACAGTATTACCAACCGTTATTATCATTTCCTTCTCTTTTTCGCCAATTAGAATAATTTTCTAATCTAATCTTCTAATCAATCTTCTAATCTAATCTTCTAATCTAATCTTCTAATCTAATCTTCCAATCTGATCTTCTAATCTAATCATGTAATCCTCTAATTCAATCTTCTGATCTAATCTTCTAATCTACAGCTAGAAGATTAGATTAGAAAATTAGATTAGAGCATTAGATTAGAACATTAGATTAGAAGATTCGAACATTAGATTAGAAGATTAGCTCAGCTCAGCTGAGCTCTAAGGTAGGCAGAGCTAAGCTAAGATAATCCTTAGCTTAGCTTATAATCTAATCTAATCTTCTAAATGTGGATTAGAAGATTAGATTAGAATATTAGATTAGAAGATTAGATTAGAATATTAGATTAGAACATTAGATTAAAAGATTAGATTAGAAAATTAGATTAGAAGATTAGATTAGCAGATTAGACTAGAAGATTAGAATAAAAGATTAGATTAGAAGATTAGATTAGAAGATTAGATTAAAAGATTAGATTAAAAGATTAAGTTAGAAAATTAGAAGATTAGATTAGAAGATTAGATTAGAAGATTAGATTAGAAGATTAGATTAGAAGATTAGATTAGAATATTAGATTAGAAGATTAGATTAGAAGATTAGATTAGAAGATTAGATTAGAAGATTAGATTAGAAGATTAGATTAGAAGATTAGATCAGAAGATTAGAAGATTAGATTAGGAGATTAGATTAGAAGATTAGAAGATTAGATTAGGAGATTAGATTAGAAGATTAGATTGGAAGATTAGATTAGAAGATTAGATTAGAAGATTAGATTAGAAGATTAGATTAGAAGACTAGATTAGAAGATTAGATTAGAAGATTAGATTAGAAGATTAGATTAGAAGATTAGATTAGAAGATTAGATTAGATTATTAGATTAGAAGATTAGATTAGAAGATTCGATTAGAAGATTAGATTAGAAGATTCGATTAGAAGATTAGATTAGAAAATTAGATTAGAAGATTAGATTAGAAGATTAGATTAGACGATTAGATTAGAAGGTTAGATTAGAAGATTAGATTAAAAGATTAGATTGGGAGATTAGATTAGATTAGGTTAAGAAGTCTGCTCTCCCGATCTTGCATACTCCAATTTACATTTATTTAGCTCACTTTAAAAAAGCTTAAATGCCAAGGACTTTACTTCTCTGGAACGTTTGAAAAACCACCTGTATTGGTTCTTTAACCAGAAAACTTAGAACTTCTATGAGCCTGGATTTACGCAGTTACCGTAGAGATGGAGAAAGAATACCGGCCATCGAACAGCATGACACACGCTATATTCATCAAATTAAATTTGTAATAAATAAAAATTTTCTTTATTTAGTTCTTAAAAAATTTGGATTAACTTTTACATCAACCTGATCAGATTTCCTTTAACAAAATACATAAATGTTTTCGTGTGCAAAATTAAATTTTAACCAAGACATTTTCATCCCTCACTTATAGTTCGATAATGCAGACATGTAAAAATCGTACTCTTTCATTTTCTTTACCGTTTAGCATCATCATCGTCTCGAGCAATCTCCCAACTAATTCCCAAAATTGAATTAATGGGCGGATCACTTTTTATAGTTAACAGTTCGTGCCCATATAACCGCATGTTGTACAGTCTTGCGTGATGCAATCCACTCTATATTGCTCCAATTTTAATAATGATGTTAAATACGTCGAAATCGCATGGTCTTATAATTATCTCTAGCGTGCTACGCCATTTGCAATAAAAAGATGATGCGTTCAGTACTGCCCGGAATAAAAAGAAGACTACGTAAAAATAAAAAATGAACGAAAATGAAAGGAATATTTTGCCGAGATGCTAATTAAATCGGGACTGTCCGTGGTCTAGTCTGGAATAGCATAAGGAAAGCCGAGCGGGCTGATGTGGTCGCACTAAAAAAAACCACACTTAGTATGTTAACGTTTCACTTAAGTAAGTTTTAATCACAATAGGATTTATTGAGAGAGTTTTAATCACAATAGGATTTATTGAGTGTGTTTTAACTACAAAAGGAAATATTTTACTACTACGATCAAAATGTATGTTTCAAACTGTTGTACGATCAAACTGTTGTTTTAGAAAATAACGTTATATTCGTTATATTTCATGCGCTTTATGTATGGCTACAACCATTTGTTTTTTTTTAAGTTGCTATGACAATCCTTCTGTAATTGTTAAAAAATTTTATCGAAGATGTTTTAAAAATATAAAATTAAATTTCTTGTACTAGTGCATTAAAAATGTTAAGAAAGCGTTGGGGTGAACCAATATCAAGAAATGATTATAGGTACAAAGACTGCCGTGATGGTAGAGAAGTAATTAAGGATGAAACTCGTTCAAGAAGAACGTCCACGTTAACGAATGAAGAAAACATTATCAAAATGAAGCATCTTGAAGTGAGATTCGTCAAAATCAATCAGAATCTCAAAAATATGTCCAGATATAAAAGTATTATATCTTGAAAGCTAATGTGTTGCACAGCACCCACTTAGATGGGAATAGGATTACTGCGAATTGAGAACCATCATCTATTTTAGCTTTTATCTTTCAAGCCAACAAAGGAATTCTGTTCTAGTACTGCTACTTTAATACCAGAATTACTGTGAATTGAGAATTTCATTATCTATAAAATTAGAGTCCCATAGAGGGCCAAGTTTCCTTTCTAGGTTTTTTTAATTGATTTTTTAATTTTTTTCTAATTTCGTTTTTATAATAAAATAATATAATAAATAGACAAAAAAGAAAAAACTCAAAAAGTTTATAAAAGATGAATTGAAATATTTTTGTTGTCATTTTTTGAAAAAAAGGAATAAAAAAAAACATCTTATTTAATCAATTTTTGGAAGAGTTATAACTATTTGAAAAAAAACTGGTTTTTTTGAATAATTCATAACATTTTTCCGGTTGAGTAAAAAAATTAAAAAATCACAGAAAAGTATTTAGTGGGGTGTATAACATTTCAGCCAAATTAAAAGAGATCGGCTTAAAAATCGATATGGTGGTCGATTTAGCATGGAATGCTCCATATATATACTGTGATGGCCAGAGAAATAGAGCCGTTACAATAAAAGACACTGTTTGCCAAATAAAGTTGCAATAGCATACATAATTAGTACAATAACTGTATAATATAAATATATAACAAAAAAGCGAAAACATAATATCAAGCTTAAAAAATACAATAAACATAATATTTAACAAAAATTTAGAAAAAAGAACATGAAAATGTGGTCCTACAAATAGAGCCAACCAAGAAACAAGCACAACACATACTATTTAACAGTTAACAAAAGTACTAAATAACACATAAATATTTTATAATATTTAATGCTTAGTTTTATGAGCCGGCCGCGTTGGTCTGGTGGGTTAGTCACCTGTCTGGCAATCCAAAGGTAGCTGGTTCGATTCCAGCGCTCGAATGGGTGTTTTTCTTTAATTCTTCTGCCTGTCTTACTTCCTACCCTACACACACACTTATATACACTCACATATACACACTCTTATATACACACACACACGCCCACACATATCCACACCTAAATGTCTGTGATTGTTTCTAGGCAAGAGTGTAAAATCCGACAACGAATTAGCCCTCAGTCACGCCAGTTAAAGGCTGGGTAAGGCCGGATGCCTTCTGAGAAGTGTTCTACGTTGGTCACTCGCTAGTCGGTAAGCTTTCTGATAGACTTATGGGTAGGCACATAACCAAGGGTTGATAGCCTGAGGGGGATGCTGGCCTGGGTTTGTCGGTAGCTGTGACCGTGGTAGTTCGGTAGTTCGGTAGTTCGGTAGTTCGGTAGTTCCGACCGTGGTTCGGAATCCATGTTAAATTGTAGGTCCAGTCGCTAAATAGCCTTAGATGCTGATGCGCCTCTATCCGTAAATTCTTTAAAATCCTTTCCTTAGTTTTATGACTTTTCCGTTTTATAATTTCGGCGCATCTTTTGGGCATAGACTTTACAAATATGTGACCTATTTCTAATGGTATAGATTGCCATTCTTTTTAATCACCTGCCAAAGTTCAAGCTTGTTTCTTGTTTATGTTTACCCTTGGCATTCTTGAGGTAAGTCTATAAGTTCTCAATGGGATGGAGGTCCGTCGATTGGAAAGGCCACGTCAGTAAATCCATTATATTTTCATTATGAAATTGTTTAGTTTTCTGTCAGTATATTTCGGTTCATTATCGTGTTGATATTTCCATACCAGCGCTATATTTTCATCTTCATAAGGCAGCATGACCTCCTGAAGAATGTGGATGTACTCATTTTGGCCTATGTTTTTTTCTATCCGGTAAATTGGTCCTACACCATACCATGAAAGAGCTGTCCACAGCTTTATATTACCGCCGTCATGGTTTACAGTTTTAATCGTATATTTTGGTAATAATTTTTGGTTGAGAGGTCTTCTAACATATTGCCAACCATCAAAACATATTAAATGTATTTTTGTTTTATCGCTCCATCAAGTATTGCGGCATTTCTTGATTCTCTGTTTACCATACTATTTCAACTGATATTAGGCAAACTTTAAACGTTGTTTTACATTCTTGGCGGATAACAAAGGAGCTTTTGTGGTTGTTCTACCGTGTAAGTTACTTACTTGAAACCTTTTTCCAATTGTTCTTGAACTTATTTCCAACCCCAGTTCACGTTTAATTTCAGTAGACGATTTAAGCGGGTCGTTTTTTGATATTCAGTAAATCTGCCTGTCAGTATGAGATGTTATTTTCTCCTAGATCCACGATTTTCGTGAACTGGTTGTTTTTTAGGGCATTTTCCACTATTTTTTTTTTGAACCACGGATGAACCTTGCAATTTCCCTTAGTGAATTTGCTTGTTCTTTCAGCAGCTGTACAGTACAGCTACGATCCATTTCTAGCAAAACTATTATTCGGCCCAGTTTTTTTTTTATTATTTTTTAAATTTCAACGCTTGAAATAAACAAAACTGTCGATAAATCAACAGCAAAACATGAAGAATATATATATATATATATATATATATATATATATATATATATATATATATATATATATACATATAAATTCTTGTGAATGTTTCTAGGTAAGAGTGTAGAATCTGACAAGGAATCATACCTCAGTCACGCCAATTCGAGGCTGGGTAAGGCCGAATGCCTTCTGAAAGATTTTCTACGTTGATCACTCGCCAGTCGATTCGCTTCTCGAGATACAAAACCAAGGGTTGATAGCCCGAGGGGGGTGCTGACTGGGGTTTTCGGTAGCTGATGACCGTGGTTCGGAACCCACGTTAAACTGTAGGTCAAGTCGCTAAATAGCCTTCTCAGTTGCTGATGCGCCCAAAACTCTTTACTTTTAAGTATTTATTTAATTATTTGTTTTTGAAAGAACTTTAAAAAAAAATTACAAATAAAATATTTGATTTAAATTTCTATATATTTTTTTTAGTTTTTTGGAAGAAATCATTAGTTTTTCAAAGTTCGCCATTTTTAATTTTTTCCTTTTTTTCCATCGTGGAGCAACTTTTCTTTATATTTTTTTGTTAATTTAATTTGTTTTATTCTGTTTTATCGCAATTTTGTTTTTATAATAAAATAATATTAAAAAAGACAGAAAAGTTGAAAAAAACTCAAAAATTTTATAGAAGATGAATGAAAACTTCATTAAAAATCGAATAAATAAAAAACGTTTAATTTGATCAATTTTTGGAAGAGTTATTTGAAAAAAGCCGGTTTTTTTAAAAATTCATAACTTTTTTCTCGTTATTTTAAAAATATTGAAAAAAAATCAGAGAAAAGTATTTATTATAACATAAATAAAAATTTCACCCAAATCAAAAGGAATCGGGCTCAATAGTGTTCGATTTATATATATATATATATATATATATATATATATATATATATATATATATATATATATATATATATATATATATATATTAATTAATAATTAATCTTTGTTAAAAAATATTTAAATTTTTAAATAAGAAGCCTGACACACATTAGGCAAGATCGATACGGCAGTGTCGCAAACAATATTATTGTCCAATATCAAAAAAGTCCGACCAAAATTATTTTAGGTTTGGTCAGTCCGTGCATTTAGGTTTGATCTAAAACCAAAAAATTATTCTTAGGATATGTTTCGTATCGAGAAATCGGTCCTGAAGTCAAAGGACAAATTTTACATCTTGTTGAAGGAGCTTCTACCAGAATCAATAATACTCGAAGTCAATAATGCAATACTCTAAGTGCTGCACAAGTTGGGATTTTGCCTTGGATTGTATATTGAACTATACTTTATTCATGTATAAAGGGTAGAAGCACTCTTACCCTCTTATCATTTTTACACAAGCAAAATTATGTGTGAATGGTTTATTGGGCAAAACCAAAGGATATCAAATTTCTCCATTCGAAACGGTATGGTGGACATTTTGAAAGGTTAATTTAATAAAACAATTAATCATGTGTTTTTTTAAGATGACGTGAATCGTTTAAAACGTGTTATAATGTGAAAAATTGGTGCTAGTAATTTTCACTTTGACATAAAACGTCAATAACAGGTAAGTGTTCCTTTTTTTTGTAATAAAATAAACCATACTTTTGCTGAAATGTATGGACTAATGGCTATAAAAATATTACATTTTATTTTCAAGTAATACAAAATATATACTAAAAAGATGCCAGTGAAAAAAAAATTGAATTTCGATAGATCGAAAGAAACAAGACTATGAGACGTTGCTAATTGTTAAGAAATTTAGAAAAAAGTTCTGACCTTTTAATTGTGATAATGGTTGCATTTTGGATACATGCCTTAAAGAAAATATTTGTTCAAAATGATCGTTGATTAAAAAATTGGTAAAGAATCGTTGGTTAAATTTCCGAAAGTACTTTCGGTTACACCCTGTAAATATTAATTGGTCTTTAAAAAGTAAAGTGTTTGGGTTAGAGGCGCATCAGCAACTAGGCTATTTAGCGACTGGACCTACAGCTTAACGTGGGTTCCGAACCACGGTCATCAGCTTCCGACAAACCCAGGCCAGCACCCCCCTCGGGCTATAAACCCTTGGTTATGTGCCTACCCATAAGTCTATCAGGAAACCTACCGACTGGCGAGTGACCAACGTAGAACACTTCTCAGAAGGCATCCGGCCTTACCCATGTTGCTTCCATTTCCCATTTTTCGTACATTTATCAAAAGCCAAAATACGAACAGAAAATAATGGTGGTTTGGCCCGTGGTTTCCGTTAAATTGTTTTTCTGGCCCGCTCTTTGAAATGAAAAAATCAAACACGAACATAATACCTCTAATTATCAGGCGATTTTTTGCGAGTACTCTTATTGAACAAACATTGAAAACCGTGTTTACCATGCAATGACATGGCGCAAACAAAACTCGGGGCAAACAAGCAATCATGTAGCACTGTACAACAACTGCACAAGCAAAACAAAATAACAAATTTAAAAAGTAAACAAACGCCGACCGAAATAAACCGATAAAACCTTATAAATATTTAAAACCGTTTCAACAATTTAAATTCTCTTTTGTGATGGATTTAACAGTGTTGGACTTGATGAAATGCCATTTGATAAAATATGTAGAATAATTCGAAATATATATTGGCTGTTATTCTTTTTATATATATATATATATATATATATATATATATATATATATATATATATATATATATATATATATATATTTGTGTAAAATAAATCCAGATTATTATTTGAAATAATGTTATGTGACAAACTTCCTTGTTACATACGTCTGTTAAGTATGGAGCAATGCAAAGACATCATGGAACTGTTAAAAAATCACTGTAGAGTTAGAAAATAGACCAACCTTTCAAGATATCATATATCAAATAAATTATAGGCATCATAAATTAGGCGTTTATGGAAGTCAAACGAAACCATTGATGTTCGCTTCTTGCAAAAATCGAAATTCAATTATTGCAATACGAAGAACATTGTCTTATAGTCGTCGACGATATGATTCGGAAACCGGTTTCAGGACGACTTCATTAAGGTACATTTATCATCAACATCTTCATATTAATCCTCTAGTAAGGGCGGTTTTATATACTCAGAAACAAGTAAACTTCCAAAAATTAATTTCCTTACCTTGATATCAGACCCTTCTATGGCAATCGTGGACTCAAAAAGCAAAAGTAATATTAATCTGAAAACTTATTACTATTTTTCCAAGTAAAGTTTATGCGAGAATTCTGCAAGGCAAACAAGAAAAAAGTTAGAAATGACTATCGAAGAACCTCAGGCAGGCTTCCGATGTGTCAGAGGTATAAATAATTCGATCTTTATGCTGAGCATACTAAGTAAAAACAAATAGACCCCTCCCTACATGTGATCTACATAGACGTGAAAAAAAAAACCATAACAAAATAAAAAAAGAATAAAGAGAGCGAAGGGAGGGGAGCGGTGTCAAACGCTTGACGGGCTTTTTAAGTTTAGTGGTGTTCGATCGTTTCATGGTACCATAGCACGCATTTTGCGTGCGAACGTTTTATAAAAACAACGATTCCTATACTGTTGTTTGACGTCTGTACATGACACATTTTAATTTAGCAATCATGAGAAATGTGCCAAGTTCGAATTAAATCAAGAATTAGGTGCGGAAGTTTGAAGACACTGGAAACACAATACCAGATAAATCAACTGGGCACAAAAGGACATCAAGAACGGGCACAGATCATTGACCGCGTTCGGCAGCCTGTTAGAGACGATCCATGACAGTCTCTACGACTTCGCGTAGCTTCTCCATATTTGCAGAGATCCACGATTCATAGCATTATTCGCAAAGATTTATATTCTACAAAATTGTGATTGTGCATGAGATGAAGCATGATGATCCAGCTAAACGAGTCGAATTCTACCGACAAGGACAATGAAAAATTAATTAGGAGCCTCAATACCATATAGTTTTCTGATGAATCGAATTTCCACACCAAAGGCCACGTGAATAAACAAAATTGTAGATATTGGGCTTCCGAAAATCCGCTGGAACTGCACCAGAAACCATTACACTTGCCTAAGGTTGTCGTTTGGGCTACCATATTAAGCGAAGGAATTATCGGCCCATACTTTTTTGAGGATAACCCTGGTTTAGACTGTTAATTCCGATTATTATTGCCATATGATCCGGACTTTTTTGGATGGATGGATCAAACTTCCCACGTCAATGATTCTTTAGCAGCTCTCACGATTGATTACTCGCCATAGGGATATCAACTGGCCACCGATGAGATGTCCAAGTTAAACACCTGCTGATTTTTTCCTTCGGGGCTACTTAAAAAGTAAGGTTTTCAACCCATTACCATTTATCAACTTGAATGTTTTAAAGCAAAGAATAACAGACTAAATCCACGCGATTCCAAGAGCGATGCTCCAGTGAGTGATTGAAAATTTCAGTTCCAGGCTAAATAAGTGTGAAGAAGTAGATGGTGCGCATTTACGGATGGTTGTTTTTCATAAATTTGTTAAAATTGAAAAACTACTCTGTAATTTTTAACAGCAATTAAACAAGTTTGAATTTTTATTTTCAAGTATCAAAAACGAAAACATTCTGAGAGACCCTATATATATATATATATATATATATATATATATATATATATATATATATATATATATATATATATATATATATATATATATATATATATATATATATATATAATATATATATATATCGTAATCCACGTGCAATTTATTTAAACTTAGAAACCTAAATTATTTATATTTAAAAATATTAATAAGGTTTCGTCTAGATCTGTCATCGGTATTTGTTCGGCGTGTGTATTCAATTTATTGATTTTCCTCTTTAAGATTTTTATTAGTTTTTATGCTTCCTGTAGTACAAAAAATATTTTAAAATACCTCTTTTACACATTTCATTCTTCAAAAGACAAAAGATAATTTTCGTTGTTTCATCAATATTTTTTCATCAACAATATTTTCCGTTAAAAATCTACAACATGCGCTTCTCTTCTTCTTTTTTCCTTCTGTGGCATCTGCTTTTTCCGTTATTATTAGTTTTAGTTAAATAATAGAGTTATTATTTTTTTACTTTAGGTTCAAAATAATATAGGACTGTTCAAATGTTATATTTATTTTCTTTATTACTTCTAAACTGAATGTATATAATTCAGAGAAAAAGATTATTTTAAAAAAATGAATAAAATGTATACAATCATGTCGTAGTTTAAGAAAATTAGTGATTTGGTGTTAATCATATGTACATTCTTGTGGGTTAATTGTGTCTTCGTGTTAATTATAAGAGAACTAAAAATGTATTGTCAAACATGTAAATTAAGGTAACCTTTTCGGGTGTTTTTAATAAATGATATTCGGAAAATATTAATTTAATAATAGTTAAATGGTGCCTTTCTGATACTATCTATTACATCTTCCATCATCTTAGTGTTTATTAATATATTCCCTCTATTTATTCCAAATATTGTATTTGAATTGATCTAGTGTTTGAGGCAATGTAACTTTTCTTAAGGAAGTACGAGTGAATTTATGGGAAAAACCAGTTTTCAAATCTAAAACTTGAAATTTGATAATTGTAACAAAGGATATGTAATTGAAAACTAAAAAATTACTCAAAATTAAAAAAATTTTCACCGTCTAGTTTTTTAGAAAAAATATATTCTCAACCGTAAAATTATATTTTCAACCGTATATATATATATATATATATATATATATATATATATATATATATATATATATATATATATATATATATATATATATATATATATATATATATATATAAATTATTTTTTATATTTCAATATAGAAGTTATTAGGGGAGGTATTTTAGTAAATTTAACCATGCTTCACGTCATTTTAAAGAATATATCTTTACAGCAAGGGTCAAAAACCTAAGGGTTCCCCTGAAAAAAGATTGCAAATTTACTGAATCACTAATCGAAAAATCATGATAAGAATTAACATTTAAAGCTAATATGCGTAAAAGCATATTTGGCAAATGTTAATTGGTTATTTCTTAATAAATAAACTGCAAATAAACTAATGAACATTGTTAAAACATTTTTTTTCTTAATTTAGCGGCAACGTCACAAACAATGGACTCGTAAGAGAGTACGAGCGATAGTTATGAGTCAAAATAATGATGACATTTTTTACCTTTCTAAAACATAAAATAGTTATATAAATTCTTATTTATAATAATAATTTTATTAACAGGTTATTATTAACACGTGTTTCAACAAAAAGGATCTGACAACATCGCATTTGTGTTCATTCTATATATATATATATATATATATATATATATATATATATATATATATATATATATATATATATATATAAATTTTTTTATCAAACCACGTGATAATAACGAAGTCAATTTGTAACTTTTATAAATAAATAATAATTTTAGTTTTAGTATTATAAATAAAAATTGTAAATTTCTGTAACTGTTTTAAGTTTTAGGAAGACAAAAATTTCATCATCATTTTGACTCATAAATATCTTCGTACTTCGTTTAATGGTGACTATTCTCTGATTTACAAATTGATACTCCTATTTTCTTCCAAGTGTTTATTAATATATTCAATATATTACATGCCGAATATTGTCTTTGAGCTGATCTAGTATATGTGGCTTAACAATCTAACTCTTTTCTTAAGGTAACCCCAAAGAATGAAGTCAGGTGCGGTGAGATCCGGAGATCTTGGAGGATATATCAGATCTTCGTATTTGTACATTAATCTATTAATTCGTACATTAATCTATTATGGAAACACTACTTCAAAAATCTCTATTGTAGCCCTTACATGTATAAAATGCTTTTCATGAACCAATTGTAGATTTTCTGTGCCCCAATAATGTGAATTTAGATGAAAATAGGCATCATCAGTATCATTCTAATCGCAGCTGGTTTGCCGTCGCAGCTGGCCGTCCGTTTGATGTTCTTAGAACTTCCCGAACATTTTCCCTTAAACGTTAGAAGCTTTAAAGTGACCTTGCTGTTCGTGTTCAACCCTGTCACCCTATTACCCACTAGCGTCACCAACAGACCCAGTATTTAAATATTTGGCTACTAATTGTACTTATTGTTCACATCAAAGTAGCATATCAAACGTTAAAACTTCTTCGATTTCAAAAGTAAATTGTAACAATTTGTGTTTATTCTGCAAGTGAGTTTTTAGCTTATTCTAAAATGAAAAAAGTCACTTTTTTAACCTTTTCGATGCACGTTTTACTAACCATGTTAGCATCATTAGGAAATGATTCAGTAAGACAGAATCGTGATTAACGAAACGTTCGACAAGAAGGTTAAAAGAGTGATTTAGTGTTTAGTGATAAATGTCTTCTTGTTTAGAGGTAAATGTCTTCTTGTTTAGTGTTTCAAACCGAAGGTTCCAATGGAAAAATGACATATTTAAATATAAAATGGGTAGTTTTCTTTTACACCATCCTGTATTTCATTCAAAATTTAAACTTTGTATTTAAATTTTATTAATTAAAATAAAATAAATAAATTTATTTAATTTGCATTGTGGCAAACGTGTTGGAAGATGATTTGCCGTTTTCAAGCTTAAAAAAATTCTTACTTTCCAACAAAACAACATTTGAAAATAATTATAAACATGTTACTGAATCATCGAAATCTACATGGTACAAAATTTAAATATTCCACTACTGAACTAAACGGTTATTCATTCGAAACCCCATTCAGAAAAGTAACGACGTGCACACGTGTTCCACGTCGTATAAGCCATAAGAAGCTCTCAAAAATATAAATAATAATTCATCCATTTAGCTACTGAAACTTATCTCTTTGAAATGACAGTCGATCACCGACAATTACGTGCGTCTCCACCATTGATAGATGTCGAAACATCACATGGTCGACTTTGTTTATCTGTCGAAAAATCTGACTTGGAAAAACGACCGTAACGTCGAGATTTAAGATCTTCAGGTTTATAAAAGAGACATCAGGTTCTTGAATGACGAGTGTGGGCACATTATTGGGATAGGATTTATTGCATATAATTTGGACGCATAGGACGTTCCTTTATCCGAGATTTCGTTTTTTTTTGTTTGATATGTTGACTGATTATTCGGGGTATCCTAAAGACGATTAATAGCAGAATATTATATGTTGGTTTCTGGATAAGATGAGACAGCAGGACGCTTGTACAGTTTTATTCTACCCAACATGTTTTAAAGCTTGATTAGTAAAAGATAAAATGATATAATTTTAAGAATATCAATCAAAAATTCCGAGAAACTGAAATATTGTTGCTGTCATAGTCTCCAGAATTTAATTTTTTTATGTTATATCTATTTGTTGATATTACTGTATATACGAGGGTTGTTACAAAAGTTTTCGGCCTAACAAAGAGATGGCGTAAGTATGACCAAATGACTATAATATTTGTCAAGTATGATTCGTTGAATGGCGTGCTGCGAAGTTTCTAAATGCAAGTAGAAATTAATTTTTTGTTCAGTAGTTAATCTATCGTAGAAAAAAATATTGAATTATGACCAAATAACTATGATATCTCGATTTCAGTTAATGTCGATTTTGCTAAGAGATGACGTTATTAATACATTTGTTTGTATAGATTAACAGACCTTTTCATAGTTGAAAAATTTGTTGTGCGGGTGCCCCAACTTCCGCCATATTTTTTGGGCACTTTATACGTAAATAAGCTGTGAGTATTATGTTTTCAAGGTAATTAACAAAAAATATATTTAATTATTAATTCACTATCAACTTATCACTATGTATTTGAAGTAAAATATTAATACAAGCATTTAATACAAGCATTTAATAAAAATATATAATGTTTTCAGTAAAAAAAGGAGCAAAAAAACGTTGTTGTTATGGGATATGTCGAAACTATACGTGTAGTAAAACATTTTCGAAGCATTTATATTACCTTATTAGTTTTCCAAAGCCTTATCATAAATAGCGTCGAAAAATAATTAAATCAAAGAAACAAAAACATATAAAAACGAGGTGATGGTCGATTCCAACTGATTGATACAATTAATTGATTAACAAACATACGTATATTTGTTCACTTCATTTCGAAGGAGAAAGTGGCCTAACAACAGAACATCCTGACCTCATAAATTGTGTAAAAAAATCATGTAATCAGGTAATTTTAATCCATTTAATTGTTAATGTAACAGCTCATGTTATAACCTCAAACAATCAATGTTTTTTGTAGGTAAAAGTAAAAGTGGCCGAAAAAAAAACTCAAGGGGTAAGCTAATTATTTTAAAAAATTGCTCCCATAAGTATTAAAGTATTAAAAGGAATGAAAATTAAAATTTGCTCCAAACTTAATAAAAAAATAAATGTAATGTTATAAATATAACGTTGTAAATATAATGTTGTAAATATAATAAATATAAAAGTAATATGAATATAATTGTCATACTAACCTTTCAACAAGTTCTGTTTTTTTCCACGTTGGAGACTGCTATGGCATATTAACCATTGTAATTAAATATAATTATGTGCTTCTATTGTGGGATGCACTAATAAAGCACCATCAATTAATTTTTCATTTAGTTGCACTGATAATAAGGGTAATGATCCTTGTTGTCCAGCCATATTTATAAAAAGCGCCCGAAACTTTCATATTAACACCTCGTTAACATGGCGGACGCGTTTGCACGCAAGTAGTCGTGAAAAGGTCTTTAAAAAAAACGTTTATGGCGTTTTTGAGGGTAAATACTCACCATCAAAAGCCCGTTCGTTATTAATTGTCATGGTGCAAAAAACATAGTTTTTCGCAGCATTGAATTGAAGTATTATTGGATGAAGACTCAACTTATACGTTGAAACAATTGGCAGAAGCATTGCATGATGCCCGTTACACCATATTCGAATGTCTGTATGCATTGGAAGAGATCCAGTCAGCAGGAAAATGGATTCCATATGAATTGAAGGAAAGAGACATTTAAATGCGAAAAATCACTTGTGAAATTTTGCTTGTCAGACAGAAAGGAAAAGGTTTTTTACATCGAATTGTGACAGGTGATGAAAAGTGAATCTACTTTGACAACCTAAAGTGCAAAAAATCATGGGTGGACCTAGACCAGCCTTCAGCATCACAATCAGTGCGCAATATACATGGAAAGAAAGCTTAGCTGTATATTTGGTGGGCTAGTAGGGGAGCTGTGTATTATAAACTGCTGAAACCTGGTGAAATGATTACTGGCGATCGATACCGACAACAATTAATAAAACTAACAAGACATTAAAAGAAAAATCAGCATAATACGCCAAAAGACACGATAAAGTCATTTTTTAACATGACAATGTTCGGCCCCATGTTGTAAAACTATTTGGAAAATATAAAATGAGTCTTTCAACCCCACCCACCGTATTCCCCGGACTTAGCTCCTTCGTAGTGCCACTTATTTTGATCGATGCAGCACGGACATTTAGATGGAAAACTTACATTCTTACGAAGAAGTGGCTTGATGAACCAAACGTTTTTTGGGGCAGAATCCATTCTTTGACAGAAAGATGAGAAAAATGTATTTATTATTACAAAATAATTTATTTTGTTATAGAAATAAATGCTGTGAATTTTTTAAAATCGAGCGTTTATTTGTCTGTTTAAGACGATCCAGTAAACAAACAAGTTTTAAGATTTTTAAAGTGGATAAAATTGAAGTTAGAGCTGTCTTAAAGTACTTTGTTTTAGAGGAGTTGTCCATTTAAATTCAGGAACGCTCGAGATGCTTAAAATCCACTATGCATGAAAAATCGTCACATAAATCCACAGTATCGTATTTTAAGATCGCCTATTGAAGATATGATGATACAGGAAGTTCAATTCTTCTATAACCTTCTGTAACTTTCTAACCACTAAACACCAAAACACTTTTTTGAATTGCTCGACGCACGTTTCGCTAACTATGTTAGCATCATCAGGAGATGATTTAATCTAATTCTAAAACTAAACTATGTTCTATTTATATGAAAACCATACCTAACGAAGTGTGTAAAAACCATGAACCGTGAATTGTACTAAGCCTTACATTAATAATTGAAAAAGTTGGCTGAAAGGAATCGGTCCTTTATCTCGGTTCATGAGTTTCTTACATTTTTCTATTTGAATGCTTTCCTATGCATCCAAAGCCCTATTATTATTAACACTTTTAATTAGTCTTAAATTACTAATATTTATACTGTGGTCATGTTCGATTGCATGTTGGCAACACAAGATTTTTCATTTCTCCCATATCTAATGTAGGTAATATGTTCTTTATATCTTGTCAATATAGGTCTTTTTGTATGCCCAATATACCTTCGATCAGAGTCTTGAAAACTAATTTCGTAAATTATTTATGAAATTATTACGAAAATGATTACTTTCTTCTGGAAGTCTTCTTCTGTCAGCTCCTTCAGAACGCGTGCCATTTTCTCTTTCACAGCTTCAACGGACTCAAATCTTGTTCCTATTAATGCAAATTTTACCTTAGGAAACAGATAGAAGTCGCACGGTGCAAGATCTGAATAAGGCGGATTATCTAACACTGGGATGCTGTAGTTGACTAGAAATCTCTTAACAGACAATGCGGAATGAGCCTGCGCAATGTCTTGGTGGAGAATCCATTGCTTGTCCTTCCACAATCCGGGTCGTTTCTTTCTTATTCTTTCACGGAGTTCAGCAAGAACATGAAGGTAGTAATGTTGATTAATAGTTTGACCTTCAGAAACCCAGTGAATTCAGAAACCCAGTGAATTCAGAAACCCAGTATACAATCCCATGAATATCGAAAAAAAAACAATCATCATTGCTTTGAATTTTGATTTGCTCATTCGAGCTTTTTTGGCTCTCGGTGAATTTGGGCTCTTCCAGTGCATGGATTGGCTGCATTCAAAGTGTGAATACAAGCATTTTTGCGAGCTTCTTGTTGTTCAAACATGATAATTTTAAGCACCATTTTGATACATACTTTTTGCATGTTAAAATTTGGCGTACGCATTCTTTGTCAATTCCTACAGTTTCAGCAATTGCACGAATACTTAACCGATGGTTAGATCGAACCAGATTACCAATTTTTTCGATATTGTCATCCGTTTTTGACGTGGAAGGGCGACCCGGGCATGGATAATCTTCAACGTCTTCTCAGCCATCTTGAAAATGCTTAAACCATTCAGCACGTGCACGTGATAAACGTTCATTGACATGCAATTTTTTGTAAGTTCTTGCAAGTTAAAGTGAAATTTCACAACAATTTGTTGCTCTATTGTTACACTTAACATTTTCTGGCGAAACAAAAAAAACAGTTCTAATGCGAAAGAAGGCTACGGTACTGGATTCGAAAGGGAAGGCTTCACGATAAACAGGTGTTGGTCGCTGGCGTTTGGCGCATGCGTACTTCTTCTGTAGCAGCGTCAGTCTCGTTATTTAATAGCCACACCTCGTACTTCGCACACTAGATGAATTGCAAACTATTATACATGATCGAATTGAAGAAATCGATGAAGAAAAGTTTAAAAGAGTGGAGACCAACTTTCGAAACTCGTTTCAAACGTGTGCTCGTGAAAATCACCATCACTAATTTTTATTATCACATTATTTTCCCCACTTAAGCATTGAAAACAGCATGCTAGACTCATTATTTTTGTGCTACTGCTTATAAATTGTGGGACATCTTCTCCAATAAACTGAATTAATTCTCTCAAACAAACCTTCAGTTTCACTGATATATTAAAGATGCGAAAATAATAAAAACATACACATACTACAAAGAAAAACTACTTTAATTCTCATGGGCACACATAGTGGAACACTTGGAAATTTTAAAAACTTCCGATATGAAACAAAAACCGTTTTTATCGTGTGGCACCATTTTTAGAAATAACAGTTGATCTTTGAAACAAAATCATCTTTTCTATCCACAGCTAAACGAACTGAAATCTAAAATAGGTCCCAAAATGTTTGTTAACAACCGAAAAAGGTTTATAACCCGACATAATCTACACATTGCATAAAAGAAAAACTACCAGCGATTTCAAATATACTGACATTATTCACGGTCCGAAACCCACTAAAACCATTAATGCCTCGCTAAATATTCTCATTTGGGTTTTGTTAACGAAGAAATTACATTGTAAATTATCAGATCGTTCGACGATGCCTCCGGAATGCGGGGAAAACAGACTACCATGTAATGACAGGTGGCAAAATGCGTAACGAATCCCATCAACACCTTGAACTACCTGCTGAAAAAAAGGAGATGTAATTACTTACCTTTCGTAATGTATGTATTGTGTTAAATTTTTATAAAAACAGTAGAGGGGATACGCCAGTTAAAAGGGGAGTATAGTAATGAGTTTTATTATCATTAATTATTATCGAAACTAGGATAGTTGGTTCTTAATGTTGCTAATTGAAGAAATCTTCAAAATGGTTGGTTGGTTTTGTAGATTTTGTTAAAAGAATAATGTACGCTATTAGATCTTTTTATAATAAATTAAGGTAAAAGAGCGTTAACCTCTTAGATTACTAAAAGAAAATATTTTCGGCTGATTTAAAAAGCGATAGTACAAGAAGTCAAGAATCATTGTATGAAACGCTGTTCCAAATTTTCGATACTAGCGTTATTGATGGCAAATGCAATTTTTGATCAGGAGTGTTAATCTGTTGAAACACACCGACATGGTTCAATGTTCTACCCTTTTTATTGCTTTACACACTTTTGTTCAAAGTTAATTTTAAAATAATATAATACGGACTAATATGTCATCATCATGATCATCATCAGCCATTGTCCGTCCACTGCAGGATGAAGGCTTCTTTAAAATGAACTCCGGCGGTACGAAACTTTCCTCTGCCATTCGGATCCAATACCATACAACACACGTCAAGCATACACCTCTCCAGTCCCCTCTGTGCTACTTGAAGTTTTTGAACTGATTGTGATGTGAATGTCCACATTCCACTTTCGTATGTTATAACGGATTAGACGCCCTGATCAAAAAGTTTTCTCTTCAACCAAAAATGAGGCTAATATGTATGTAGTAATTAATAATTAAAAAGAGTCCCTTGATCTTTTCATATTTCTGGAAAATAGATAAAATTGAAGACCGAGTTGTTATAAATCTATTTAAGATTAATGCTCGGGACTCCCAAAAAGACTACTACCGATAAAGTCATCACAAAAATTCACAAAGTTGTATTAAATGATCGTCGACTGAAGCTATGCGATCTTGCTGACATTGCACATATCCCAACAAACCTTACTTTCTGTATTTTACACGACGTTTTTGGTATCAAAAGGCTTTCCCCATTCCAATGAGCAATTTCCAAGAGTGTTTAGAGTTATTTAAACGCAGTTCTGGTGAGTTTTTCTGACGTTTTATAACAGCAAATCAAACATGGATTCACTTATATGCCAGAGCTAAAGCAGTAGTCTAAGTGATGGGCAGAAGCAGACGAAAATGCACTAAAGAAACCGTAAACGGTTCCTTTTGCAGCAAAAGATTCGTACAAATTTCTCGTGAGGCGGTGCTTATAGGCAACTTTATAAAAGGTAAGACCATCATCGGGGAGTATTAAACTTCACGATCCCAATCAATTGAAAGATTTTGTTTGCATTCGGTGCAAGAGAAAGAGCTCTTTCATTATACACACATCTACAGTTGTTACAGCAACATTCGTGACCTACTATTCAAAGCGTATCGATATTTGCTGGATGAAGATTAATGATTCGATCAAAGTAGAGAGAAGCACTTTTTGCAGTTGGGTGAATTACATTATATTGACCCTACAAACATATTATCATTTCAAAATCCTAGAAGAAAAAAATACATTAACAAACTAAGATTTATATCTCAATTTCCACTATATTTAAAGTCTGTATTACAATTGTTTCTATACACACCGCCTTTTCAAATTTGATTTTTTTTTATTAATTGCTTTCATTTGAAAAAGGCACAGCTGGTCGAACTAATTATAATGTAAGTTTTAAATATATTGAAAATGTATATATAGATGTTGCTTCGATTATAAGATTATAAGTATTGACAACCTCAGTAATAAAAAATAAACTTTGCCTGAAGTATCAACTCTATTCTACAGTAGATACCAATCTGCCTATAGACAACACAGTCCAATCTAAGTGCACTGTGTCGATTAGAAAGAGGCAATTGTAATCTGTAACAGTATAAAATGAGTACAAATATATATAACAGGTGAATCTTTTAATGCTTCTTAATTTCCAATAGGGGCCGCTGTTAAAAGAACTGTGAGTTTGCGTGTCTCTAGTGTCAAAATTATTCAGTATAGTCTGGCAAGTATAGCTACCAAAAAACGTTTAACATCAAAGCAACACTTGCAAATTTTGAAATCTATTATCAAAATCAGTGTTTTGTGCAACAAACTTATAGAGAACTTTATGAATTTTATAGTACACATAATCGTCCAACCGCACCGAATTATCGACAAATTCCGAACTCATTTCACACTGCTTGATATTAAAACTTTTGTATTAAATACAAGACAAAAAACTGTGCATTCCGAAGAAAATATTGCCGCTGTTGCTAGCAGTGTATGAAGATGCAAATTTATCATTTCGTCGCCGTTCGCTATGTGGAAAATTTTGTGTAAAGATCTTGATCTGGTGTCTTCCATATCCAGCTTGTCCAAGAACTCAAGCCGCAAGACCTTCGTTTGATTACAACATGCAATCGAACATGACCACAGTATAGATATTAGTAATTTAAGAATAATTAAAAGTGTTAATAATAATAGGGCTTTGGATGCATATGAAAGCATTCAAATAGAAAAATGTAAGAAAATCATGAACCGAGATAAAGGATCTATTCCGTTCAGTCAACTTTTTAATGTAAGGCCTAGTAAACTTCGCGGTTCATGATTTTTACACGCTTGATTAGGTAGAGTTTTATATAAATAGAATATAGTTTGTTTTTAAAATTAGATTAAATCATCTCCTGGTGATGCTATTATGGTTAGCGAAACGTGCATCGAGAAGTTCAAAAAAGTGATTTGGTGTTTAGTGCTAAATCTCTTCAAGTTTAGAATCTAATTTAGTTGTTACTTTATTTCAATTTAAAATTCGGACCCACTAAAAATCATATATACACAAATATAAAATGTAACGCATTGTTCTCCTCTATCTTCCAATGTTTGGCTATTTAGATTATTTTCTGCGATGTTGCTTGCCTTCTTCAGAACAGTCTCTCCAATATTGTATAACTAGAGAAAATTAATTCCTATTCGCTAACAAATAACATGCAAAACAATTATCACCTTATGTAATTCAGCAATGCGGTCTGTTTTAACATCATGTAGTTAGGTAATTCGATTGCGATCAAACTGGTATTTTAACCCTTTACAGTATAATCGGAAAATGGCTTTTCAACGAAATTCCATTAACTTATTTCTGAAATTAGACTGATTTTTACTTTTTCAAACAATTTATTTAAATGGAAAATAATTCAGAGAAAATTACCATTGTTCAACTATCAGGCAATATCTCGCCAACTCAAGCAAACTTTCCAAACCTAGTGAAAGTTCACGTAAAGAATCGGATAACTTCCGGCTAATATTCTAGAGGGGGGAAACGGATTGGAATCCAACGCGTGCCGCAATAGCCTAACCACTATAATTGCCAGACAGGCATGCCAACCGTCTTCGCCTTCATTTGACAACCCGTTATTATACAGCGAAGAATGAAAAACAATACTAAAAGTGAAGCGACCCCCCTTTTATAACGGACGGACAGGAAACAGTTCCCAGAAGAAAATTTTATTTCAATCCTGATCGGTTAGGTAAGTTTTATACGAATCAGTAACATGGTGGTAAATTAAAAATGGGATATAAGACTGACAGGAAAATTGCTAATATTAAATACGATGGAAAACACATATATAAACAAATTGAGTTGTGCTGATAATAAAAGATATTCATATAAATTTGTAGCATGAAATATAAACATTTTATGGCAAATGACAGATCGAAAGAACGGTTTAATTCATTAAAATACGCACAAGTAAAAAATATCCCATCGATTTACCTAATGAAATCTAATTTGAAAAAATAAACCCCTTTTAAAAATATCATTTGATTGAAATGGTTATCGTTGACATCTGATTTAAGTTGCTTTGTTGCTGATCATTTCGCTTATTAAATTAGAAATTATAGGGCCTTTTGTAATTGCTAAACATTCTTGCTGACGATTTTTTGAAATGGATTAATTCATTAAACAAAGAAGTTGACTGAAATTTTGTCTGAAAAAAAATGTTTTTGTCTAAATATACACCATCAGGAGAATACGGTGGGCGGGGGAGTACTTCTCAGCTCAATCCTTTGATGTTTTCTTGGGTGGTGCTAACGCTTTGAGGTCATGCTGCGGAATATTATTTTCGATTAGTTAGCCTTGGACGTTTTTGAATCAAAGCCACGTTTAGTTTATTAAACTGAACATAATAATATTGAACAGTTACGGTTTCATTGGGATTCAAAACTTCATAGTGAATATTTTATTTCCAGTAAAGCTGAACCACCCTGACCATAACATCTTTTTAAGATGAAGATCTACTTTTGGAGTGGGCAAAGATGGTTATCTTGGTGTTAACCGTTATTTTTTCTTACTTAGAAAACAACAATTCAACAACTTCAACAATTGGTTGAAGAAAATGATGTCTCTGTCTAACCTGAACAAAAATACATTGCAAATGGTTACACGGTGAATTTTGTTTTCAACTGGAAGTTGGAATGGCCTTTCATTCCCTGCCTTTACACTTTGTTTAGTTGTTTTAAAAAACGTTGTGTTGTGTAGCATGAAGTTTTAAGCTTTTAGCTAATTCATGGAGGGTTTGTTTGGTATCATCTTCAATTTCAACAGATCCTTATCAAACTCAATAGATCTACAGGATTTTATGTAGCGGTAAAGATTAAAATCATCGTTCAAAAAATGTTTAAACCAACGCGGGCATCTGCTACCCAAAGTACTAGGATAAACCAAATTAATGTCATTTGTGGATTTATTATGTTTTCGAAATTCATAAGACATCAAATATTTAATATGGAACTTATCCGCGCGTTCCTCATCCATTTTTATAGGATTCGCCAAATTTTATTCGAAATATAATAATAAGCAAACTAATTATCAATTGGTTTAACAAGTATAGAGGTTATGTTACACAAAAATAAATTACACATGTCAATAAATTTAAACTTTTTTGAGGTAATATTGATGAAAATAGATGTACATGAAGTATTTTGTAGTCCTAAATCCGAAAATAATAAGCTATTTACAGTAACACCTACAGTTTTTTTGTTACACGGGGTTTGCGGTAGGAAAAAAGGAGACGGCATATTTTTATAATCTAATATTTATTTAATATAAACACGTTAAAAGTATAATATATGCAAAAATATTACTGAGGATTATGTGAATAAAAATATATTACAAGAGATGTCATACAGCGCCGAAAACTGTCCCTTTTTTCTTTTGTGTTCTGTAGTATCATCTCTTTTAAAAAAATAAGCAGTCGTCGCCCAACTTAGACAGGTTCCAGCGTCCCTGGTATCTTGTTTCCATCGTCATGATGTTCTGGTGAAACCTCTCTCCTTGTTCGTCAGTTACTGCACCCAAATTTTCCGGAAAAAATCCAAATGGGAGTGTAAAAAATGCGACACCCTAGTATTTCATAGGCTTTCAAGAGTTCATCTATAACGTTTTATAGTTTTCAACTTTCTTATTGCCGAGAAATTCTTTCACTATACTTATAAAATACTTCCAAGCTGCAAAGTCATTTTCATTTAATTTTTCTTGAAAACGAAAATCACTTAGAAGCTTCCTCATTTGAGGTCCAATAAATATACCTTTTTTTTGTTTTGCATCACTTAATTGAGGAAATATTTCTTTTAGGTACTTGAAACCATTACCTTCTTAGTCCATGGCATCGACAAAGTTTTTCATTAATATGGAGAGGCGGAAGAAACACCTTTTTGGGTTAACAAGGGGGGCATATTTTATATTTTAAGTAACAGGTTCAGATGGAATTCTATGAGGTCAATCTTACTTACTGTAATGTTCTTTTGTTGCCATATTGTCTCATAGGCGCAAAAAACAGCAATACTTTGTAAAACTCCCTTGAAGTCCTAGCAATATACGTATCACTTTTAAATCCCCACAGATATCCCACTAATACTGTTCATACGAGGGTCGTTCAAAAAGTCCTTAGAAAAAAATAGAAAAACAAATTGTTTTAAGATTTTTTTATTTTTCAACATAATCTTCTTTTAACTCTATATACTTTTCCAGGCGTTTCTCTAACATTTTACGCGTCTAAAAAATAGGATTTTTCCTCAAAATATGCAACTGTTTGGGCGATGACCTCCTCGTTCGATGTGAATCGTTGTCCGCTTTTTTAAGTTCGGAAATAAAGTTAGTAAAAAAGTCACTGGGGGCCAAATCCGATGAATAGGGTGGATATTGTAATAATTCGAACATTAATTCCATGGTTTTGGCCATTGAAACTGTACAAGTGTGCACATGTTTATTGTCTTGATGGCAGAGAATTTTTTTCTTTTTCAAATGGGCGATTTTTCTTGATTCTTTTTCTTGATTTCTTTCCTCAACCGGTGCAATAATGACGCATAATACTTTCCAGTTATTTTTTTTCCTTTTTCCAAGTAATCGATGCAGATGATTCCGCGTGCATTCCAAAAAACTGTCACCATAACCTTGATGTCCCATTTGACCGTCTTTGCCTACTTCGGAGCCCGTTGGCTTTCAAAAACCCATTGTTTTGATTGTTCCTTTGTCTCTGGAGTGTAGTAGTGTATCCATTTTTCATCCACAGTTATGTATCGATGCAAAAGCTCATCAGGATTGCGACAAAAAAGCGCCAAAATAGTATCAGAGTCGACCAAAAGATTGCGTTTATTCTGCAGTGACAGCAAACGCGGCACCCATCTTGCCGATTTTTTTTAACACCCAATTTTTCTTGCAAAATTGAAAACACTATATCTTATGTTAAGTCTGTAGCCTCAACTATTTCGCGCACTTTGATTCGTCGATCACTTAAAACCATGTCATGGAATTTGTCAATCGTTTCGGGAGTAGTCACTTCCACTGGACGTCTCGAACGGTGTTCACATTTTGTGGATGTACGGCCACGTTTAAACTTATTTACTCAATTATAAACAGTTGCAAATACAGGAGCAGGCGTGCCATGAACTTTTTCTAACTCAGCTTTGATCTCATTCGGTGTTAAGCCTTTTTAATATAAACGAGTGTTAAATCACCACTCGAAACTCACTTTTTTCCATTTTTCTAAATAAACAAAAGTTTTTTGCTTTAATCGACAATAAAAATGAAACATGTGATGAATATACTGAGACTTTGACAGGTATCTGGTGAATAATGATGCTTACTGAAAGCAAACCATTTCCGATACCACGAGCGCCATCTCTGTGATTTTCTAAGGACTTATTGAACAACCCTCGTATTTAACGCGATTTAGTATGGTTGCTAAGTTGTCATATGTTTCTTTCATTGTAACTGAACGGCCTAAGGAATATATGGGTTTTTGTTTTCATTATGAAGTAAAACTGCTTTTAGGCGGTATTTCGACGAATCTACAAAAAATACGCCACTCGGAAGGTACATGTTCCATATTAAGCCCATTCGTTAAAGCATCAATATCATAACAGACACATAGCGATTTCCATTTTATAGAAATTTGAAAAATGTTTTTTAACAGGTTCCACTATTGACGACTCGAACCAAGAAGTTCCGATTTTTGTTTTGACAATCCCTGGTCACATACAAAATCATTTAATTAATTCTGAGTTATTAAGTGAAGTTCACTGGTAGTTGTTTAAAATGTTGGGTCACAAGTTGTGTTCTCTGGAAACTGTGGATTAGATATTGATAAAGAATTGCCGGGAAACATGTTGTTCAGATTTAAATGCGCAATAGCTACCGGTAGTTCCTGGCTATGAGGAACTGGCCTAAGTGCAGAAGGCAAATTTGGATACTAAATTTTGTCCCTTTTCTTTCTTAAAATCCCTTCTGTTTTAGTGATAAAAAGTAGCAATAACTTATGTGGTCAGTAGGTCTCTCCACACTATACGAACAGCAAACGGCATAGAATTTTTCTGCACTAAATTTATATGACAACTGAGACAACAAACAGGAGGAGCACAAGTTTTATCTTGATCTCCAATTTGGCACTTAAAATATAAAAGATAGGCTTTTTTGATTTCCTCGGATATAGATTTATCTTGTGAGTTTAAAATAAATCGTCCGCATATATAACAATACTTATCCACTGAATTTTTGCAAAATCGACGACCAAAACTTCCCATTTTATAAAAAATCGAATTAAACACTTGACTGTACTGTAAACGAGACAGAAACAAACTAAACTATAGAAAACAATAAAACTACCCGTAAATGTTAATAGAATACTGGGCAAAAAATACCCCCACTCCGTTACTTGTGTAATTCCTACATTGTCCAGTCCAAAATCAGGTACAATTAATTTCAATGACTCCATGATATAAACGATAAGCAGTTACTTGGAAATCGGGCGTGCTAGGCCATTTTCGGGAAAGGTGTTTTAATGACTACTTAAATGAAACGCAAAAAGAGCATTTTTATCAATGTTATACCATGCCGACCTGTGTTATTGTCAGTAGATGTCAATGTTTTTGAACTTTGATTATTATTTTCGTTAAAATAGTTCTTCCAGTTAAATTTGACAAAGGAATAGAGATTGTAGAATTACATTTCTATTTGAAACTTGAAATTCACTACAAGTTAAGTATGATAAGGTAAAATAAACTACAGTAAGAGCCAATAAAATATGTGTGGAAGAAAAAAGCTTTTAAAAACCAAGTTTTCAAATGTAATATGCTAATACTAACTGACCTTTAAACATTTTGTTTACAATGTAACCAGCGCATTTTATTGCTGTTTATCTCCTTAAAGACTTTATTTCCTTCTAATGGTTCGTATTTTAGTGGTGACAAAATTAGAGTGTACTCATTTTATAGATATTATCACATACCAATTCTAATACAATATGTAGTTAATTCGTTGATACTATAATACACCGGAGGCTCGTGAGGGAGGGCGTTGGGGCGCCACCCGTCCAGCATGTATCACAGTAAACAATTTTTCAGAGCAAAACACTATCTTTTATTTCCGTTCAATTTATTTCCTTTAACTAATTTTAAGATATTATTAAAACTTAAAATCTCCAAATGTAGACGAACGTCTATCGACCCATCACACCAAATAATGCGGATAAAAATTCCATCCTCTCGCCACAATTTTTACATCGTTGATCGGACGTCTACCTCTAGCGACCGTACGCTTCAGCAATTTATCTCATGGTTGGTTGCACTGCTTTCTAAAACATGAGATTTGGACGTAAATGCCCTGCGACCGAGCGTATCGATAATTAGTTTTAAACACTGATTTGACGCTTGGTATGACTCGCGTCGCATATTTCCTTCGCTTCGCGAATACTTGTTTAAATTTGGGATTTGCTACGTGTGTACACACTGAGCAGTGCTTTTTAAATAATAATAATGAACTTTTAATTGCAAACACGAAGGTGTCTGATTTAAAACAATTAATAATGTCTAATTTAAATCTGGAGGAGAAAGTTGAATTAAAAACTAACGGTCGTCCCACGCCCGTGCTGAATTTGAGTCAAGTTCAAAAAGCGTTTGAAAATAGGATAAGTTTTACGCGAATATTTGACAGTAAACTATATGTGAAAGTTTTCCGATGATAGAAAAAGAAGATTTGAAGATCGAATTGAATTTTTTTTATTCAAGGCCCGAGATTTGTTAAAATGAAGACATTAAAGGCTGTTTAAAGTCATTAAATGGGACTGGATATAGCTTTTAAAGAAATCACTAAGGCATGCTTTTCGACTTTGAACTTGATTAAAACATATTTAAAAAATTCAAAGGGGGAAGATAGACTAAATCGGTTACGTATGTTAAATATTGTGAGTGCTATGGTCGAACTAATTCCGAACATTAATGAAAAAGATAGTGAGAAATTTATTTTGGACAAAAACAGGCGAATGGAATTTCACTTTAAAAACTAGGAAACGGCGAGGTGGTATTTTTTTGGCATAAAACTTTGATATTTTTTAAAACTTTTCGAACTTCTCATGAAATGTTTCTAATTTCCTCTATTAATTTGTTAGAGTTAGAATAAACTGTTTCAATGGTTTACTTTTCGGGAAACGGTAAGTACCTACTTATTCATTCCTTTATCTGCGCAACAAGTAACAACTCGTCCTCCAATGTTCCTTGTAAGTAGTAACAATACAAAATGTTAATGTTTATACAAGGTTTACCTCCTGTATAGGGTATCAATAGCACGAAAAGTAAAATGGAGGAAGGGAAAAGCAACAAAAATCTTCAGCAGTACTATTTTCTTCAACGCCCTCCCACTTTAAAAATAATCAAGCCGCCACTGCTATAATAATTTATCAATTTCCCACTATATTAAAGTAAACGCTTAGACACTGTATTGCTGAAGAAAGGCATTTAATTTTACAGTTGAGAAGCAAATAAACAAATCTATTGAATTTATTACGAATGCAATCAAACGGTTAATATCGGTAACTACTAAAGTTTTGAAAGAATCGCATGTGACAACAAAATCAGAAAGGAGAGGTTGTCCAAGAAAAACGAGTAAAAAAATGAATAATCATATTGTACGCGAAGCTTTGAAGCATCTTTTTGCTACCTCTGCCGTTATAAAAAAATCTTGACCTAAGACCTACCCCTTATTTTTTTGACCACCTATTTTTTTCAAAATATCTCATTAATGTATAATTTTTTTAATTTCATAATTTAAATTAATTTAGAAAAATTAATTATTTTTAATTTTTTAAATTATCGGTAAAATCCTTCTGGATAATGAATAATGTCTTAGAAATTACGTAAATAAAACATATTAATACAGCTCCGCCATTCTTATTTTATTGGCAACCACTGTATATTTTGAAGTGATTATTCCTTATATAATATTGAAAATTTATTGTAAGGAATAAATGAACTGAAAAGATTCATAATTTACAGGGATTACAGTCAAATTCTATTCTTATGCAACCACTACCGTTTCCTATTCCGCTCTAAAACCGAAAACGGAAAAAGACAGATAGAAAGGGAGAAAGAGAAAATGAGAAGCCCTAAGAATGGAGCATTAAGACCCGAAAGGAGTGCCGATTCCGATGCCATTACCCACCGGAAGCCGTCACAATAGATCCGGGAGTGTCCTGCCGCGTTGCATCGTACCGATCTGAGATCGGGAATCGGAGAAGTGAAACGGGTCCATTGCCGGAGGCTGGCTGGCTGGTCGATCGGCACCGTGGGCGACCGCTAAAGCACCTATTGTGCCCCGGCCGCTCCCGATCCGGATCGCCGATACGTCTGAGCGACGTTGAGGCGACGTCATCCTCGTCGACAACGACGGTTCTTCTTTTGCCGGGGGAGAGACACGTCGGCTGCAGATAACGCAAGATAAGGACGGAGTTCGAGAGGGTCGAATGAGGGCGGTCAGTGGCGGGGGCGGATTGAAAGGGATGTTTTGTAAACGTCTTAGATGCGGCGAAGGCCTTATGGCAAAGACATTTTTTGTGTGGATTTTTGGTATACAGGGTGTAAGAAAACGTACTTTCGTAAATGTAACCAACAATTTTATACATTTTTTTGAATAAAAGTTTCTTTTAAGTATATATCCAACATGCAACAATTTCCGTGGAAAACAGATCTGAAAAACAGTTACATTTTTTTAACAACGTCTATTTTCGTCTTGTTTATATCTATCTATTGGAATTCAGTTATTGCTGTAAGGGCGTCATAAGAAATTATTAAAAAAAACAATATTTAATAAAAATAAAATACAATATTTACTCACATACATATTTAATAAAATAAAATACAATATTTATATAGTAATTTATTCCATACGTTTCGCATAAATTTTCTTTGTTTCGTTACAAAAAAAAAAGAAAACTTACACATTATTGTCGTTTAATGTTAAACTTGAATTTGCTGTTACTAATTTTTCACACTATAACCCATTTTAAACGATTCACGTCTCATTAAGAAATACATGATTAATTGTTTTGTTATATTAATTATTCAAAATGTCTACATCCCATCCCTCATAAAAGAAGCTTCGTCGGTTGATAAAATTTTGAACAAAAATTTGGATTCCTTTGGTTTTGACCAATAAATCATTCACAATATTTTTGCCTTTGTGAAAAATCAGTGAGTAAGAGTTCTTTTACCCTTTGTATATGATAAGGATAGAGCATCGTCTCTCAACTTGGGGGCTCGCGATCCATAGGAGGAATTCAGGAATATGGGGGATCGCAATGTATTAAAAAAATAAGACCCGTATACAAAACACCCTTTTATTAAAGTATTTTTTAATTTAAAAAGAAGTATTAGAAACTTAAATATTACCAGGTAATAACAACATAATAAAATTATCTTAAATAAGATAATAACCAAAGTTGTTTGAAATAATAATTTAATGCGACGGTTGATTTTGTTTTCAAACACACATAAGCAAATTATTTGCCAGTGATAATAGACGTTTTTTATATTTAATTTTTAAAGCCACCACCGACGGGAAGCTTTGATCTCATAAGTAAGAAGTAGCGAAGGAATCAATGTTTTCAAAGATTCTAGGTTTCCGTATGCACATCGTCTTGCAAGCCAAAATGTATATAAATCGTGAGTTCAAAATCTAGTAGTAGAGTTTTGTCGGTTGATATTACAAGAAGTTGGTTGTGAATCTCATTAGGTAATTCAGCAGGTGTAACATTTTTCATCAAACGGATTGAGAACCCATCTTTTTGACAAATCATCGTTGCTATCTGGAAAATATTCCAGTAACTGAATTTTCAGTTCGCGTAAATACCTTTTCATGCTCTTCAATACGCGATCAATGACATAATTTTCTAAATTCATATTTTTAATAATATAATCTGTAGTTAAAGTGAATGAATCAAAATTGCGTTTTTCAAGGCGTATAATCAAAATATCAAGCTTCTCGATGAAGACATTGACTACTGTAGTAAAATGTTTTTGTTATAGCCTTATAAACTGGTATTTAAGTCATTCAAATGTGAAAATATATCACTCAAATAAGCCAACAGTAGCAAAGTTTCTCCATCTTGTAAACATTCTGAAAATGAATTATTTTTATCTGTAAAAAATATTTTCAATTCATCTCGCAATTTAAAAAGCCTTGTTAGAACTTTTCCTCTCGACAACCACCTGACTTCAGTATGGAAAAGCAGTGAGTCATATTTGACACCCATTTCTTCGCACAATGTAGAAAACAATCTAGTCTGCAATGGTTGGCTTTTAATAAAATTAACAATTTTTATGGTTTCTGATAGAACATTTTGTAAATTATGTGGCATTTTTTTGTAGCAAATGCATTTCTGTGAAGAAAGCAGTGCGTCCATTCCATATGTGGCATAATATCTTAATTTTACTAACACACCACTGTTCTTTCCCGTTATCTTTTCGCGCATTCAGTTCATACCGCGATGCATTTATTAATCAATAAAAACTTTAAATAGTCATTCACCCATTGTACGACAAATTATTGATTTGTAAAATAGCATTTTTTTTTTAATTGAGCCCTGGCATTTGTATCGAACAAAACACAAAAATTGCGCTAAGTTCGACACATCTGTTGATTCGTTGAACCGAATAGCAAACAAATCACTTGATTTAACCTTTTTAATTATTTGATAATGAACATCATTGTTCATTTTATTAATACGTCTCGATATTGTGTCATTTGAAATTGTTGTAGTTTTCAAGATTCTTGCTTTTTCCGAACTTATCAACCATATCATTGGCCCCGAGTAAAATGAGCTTTTCCGCAATCGTGTGGGACTTTGAAGTACTGCTTGAAGTACTGCGGTCTCATTATAAGTTGATTTGTTGATAACAATTTGTTGATTTTTCAAGACGAGTATTTTACGCTCGAATAATTCGAATGGTTTGTTTTGTAAAGATGGGTGTTTTGTTTTCAGATGCCGGAATAATTTTGAAGGCTTCATGCTTTCCATGGACAGAACTTGATAACAAACAACACATTGCGGCTTGTTATCTCAGGCAATTAATCCATATTTTAAATATGTTTCATTGTACAATCTGGTCGTTTCACCTTTACTGTTTCACCAGATGTAGACGGTGCATTTCGTTTTGTCACAAATTTGTCCATTTTATTTAGTATTAATAATTTATTTTATTGCCACAATGTTATTAATTTATTTAACACTAGGTGAGAGGAGAAATCGTAGTACTTGTTTTCGTAAAACCGCAATTAACATTGAAACTCTTCGTCTCGTTCCTTTGTTTTTATTACCAAAGAACATAGCTTGTACGAACCGGCCTAAGCGCGCTTCGGACGAATGGTTCATCTCACATGCGCGGGCAGGTCATTTTACAAGTGTGAGCAAGTGCTGGAGACAGGCTCGAACTAATAAAAGTAGTATAAGAACAAGGGGTTCGGTAGGTGCAGTTCTGTATTTGTAGCTGTGTACTGTATTTTAGTATAAGTGTAATGGATCATTCACACATACATCCATCACTTTGTCATTTAGTACAAAGAAAAATAGTTGATTCGTTTTTTTCACGATTCCTAAGCATGTGAACACGCTCGTAGGAGTTTATAAGCCAGTTAAAAATAAAAGCGATTCTTGATAAATCACAATACTGAAAAAGGACGAATCGTCGCCGTGTTAACCGGCCGATGTCAAATTTTGATATACGTCACATTAACATATTATAGTGAAGGAGTTGGAGATTTAGAAACGATGGGGTAGGGTAATTGCTCTTTTAGTGTTCTTTGCACAATCCAATGGGAAACTTGAACTTGTCGCGCAATCCTTCGAGTACTTCTGATAATTTGTAAATGTAAAATAATAAATAAATATAAATGTAGTAAATGTAAAATTTGTTCTTCGGCTTTAGGACCGAAGTCTATCCAAAAGTTTTTGATCAACTTGAACAAATGTTTACTGAGCTGGAAGGAGCTTTTACGGATATCGTTGCCCGTAAATAAGCCTAGTTCTTTAGGAAATTTGAAAAAGTTAATAATAAAAAGTAAATAAGAAACTTATCCTGATATTCGCGAACAGAATATATTTTTGGTTATAAATTGAATTTAAATGCACTCACTGAAACACCGAAATAATTTTTGTCGTAATTTTGAAATAACAATCTTTATCGTAGCGTCTTTACTGTAGTATTGCGATGTTGCCACATACCTAAGGGCTGTTGTAGGGATGTAGAGCATGATTGTCAATTAAAAAATGTTTTAACCATGTTCATTAATTTATTTGTAGTTTTTTCGTTAAATACTAACCAACTAATATTTGCCAAATGTGCTTTAATATATATTTGCTTAAACTGTTAATTCTTGTCATAACTTTTCAATTTGTGATTTAATAATTTTCCATTTTTTTTTCTTGGAAACCCTTAGGTTTTTCACCCTTGGTTTGAGGAACTTTTTTTCTTTAAAATGATGAATAATAATTTAAAATTATGAAGAATCATTAGTTAATGTACTTTCTCTAACACCCTGTATTGTGTTACCCTGTATTGTGTAACTCCCCAAGTTAAGACTTCATAGATTTAATTTTTTATAGATTGGTGGGGGCTATGCTTGACATTTATGCAAAAACTGATGTTAATTAATTTATGTATATGACCTTTCATGTATGTTTTACGAAATAATATTTGTGTGATCGAACTATAGAAATAATATCTACATATTTTTAAAATAATAACATATTATCAGGACCTCAACTTAACTCTCAACCATTTTAACTACCGTTGCCATTAGTTTATGAAATAAGTATTATAAGCTTAATCTTCATAGTAATCTCCTCCACTTTCTATACACTTTCGCCACCTTTCATTCAACTGTCGAATCCTAGGTCGAAAAAAATTTAGTGATTCTGATGTAATAATGTTGAAGCTTTTTTCGACTACCTCAAGAGATGAGAACCAGCTATCAACCAGGTGATGTTCCAGGGATCGGAAGAGATGAACATATGAAAGAGTCAAGTCTGCCAGCGCAACTCTATGATCTTTCCTAGAGTCATTTTTGTTGAATGTGGCTGTACGTTGTACTGAAACATACTTATGTCCCATATTCCCGTGCCAATATATGCAAATATTTTTCTCTTTCAGAGCGCTATTAACACGAATCAGTTGATTCTGATAACAGCCAGCAGTGACCGTTATACCAGATTTGAGTAACTCCAATAATGCAAAATTCCCAGAGGGTCCCACCGTATACTTTTGTACGAGGATATTTGGTTTTGCTGTACTGATTGACAGCTTAGCAGAATTGACTCACAATTGTTGCTTCTTTGAATTAGGAAGTATTCCATTCTCGAAGATAATCCATTTTCCGGTATAGGTCACAATCTTTTGCAGGAAGTTTGTTTTCCTGAATCTGTAGAACAATCAGTAGAACTTTATCCTAAATTTTGTTTCTTAATAATAAGGTTGTTTCTAATATGGTATATTGGTATATTGATACTATTAATAGATTATTTAATTATATTACTATTAATAGATTATATAATTATAAAAGTATTCATCAACCAATGAACTTACATGCATCCATTAACAGTATTTACGAGCAAAAGTTTTTGATTGAAAGTCTGTAATATCCACCATTATCCATACTGATAAATTATATACGAGGTGTGTAAATAAGCAATTAGACTAGTGATGTAGTGCTCGATCTGGCAACACTGTTAATTTCCGTTTTGGAGGGAAGACAGTTCAGTGCAAGTTTGATAGTTGATAGTTCGTAAACATTAGAGAGCTCAGAAAATGAGTAACAACAATTTCAAGTAATAGTGCGCTATCAAGTTTTGTTACAGACTTTGGCACAGTGCGTCGAAAACTTTTGCAAAACTTTAACAGGACTATGAAAACAGTGTTTTTCAAAGGTCCAGGTTTTCAGGAGGTTTAAGACGTTCTCAGAAAACCGAGACATGATTGAAAATTAATCCCGCACCGTAAGACCTTCAATTGCAAGAACTGATGAAAATGTCTATAGATTTTGGGATATTGTGCGCTCTGATTATCGATTGATGGTCAGAATGATCGGAGAGGAGTTGAATTTGACTCGCACAACTATTCATTAATTTCATCTTAAGAATTCCAAATGGGCAAAGGGCAACCAAACTGAAAAACACAAAAGAGAAAACAAAGAAACATAAGGGGAAAAATAGGATATAGAAATATGCCAAAAGTTAGATTGGAAGCACTAGTATACGCGGATGAAACATTAATCTTAACGAGCTCAAATACAAAGATGCAAAAATATTAGGCATATAGATAGAAGAGATAGAAAAAATTAACATAGCAATTTATGCTAATAAAACCAAATGTATGGTCATTGACCACAAAAAAAAATCAAAATTGATATACAAATAAGAATAAATAATTTAAATAAGTAACAATAGAAAGAATGTCAACCTTTGAAAATTATACTGGAAATGAGATCAGATAATGGACAGATGGACCACGAAATAGCATATTGGTTCAAAAAAAACCAAATACATTGTATTATGAACTAATTCGAACAATAAGGGTAAAAAGGAAATAGAGGATAACACCCACTTAATCGTTGAACTTAATCGTTCAGTTGGTTCACTCAAGCGTTGAACCAATAATCACATATGCAGGAAAAACATGGATATTACTACCAAATCATCATAAAAAATTACCGTGATAGAAATGAAATTATTTGGGAAAGTAACAAAGAAAATCAAATGCGATAAAATAAGTCACAAAATAACCAGGGAAACATAACAAGAACAATCTATCACAAGACAAAGAAATAAAACAACTAACTGGTGTGCCCACCTATGCCGAATGAACGAGAACAAATTAACCACGAAAGTAATGGAAACAAGGAGATTAGGTGGGAGAGGAAAAGGTCTAAAATTACATGGGCACAAAATATATCCAATATACAATAGACAAAGGAAAAACCTATGACATATTAAGGCATGGAAAAATGGGTGAATAGTTAAGAAAATACATACCAATACCTATTATGGGCATGTAGGGGCACAAAAAAGAAGAAGAATATATTAAATGATTCTTTGACTACGTTTTTCAAGTAAAAAAATAGCAGAAATTAAAAAAAGAAATAAAATGTTCAGATATTATCGGTAACAGTCAGTGGGTGTTTAAAAAATCACAAAAACATTTCTTAACTTCTAATGCTCTTTCCATCCATGCATCCGAAACACCCAAGCTGTAGACCATCCTCTCTCATTCTGGCCAAAAGAGAAAAAGAAGGAAAAAGGGACAAAAGGTTCGAACTTCACGGTGGATTTTTAATTGGAGCATATGGCGGTGTCATAGCAGGCTAGATTTATAGGTTCGGAATGACTTAACTAATTTCGCTGGTTTCTTTTCGTTTCAAACACATCATTAATATATTTCTGAGGCCGGCCTCGTTTATTGTATACGGCGATGGGCCACTAAAATGAAGGAATTGATGTATGGCTCACATGGGTTCGGTGTAACACAACCAATAACATTAATTTAAGGGGATGTGTGTACGATCAGTCTGTCGTGTTGGTAGTATAAATAGTGTCATAATACTATGATTAATTGTCTTCTGATTTATATGTATAATTGAGTGCAAAATAACTTGAAATGTTAATATATTGAGAAACAAAAAAAACACCAACTATACACATTTGAGTAGTAAAAGTCCAGCCAAGCAGTATTCTTGTGATTTTTTTTATGATTGTTAGAAGTGCTAAAATTCTCCGAAGCCACGACGTTTCAAGCAGTTATCCGAATTTGAAAATGGACGAGCTATTGAATGAAAGAAGCATGTTAACGTTTTCATAGAAATAACGAGATGATCAAGCATTGCTGACTCTACTGTTTTAAAAGAAGAAGAATTTACGATGATAAGACCGCATTAGTAATAAAGGTTACAGCGGCCGTATTTTGGGAGTTGTAAACGTATCAAATAAGAATCAAATTTAATCAAGCATACAAATGTGCATTTTGCGAATATTTAAAAGCATATTTAGGCAGAGGTGAGTATAGATAAAAACAGACAGATAGTAAAGGAAACAAGTCAATAAATATAGTGAATGAGAGAAAAGTAGAATTAAAAATATAAATAAATAAATGGTGAAAACATATTTACAAATGGAGAGGAAATCATATTTTTGAGAGTAGGAATGTTTCTTTCAGCACAACAAAAAGGGAAATCATATGGTTTAGAACCAGTTGTTGTGAAAAGTCATGCCTTTGTCGAAGAAAAGAGAGAGCCTCACATTCTATGAGGATATGTTTTACTGTAAGGAATGTGTTGCAAGGTATGCATATCTCAGATTCATCTCTGCTCAGAAGGTGCCCACGTAAGAAAAAGCAATGGTCATTTCTAAGATGAGTCCATATTACTGCACTTATTCCCTCTATAGAAGGGAGGAAGGATTTATCCTAATAAATGTATCCTTATTAAGTCCGGAAAAAGGCTTGTTATATGGAAAGAGGCTTGCGTTTGGTATGCAGAGAGGGGGAGTTCAAGGGAGGATAGGAATGTGCAGGAGGGGAGTGAAATGCCAAGATTCAAAAGGGATTCAACAAGGAGGCCAATAGAACTGTTAGAGCCGATATCCTAGGTTGGGTTTGGGGAGTCTAAAAGGACAAAGAATTTCTACCGTTATGATGACTTGGGTAAGGTAGTTTGATTATCAGTGTTATGTATGATTACGATGTTTTAATCACCGTAGAAGTATCCAAGGACATGAAGAACGGCATATTAGACTTTTACTAGATGAAGTCAATATGAAAATATTCGGCAAGTGCGTTTTCAAATATCATCAACTTTTTTTCGCTGTAAATTCATCGAACCATTTTTTTTCTCATATTTTGAGCTGTTAACTTTACTTTAAATTTATTGTCCACAACTTTGAATCGTATAACACCATCGGTCATATTGGGAAACATATTGAAAAATATATTGGTTATCTTTTTTGTGTTTAGTGATACTTATAATAACTTCAGTACAGTCAATACTTTAATCTCGTATATCTCCTATAGTCTTGTTCCGTTTTACTATATTTGCTTTAATTTCTTTATTTTCCTAATTTTTGTCGTTGTATTGATTTCTGAGTATACCGTATTGTGGATATTTTTAATACGGTAGGATTTACCATCTAGAGTGCTTTCAGTAATAAGGTATCTTTGTTTATTTCTGTATTCATTACTACTCAAATATATATTATTTCTAATCTTTTTACTATATATTATATCTAATCAATTTGTTCCTGCTATTTTTAAGTTTTCTTCAATGCCTATTTACTTTCTTTTTTGCCCTAATTAAAATTATGAAATTATTAGCATATACTTAACATTGATATTGATGGTCCTATATTGTAATTCTCCTGTGAATTTTACCTTCCCGTAAAAAAACGCTCCCCTTGCCGCATCGCTGTTCTCGTCTTGAAACTATTCGGATTCCTGCCTAATATCGTCATTGGCTAATACTATATTGTGGTGTTTATCATTGTTAACTGAACCTATTAAATTAACTTGAAAATCACTACTAGTTATTTCTTATTATAATATATTACAATGATCAAAATGTAAGATGGCACTTAAATAAAACTTGGTTGACGTGGAAGGTCTTCCTGAATGAGGTTCATTTTCAAATGCTTTTTGACCATCACTAAAGTCCTTGTACAACTTAATAAAACAAGATGAAAATATTTTTTTAATATTACATAACTTCATCGCACAAGATGTTTCGTTTTCTTTGAATTTTGGTTCAAATTTTCGACTCCATTTTAAAAAACCAGCGACAAGAATTTTAAATCAAAAGCGCTATAAATTCTAACTTAACAAGTGAGATATTTATATCGGTAAGTGAACCGCGCAAATTTTTAAAAACCACCTTACTTTTTGACCATAGTACAAGGGTAGTTTGAAACGTTTCCTACCTCAACATTAAAATGGCGTTACTCATCAAAAACATTCTGGTATAATCTAAAAATATTCTGGTATAATCTTGAAAATTGTAGCCATTAGATTTTCAGTTGTTGTTGAACAGTCATTTATGTCAGTCGATGTTAGTGTTTCTGTAAAGATGAAAAAAATCGAATATCGAGCCATCATTAAATTCTTGCATATGAAAGGCCGAGATGGATGCCAAAAACTGCAACCACTAACGATAACATAGAAGAAAGCAAATACAACATAATATTATATTATTTATTTGTATCGTATGCTTATATAAAGGGTCTACCATTAGAGATGATGGAACATTGACAGCTCATAGTGACCATATTTGATTACCGATTTTTGACATGTCTTGTCAGTTGTATTCCGAAAGGTTTGCAATTAAATTATGATTAATTTCACGTTAGAAGATTGTTGGAAATTGTTATTTTATTACGCAAATTCGTGGTCTCCTCGTGCTATAACGAACAATTCAGACCCATCGTGATATTCGTCGTAATGGTCCTTCTAAACAGGCTGTTGATCGTTTAATTAGAAAATTTGAAAGTGAGTTTAATCTCCACGATAGTGTAGTGGCTGTGCGACAAAAAAAAGCCAGAAGTATTAAGAATATTGCCCCCGTTCAAGCAAGTGTAGCCGAAAATGACGTCTCGGCTGCTCGCCGTTCGCAAGAGTTAGGGCTCTCGCCAATGACAACCTGGTGAATTTTGAGGTTGGACTTAGGCTTGCATCCGTGTAAGATAATACTGGTACAAGAATTGAAGCCAACCGACCATCGTATTCGTCGTGAATTTCCCGATCGGGCCCTTGAAACGATAGAAACCGACAGCGAATTTTATTACAAAATCATCTTTGATGAGGTTCATTTCTGAATAAACAAAAACTTCAATAAACAAAATTGTCGGTATTAGTGCGAATCTAATGTACACATGATACATGAGAATCCTTTGCGTCTGCAAAAGATCACAGTTTGGTGTGGATTTTGGCATGGAGGAAACATCGGTTCTTATTTCTTTAAAAATGGGGAAGGAGCGAAGGTTACCATCAATACCGAGCACTGCAAGGCAATGCTGGATTTTTTCCCCGGAATTTGATGGAATTCCCGGGTAAACATGGGCTTATTGCGAGCCAAGTTCAGCAACTCATAATTTCACGAAATGGCCCTTTTGTTTGGCCGCCAAGATCATGCGATTTAACTCCTTTAGATTATTTTCTCTGAATACATGAGAAAACACAGGTTTATAGCAATAAACCCGCGACTATTGACGACTTAAAAACTAATATTCCACAGCCATAGTTGCCATACAACAGGAAAAGTGCGCCAAGGTCATCGAAAACTGGCGTGAGCTATGGTGGCCGTGTCTGCAAAAAGAGCTGTGGTGGCCTTTGCCTGAAATCTTGTTCGAATAATAAATTTCATGTTTGAATCTATTAAATAAAGCAATCGGAACCGATTTTGAACACAAAATTTATGTTTTATTTAATTTTGAAGTTCAATCATTCTTTTTGTAGACCCTTTATGTATATGTCATTTCGAACGCTCATCATCAACCAAGCTTATACGACCACGTTTAAATTCAGTTGCCCAAAATTTAACGATGACAAATGATGGAGCAGAGTCTCTGTAAACAGCATCCATTTCGTTTTTTTTCGATATTCGATATTCGTTTTTTCCATCTTTACAAAAACACTAACATCGACTGACATAAATGTTAAACAACTGAGCATCTAATATGGCTGAAATTTTCAAGGTTATCTTTCAACACATGCGCTTATTGCCAGAATATTTTTGATGAGTAAACGACATCTTCATATTGAACGTGGAAATTTTTCAGACTCCCCTTCTAGTATCTTATCTCTAAATTGTTTATAATATGCTTGGCTAAAGTCTGTATAGGGGAGAGTTGCCGAATTTGGACCACTTAAATATTTTTTATATATAAACTTGTAAAAGCATTTTTAATAAAAACATTTAGGTGGAAAATAATTGTAACATGGTAGTCTTCAAAGTAACATAATTATTTTATTTTTTTAATTATTATTACCATAGAAAAATAATTTATAAAAATTGAGTGTTCGGTCCATCCAAAGAAACCAGTTTCTTGCTAGTCCACTAGTTTCTTAGAATGGACCATTAAGTACAATTAAAACAAGAATACTTCTTAATCTTTGGACTTACAGCAGAATATTTTGTATGAACCCAAGCGCATGAGATATAATATATTGAATAATCTCTTATACTCTTATTTTATCACATATGGTACAAAACCATATAGTTTAACCATATAATTTGTACTCTTTGTTTTTTCTTTTTAATCTTTTCTTCTTCGCTACATCTTTTCTTCCCAATATTTTATGGTTTTGTCTTTTTAATAATTTCTTCGATGCTACGTTTTAATCCCAGAATGTTATCAATAGTTGATAATAATTGTGCTTATCTTATATAAAGAAGTATTGCTAAGCAATACTTCTTTGTGCTTGAAAAGACGATGGACCTGGCTGTAGATTTTGTGTTGGTAGCGGTGATATTTTTTGAAGAATATCATCAAAGTTTTGACGCTTTTTCTCGTGAGAAATATAAACAACAGCGGAATCACTGCCGCTTTCAATGACATTGGATATTGACATACTTCTGCATTTCCGGTAATAATTTCAATTTCAGTAACATTACCCCAATGTTGAGGTTGTAGCATATCTGATGGTGCAAACCGGTGATCCTGAAAGACATGTCTGTTGACTGGCCAAATATCAGTGGTACGAAAGGCATTTTCAGCTACTGCCACACTTGCCGCTCTGCCATATGCTTCATTGACTAAGTTAGAAATTTGAGTTTGATATATCTTATCACCTTTATATTGACGAAGAAAAGTTTCTTGCGCCGAAAAAAATATTTTTGTAGCGGCCCAAATTAAGCAACATCCAGAGGTTGCAAACGATGGGTGGTATGCCCAGGCAACCGCAATAATACTATTCCATTTTCTCTAGCAAAGGTACAAACATTTAAGTTCAGTTTACATGATTTTTGAAATGTTTCAATCACTTAACAAACAATTCGGAAATTATGTAACCTGATTCTGATATACTAACAAAGCTTGTTGGGGGTGTCCCAATTTGAAGATCTTTGTTGATTTTTTTTTCTTTTAGAAATGATCATCGGAGGAACATAAAATTCAGCAGCACTCAACGCGCATACCATAGTTGTAAGAACGCCACGTTCAGCACCTGTTACGCCTCTTACTTGGCGTATACCTTTACAAGCAACTACTTTTTGTAGAGTTTTTTGTACTGTCGAAAATCCCGATTCATCGACATTAAAAATAGTTTATGCGGTGAAATTAAACTCGTCCACAGTTTTTTCTAAAATATTAAAAAACATTCTACGTTCTCTCTTTTGAAGCCTTGTGCTCTTGCCATTGAGGTACCTTCAGGTTTTCATATTGACAGCTGTGGATTTCTGCACATAAATAAGTAGAAAAAATTTTCCCTGCTATTTTATTTTCTTTATTAAATGTATGTGGTAAAGAGTATTTTTCAGAGACTTCGAAAGCTGGTTTTCGCACTTCTCCGATAGTCAAACCAAAAAAACATTCTTCAAGTTGAAGAATATGTCCTCTTTTAGCCATATGGACCCTAAAATACATAAAAGATTAATTCGGAATTTTAGTTTATCAGGGTTGCCGAAATTGAACCGGTCCATTTTGGGCAACTGCGATATGATCCAATCAAAGCAACTTGACTCATAATGCCAAAATATACTACATAACCCTACTTTTAACTTGTGCTAATAAAACTATCACACTAATTTGTACCTAACCAAATTTGCTTTTAAAATATGTAATAAAATTTGTTGTTACTTACTTTAACAATGACCAAAAGTGTTTCGTTGTTTACGCTGCATGCTACGCAACGGGGTTTACGCTAATGTTTAATATAGTGCTCACATTAGGACATATATGTGTTATTCGACCTAGATAGAGTGGGTGGTCCAATCTATGCGCCGGTCCAAATTCGGCGACTCTCCCCTATATAGCATGATTATCAGATTACTTGTATAACTGATAGCGAGTATTTCTTTCTAGATCTGACCCGCTGACTGACCTTTTGCTTCTAAAACCTCATTGGTAATATCCAATTTCTTTTCATTCAATGATATTTATTTTTCAATTACATCAGTAATTATCGCTCTGCGTTGGCTCACCTTTTCTTAAAATAAAGACGGTTGCTCCTAGTCATTATTTGGGTATTTTTTCATCTTTCTATAATATTACATATTTCATCTGCCGACAGATCACCTGCTATTTTAGCAGTGATATTTACTATAATTCTTATTTGGTTACTTGTTTTTGTTTATCTATGCTTTATATAAGGCTGATGTATCTTCTACTTCTTTTCAGTCTTCATACTTGGTAATAGATGTTGGATGCTTTATTGATTCTATTTAGATTATTAAATATCCTGACATGCTTCTTTAAACGAGCAGATAAATTTAAGAGCTGTTTCGAAATGTTTTATGCAATAGCTACTTTATCAAATTGATATTTGCCTCAGGCTCGAACGCCGTCACTTAGATTTATTTTTAATTTATCTGTTTATTAATATATGCCTTAAAAACTAAACTGATAATTCTTCGATAATTATATGTAATGTTTATTACAAAATCTTCTACACAATAAAACACACTTGGCGATAGATAATTAAAAATATACAAAGGTAACACAAATCACTTTTTACTGCAAAAAAACAACTCTATTAGAAAAGAAAGTAAACTAATGTAATCGTCCTATAAAGTTAATTTATAAATAGTTTATTCTTAGTGTAAGGTTATTTACTTTCGTTTTAAAGTGAACATACATGAGTCAAGCGAGATCTTCATTCCATCATCACTGTTTAATCAATCGATAATCCTCTAATTATCAATTTTTATTTGCATTTAGCTATACTGACTCAGAAAGTTTATCCATTGGCGAATGATCAAAATAGAGGCGTCTTTCAATTTTACTTTATTTGGATTCGTTCCAAATGAGAAATTATTTTTCATAGAATTTCATGCCCTAATTTTGTTGTAAAACACACTCACACTTGTCAAATTTGTATTTATTAGATCCATTATCTGAGTGTAAAAATTATTTTTTCTTAGAAATTAGTATATGATTTCTTTAACAGAAAGAAAGATAGGGAAAAAGAGAGAAAGAGAGAGAGAGAGAGAGAGAAAGAAAGAGAGAAAGAGAGAAAGAGAGAAAGAGAGAAAGAGAGAAAGAGAGAAAGAGAGAAACAGAGAAAGAGAGAAAGAGAGAAAGAGAGAAAGACAGAAAGAGAGAAAGAGAGAAAGAGAGAAAGACAGAAAGGGAGAAAGGGAGAAAGAGGCAAAGAAAGAAACAAAGAAAGAGACAAAGGAAGAGACAAAGAAAGAGACAAAGAGAAAAAATGATGTGCTTGAAAATCCAGCAACTCAAAATAAAGACCGTACCATAGCCAGGGGGGGGCTTGACTGGGTTTATGGGTAGCTGATGGCCGAGGTTATGAATACATGTTAAGCAGTAGGTCCAGTCACTAAATAACCTTAGTTGCTGATGCGTCTTTAATCTTAAATCCTTACATAATAGTACCAGAATATTGCATTTGATTTTTTGATAGAATAAGTAAAAAAAAAAATTTTCGAGTTCTCTTTTTTTGCATTAAAACAAAAGTAAAAGTTGTTCCAGTCAAATATTTGAGCTAATCTGATTTGATAGAAATTTGCCTAATAAATTTTATAGACTTCCTTTTCAGCTAGAAATATTATCGACTATACATGCAATATCGTTATACCACCATACATGTACAAGTTTTTATCGCACAAACTAACTGAAATCGATGTTTATCTCGCAGCGATTTATCGAATCGTGTTTTTTGTTCGTTTTGTCACGCCCTGTAACGTGCAGGCGATGTATTGAATAGATAAGATCGATTCGCGATTTTTCATGTTTCATTTTATTCTACGTTGGTACAGTGGGCTTTGATATATTCACTGTCAATAGTTTATATCCAATTTATGTTTATAAAAACTATACTAACTAACACAGAAGAATGAACACCATAAATTAGTTAGTTATTTTATTCTCTTTTGGTCCGAAGGTGTCTACATCAAAAGAAATAAACTATCAAATTTGGGGACTGTGAATGAGTAATAATGTGTTGATACCCCTCAATTCGTTACACACTCACTGACTCATCGAATGAGATGGTCGATTTGAACTTGGTGGTATCTAAATCCATTTGATAATTTTGCTTTTGGAATCTTCGATGCTAAATAAAAACATTATAATGAATTTTCCACACCCTCCAAAGTGTATTGATATTCTTGGACGAGCGTTTCGCTAATCAAGTTAGCATCATCAGGAAATGAGACAAACACATGCTTAATCTATTTTGTTTACAAATTACACCTAATTTTTAAGTGTTCACTAGCCACTGGAAGATTCCTTTGCCTCTATTTACAAACATATTCATAAAATTTTTACTCCACCCTGGGATGTTCCCCTAATTTTAAAGTTTTTCTGTTAGAAATACCCGTAAGTTTCGATGTTAAATTTGAAATACTCATTTTCTTTTTTTTAATTGCACAAACGATGTGTTCTCCTTGCTAAACTTACCCATTTAAATTATGAGTTAAAATGGCTCGAATGTACTTTATTACAATTACCTAGTGCTTTAGTGGTACAAGCCGGAGAAGTACAGAAAGTTGTCCATTAACTCGAAGTTGTCATTGTTTCCAGTATAAAATCTCTCATGTAAAATTTCTGCTGTTCACCGTAGTCCGGTTCAAATTAAGAGGTTTTTGCTCATAACTGAAAGTCTTCTATTTGGTATTTCTTTAGGCGACTAACAGACTGTGCTATATATTTATATAAAAAATATCAGTCCATACAAAGTGTCTTTCGAATTGAGCTGATTTTCTAATTTTTGAATAAAACAGAATTTGCGTTGATTTCAAAAAACTTTTTATTGATAACTCGAATAATTTCATCTTTTAGTCCAAGAATCGAGTTTGGACATAGACCTGGCTTTTCACGTCAAGAAAATAGTCCTACGGTGTCAAATCACATGATCTTGGTGGTCAAAAAACATCACCGTTTCTTGTAATTACTTGTTCACGAAATTTTTCTCTTATAAATCAATTGTTTCATTGGCAGAGTGAGGTGCAGCGCCATTCTGTTGGAATCACATATCCTCCAGATCAATATTATTTAATTCAGCCCACAAAAATCCAGTTATCATCTCACGATATCGAACACCATTCACAGTTACAGCATTCTGAAAGAAATACAGCCCAATTACACCTCCTGACCATTATGTACATGTGTACATGTGAACGTGTATACATGTACGTTTAGGTGTACGTGTACACATGTACACTATCAATCGTGGATTTTTCTTACTTCAAATGTGATTTTGGTTGACCAAATGAAATTTTGCTTATTAACATAGCCACCAATTTGAAAATGTGCTTCATCTGAAAAGATTATTTTTGCGAAAAATCATCTATTTGTTCTTTAATTCAAATGACAAATACACGAAATTTGGGGTGTATTAACTACCGTAACTAGCTTTAGTTCCTGTGTTATTTGAACCCTATATGCCTTCAGAGCTAAATCATTTCGTAAAATACACCAAGTCGTAGATTCACTGAGTCCAAATGGTTGTAAATGACAACTAATGGAAATTTCTGGGTCTTCAGCAACCCAGTACACATGTACACTATCAATCGTGGATTTTCCTCACTCTAAATGTGACTTTGGTTGACCAAATAAAATTTTGCTTATTAACATAGCCACCAATTTGAAAATGTGCTTCATCTGAAAAGATTATTTTTGAGAAAAATCATCTGTTTGTTCTTTGATTCAAATGACAAATACACGAAGTTTGGGGTGTATTAACTACCGTAACTAGCTTTAGTTCCTGTGTTATTTGAACTTTATATGCCTTCAGAGCTAAATCATTTCGTAAAATACACCAAGTCGTAGATTCACTGAGTCCAAATGGTTGTAAATGACAACTAATGGAAATTTCTGGGTCTTCAGCAACACAGTACACATGTACACTATCAATCGTGGATTTTCCTCACTCTAAATGTGACTTTGGTTGACCAAATAAAATTTTGCTTATTAACATAGCCACCAATTTGAAAATGTGCTTCATCTGAAAAGATTATTTTTGAGAAAAATCATCTGTTTGTTCTTTGATTCAAATGACAAATACACGAAGTTTGGGGTGTATTAACTACCGTAACTAGCTTTAGTTCCTGTGTTATTTAAACTTTATATGCCTTCAGAGCTAAATCATTTCGTAAAATACACCAAGTCGTAGATTCACTGAGTCCAAATGGTTGTAAACGACAACTAATGGAAATTTCTGGGTCTTCAGCAACACTTTCATGTACCAAATCAATATTCTCTTGTGAACAACCACTACGACTATATATTGATCTTCTTTTATATTCCACCGAATCAGTTTCTTAAATTCAGAACCCATTAAATTTTTGAACAATTCGATTAATAGTGCTTTTAGATGGTCTAAAAACCCATTTTCCCATTCAGGTCATAAAACCCATTTTCATAAAATAATAATTTTCATAAAACAATTTTAATACGTTGTTGTATTGTGTACGACTCCATTGTAATAAATGTTATACATTACACTTCTGAAATGACACTAGATCTAGGCAAATTCACAATGCCATCTGTATCTTATTCAAGATTAAAAAAATACCGCTGAATTTGAAAGAACTCTTATATATGGCTTTTATGGACTCAAAAGGACATTCAGGAAGTGATTTTCTCAATCGAGGATATAGGAAAACGTCACGCGGCGCTATATCTGGGGATATTCTAGCACATCTGGTATATTTAGTAGTGAAATCTCGTGCTTATATCATATCTGGTAGTTAAATTACGCGCTTTACTTACCCAAATGTTTAAAACAAAAGTCACCTTACTTTTCGATCGTAGATATATATCTTTCAAATAACGATTAAAGCCTCATTTTTAAAAGAACGCTGAATACCTTCAACAAATTTGAATTTTGAAAACAGAATAAAAAGCTTCTTTAAATTGTTTCCGGCATAAATTTACCTGCGTCAGAAAGACCAATTAGTTTGTATTTTCACTTGATTTGCTTGAATTTTCTGTCAAAACTGATTTATACTTGGCTAATGTAAAATTAATGCTTGCATATATGTATAGTGAATCGAAACAAGTTGCGCTAATGAACCGGAAAAATAAGTCTCGCCCCATTTTTACGCGAAAACTTGAAACTGATAAAACAAATAAAGTAGAGAAAGTACTTCGGTCGATAAATATTTATTCACTTTGAATAGGCCCATACAAATAACTTTTCTTCAACGCCAAACTCAATGACTTGAGGAGTGCGAAATTACTTATAAATATTATTAATAACCCAGCAGTAGTTGCACTTTAAGTATTGTATCTTTGGTTATAGTGTACGATTAAATATACTCTAAGGATTGAAATAATAGCATTACCGGGCTAGGAAATAAAATGTATCTAAAGCATACTGATTGATTTCATTGATTGATTTCATAGCAGCATATGATAGTATAGACAGAAAGAAACTTTTCCAAATTCTATGCGAATTTGAAATTCCATTGAAACTTATCAATATAATTAAAATAGCAATTAATAACATCAGACTGACAGTAAAAGTTGAGACAAGTGCCCCCGCGCCCCATTTAACATCCGAGAATTATTAGTACAAGATGATGCGCTAGTTCCTATTGTTACTATATGCCTATTGTTTAAATTGGTCCTTCAGAGAGTGTTTGGTGATGCTGGCCTTAACGTAAGAAGGACTATCTTTAACAATTCAATACAAATGACAGCTTATGCTGATGATCTGGATCTGGATATGGTAACAAAAAGCATGACAAGAATGAGGAAAATAAATATCCAGAAACTTGCCAATACAGTGGACTTAGCTATTAATAAAAAAATAAAATATGCATGTAATGATCTCAGAAAACCTGAAAAATTTTCCTGACAACATAACAATTGGCACTTATACCTTTCTTGGATTTGACCAATTCGAATACTGGGTTTATCCATAAGTAGGAACAACATGTCTACCGAAATTAGTAGGCGCATACTGCCTGCGACTATTCGCTATACGCTATTCGCTATACGACTAGGGACTTCAAAAAACGCACGAAAATGTATAAAACACTAATCCGGCCTGTACTGAAGAGAAGCATGGAACCTATCCAAGAATGGTCAAATGTTCTAAGTCTTTGAAAGAAAAGTCTTGAGACAGATCTATGGGCAAATTTGCAAAAATAATACATGGAGAAGTAGATATAACCATGAACTTTACATGGCATAAGAATGGATAATACTAACCAAACAAAGAGCATCTTTAATGCAACGACGGAGACTTAAGTTACGGTGGGAGGAAGACAGCGTCAGGGATGATTCTCGTAACATTGGAGTAAATAGCTAGAAAAGAGCTCCCGAAGACAGGGATAGCTGGTGAAACAAGCTTGTGGAAGCCAAGACCCGTACGGGGGTGTAGAGACATAGAACGAGAAGAAAGAAGAATGTTTTCTGCTGCATTTACATTATTAGCATTTGGTATTTGGCCATAAAATATTGTAGAGGAAGTCTATTTATATATTTCATATGAAGAACTGTCAGGTAGAAGAGTTTTATTGATGAATAGCCCAGAGTTGTGTCGCAAGCTTCCCTTGAGTTTGACCAATATTTTCAGCAAATTTCAAAAAAATATCCAGGGTAATTCTTGTGGTTGATACCAATGTTTTCGAACCGAGAAAACACAAGTTCTATCCCCACAAAACTAGTATCTGTTTTTAAACGTTCCTTATTCGTGGTATACGTACGTTCCTTATCAGTGGTCCTTTTTTAATTGAATTGCAAATAAGCAGTTGAAAGCTGCAAATTGCAGTATCAATTCTGTAAATATTGCTTATTAATAGTCGTCCTGTTCAAGCTGTTTCGTGAACTTATGTCCCCCGCTTTATTAAATTAAATTATGGTTTGAAAAAATAGTAATACACACTTTAAAATCACAATAGAACAAGATACTATTTGGAAAAGGGGGGAATATCCATTTCGGAAGGTCTAGTTCATTATAAACAGTCTGAGCAATCTAACCGCGGACGTTCGCAGTATAATCTGCATTGTGACGTGCCCATTAGTTCCGAGTATATATATATTTATATATATATATATATATATATATATATATATATATATATATATATATATATATATATATATATATATATATATATATATATATATATATATATACATTCATCGATCTAAAATGTTATCTAAAGGATGAAATTTCTTGTGATGATGCATTAATAATGTTAGGAAAGTGTTATGGTTAGTTATATGCCAACATTTTTTTTTCAAGTGGTACAAGAACGGTAGTGATGGTAGAGAAACAGTTAAAGATGAATCTCGTTCAGAAAAAAATCCATGTTGACCAATGATGGAAACATTACAAAAATCAAAAATATTGTACTGAATAATCACTACTAAACGTCGCTGCAAAACGTTCAAATTTGTGGCAAAATAATACCTGGCTTTTGCATCTGGATAACGCATCAGCATATCGCAATATATATTCGTAAATTTTTCGTTAAAAATCAAACAAATACCTTTCCACAAGCACCATATTTACTAGATATGACACCCTGGACCTTTATTTTTTTCTATCGATTGAAGAACCAGCTTCGTGAGCGCTTGTGTTAAGCCCCACTACAGACTTGGTTTGGCGTTGAATGGCTTCTAAGCCATTCAACGCTAAACCAAGCCGAGGTCAAAAGAGTTTGCAGATCTCTGAAGAAAATATCAGAACTCGAGTATAAAAATGATTTCAAAGACTGGAAAAAACGTTGGAACAAGTGTATTGTAGTGAGAAGCGTTTAACGAGACCAGCGAGTAAATAAATACATTGTGCTTTATTTAAAAAGTCGCCTTGCTTTTTGAGTATAGTAGGATATTTTTAGGAATTGTGTCCATATAGCTTTCGTTCCTTAGGTAAGTCAGAGAATACCCAACAAAAATGAGAAATAACAAAATTGTGTATATTTTTGTTTAAAAATATTTAAACACCAAAGTTTTGCAGGAAAATGTTATACTGTTATCGGATAAATGACCCGAGTCATCTACCCACAGAACCCACAGAAAATTTTCAAAGGAACGATGCTGTTTGTATGTCACCAAATTTATAAATATAAATCAAGCTTGTTATTAATACCTAATACTAATTTTACCTTCCAATAAAAAATATTAAAATATAATTAATATATATAATAAGAGATTTCTATCATTAACATCGAACAGGCTTGAGGGCGACACCATAAAAATGCGTCGAATGAGTAACTCTAACATGGAAGAAAATAGTCTGCTCGGCCTTTTGATGCAACATATAAAATCAAAAAAGCTGAACAGCTCAAAGAAGTTAAACATTTATTGGCCGAAGTAAATAACCATATAAATTTATTCTCTATTACATTTAAATAAAACATAATTTTTAGGTCGCTATTTAAGAGAGGATGTTAATTAAACTAGATAATCTTTTGAGAAAGAACGTCACGAAAAACTAGAAATCGCGTATCAGAAGCGATTGTACCAGCAGATTATTTAAACAATACCCATTCTAATTTTTGATTTAACCAATGTGCTACTGATAGATTCTGAAGTCAATCAACAATTTCCAAACGATTTCATAGAAGGTACATACGAGGGCATGTCATGGACATATTTTGTCAATAATCCTCTCGCTACCACAACATCCAATCCGGTCTCTTAATAATGAACGAACGTGCAAAAAAATTATCTGAAAATTTACACCCGCCTTCGTGAAATGAATTTTTAGCGAGCGAACGGAGGAAAGAAAAAAAGGCAAATCGCCCGAGGCCACCCAGATAAATTAGTGCCGATACCCGGCCTTTTTTTTGTTTCACCGGGCGCAGCGGAAACCTTTTGCTCGGATGGTTATTTTTAAATCGAGATTGGAAAATCGCAGATAGCTTTGATAAAGCGTTCATTTATTATGCATTTGTGAAGTGAACGTGTACAAACTTTCGGAACTGATTTACTGTGTCGAATATTCCTGGTAATAATGAATAATAACTATTGACTTAGCATTAATACACTTTCCACTTTATTTTCTTCTACTCTACTTAGCAGTATTAGAAGCTGGATTAGCAAGTCTTCGAAATGATTATAGTGAGACTGAGATAAACAAATATGAAGCTAGTCTAAAGAATTCATCCACATGATCTTAATTTATTGTAAGTTTTCCCAATAAGTTGTTCATCTTCGTTTCCCAATATGAATTTATGCAGGATGTAAAGAAAAGCACTTTGGAATATTTAGCCAACGATTCTTCGCATCATTTTAAAGAAAACAATTCCTTCAAACAAGGATCGAAAACTTAAGGGTTTAAAAAGAAAAACAGTTGCAACGGCGACAGCGAGAAATAAGACCTAAAGTGGAAGAACAAATTTTACATCTTGTGACAGAGGATTTTACCAGAAATGTTGCGCGACAAGTTAGAGTTTCCCGTTAGATTGTTCATAGGCCATTAAAAGAACAATTACTTTACCCTTATCATGTATTGTATGAGTACAATCACTCTTACCCGCAGATTTTTCATACAGACAAAAATATTGTAAATGGTTTATTGGTCAAAAACAAAGGAATCTGATTTTTTTTATATATTTTATTAACCGACGAAGAATTTTTCACGAAGAATGGGATGGCGGACATTTAGAACCGTTAATTTAATAAAATAATCAATCATGTGTTTCTTAATACGACGTGAATCGTTTAAAACGTGTAATGTGATAAATTGGAGCTAGTAATTTTAACTTTGATATTAAACGACAATAATGGGTAAGTTTTTTTGTAACAAAAACCAAATTTATAAAAACGTATGGAATGAATCGCTACGAAAATATTACATTTTATTTTCAAATAATACCTCAAAAGGCCAATGAAACAAAAAACTGAATTTCAGTCCATCGAAATTTTAAAAAAGTAAAAAAAAAGTTTTGATCTGTTTTTGTTCAAAATGTTGTAAAGAATCGTTGGTTAAATTTGCGAAAGTAGTCTCTTACACTCTAGAGGTATATTATAAACCTTAAGAGTAGTTGTGGGCATATATCAATTTTCATTCGGATCATTCAAAGACAATTACCATACTAGATATTGTGAATTAAGGCAATTGAGTTCATAGTTTGTATAAATCGTGTATATAAAACTTTGGTGTGCGAGTAACCAAACACTGTCCCAAAAGACAGTTGCCATGATCTTTCGTGCTGAAAATGTCTGTTTGGTTTTTACTCTAGCCGGTGACCATGTGTGTCGCCATTCCATTAAATGTTGCTTGGACTCAGGAGTCGTATGAGACACCCAAGTGTCATCTCCTGTAACGTCATCTCCTCCTACGATGTGGTCTAACAAATCATCTCCTTCCTGATTATATCGAGCCAAAAACGACAAAGCACAGCCCAATCTCTCTGTTTTGTGACCGTCAGGAAGCAGTCTTGGAATCCACCGAGAATACAATTTTCGATAATTTAGTTTCGCCGAAACAATGATATACAATACTGATTTTGAAATCTGTGGAAATTCACTTGATAACTTTGAAATCGTGAATCATCGGTTCTCTCGAAATTTGTTATCTACATCTACATTCTTGGTCTAAACCAAATTTTCAGAAATCAGGAAAAGGTCGGTCAGGGGTGGCTCATGCACATTAACGCGTCCATCATTGAACATTCTCATCCACTTTCAAACTTAACTGTCACTCATAGCAATATCACCGGAAACCTCACAAATCTGACGGTGAATTTCCGCTGCTGCCAAGTTTCTTGCACTCAAGAATCGAATTACCGATTGTATCTACCAGTCGGTGGGTGACTCAATTTTCTTAAACAGCATAAACTTCTACAGCTCAGCACTCAGATAGACGATACGACTGCAAATGGCGCTTAAAAGCATGTTGGGAGCAGACGCGCAAGCGCACTTTGGAGATTACGCGTCATTTTCACACTCATTCACAAAAGGACCTTATTAAAAAAAATACCCCTCGTATTTTTAAAGTCGTGCCCTATCCAAACACAGTGTTTTAACAGCTAATGCGCATAATTAATAAAGCATCTTTTGCCCAAATGTGTTGAGGTGTTATTTTAGTACGTTTATTACAAAATGCCTACATAAAAATCCAAAGATAACCGTCTCTTTGTGAAACCAGAAAATTATCTCTAAAGAACCTAAGTTTTTTACATCTCCTCCAATATCCTCCTAATCTGAATCGACCAAACAATACTCTAAGTTCATCTACAGACTGCCGTTAATGTTTATGATTTTTTTAATATGGGTCACAGTGTAAAAAACCGTCGCCATTCAGTTGCAAAAACCATTAGCACCTTAAAACCGTAAAAGATCGCATCTTTACGAGCTGACCATGGTACATTTGCATTTGTATTGTTTCTGGCTAACCATGACTCGTAAAATATAATGGTATTCATCAACAATCGAAAGCTTTATCTGAACGTAATCAGTGATATGATAATTAAATGCTCAAAGTTAACACCGCAAAAAGATATGTTTGCTTTTTTGCTATATTATCATCATTTTTATTTAATTAGAATAATATTGTTTGAAGAGATAAATTCAAATGTTTGTTTTTTTAAGAGTAACGATTTTTTTACATTAAATCCAAAACAGATTTTTTCACTGACGGATGTTGAACTGGGGATTTTTTTCAATTGACATAGTTCAATTCTTTTATTGGAACTTTCGGTGTGAAACACTAAACTTGAAAAGATTTGCCTCCAAACATCAAATCACTTTTTATAAACTTCTCGACGCGCGTTTGTTTAACCATGTTAGCATCATCAGGAGATAGTTTAATCAATTATAAAACTAAGTAATTAATTCTAAAAATATTTTTTATTTATATTAAAACTGTACTTAATGAAGCGTGTAAAAATCATGAAATGTGAAGCTAAGCGTTACATTAACAACTGAAAGAGTTCACTGAATGGAATAGGTCCATTATCCCGGTTCATCGTTTTCTGAGATTTCTCTATTTAAATGCTTTCATACGCATCTAAAGCCCTATTATTATTTACACTTTTAAACAAATATTAAATAACAAATATCTATATCATGATCATGTTCGAGTGCATGTTCGGCAACAAAAAATTTTTCATTTCTCCCATATCTAATACAGGCAATGTTTTATTTATATCCGATTAATATAGATCTTGTAGGTTGTCCAATATACCTTCGATCATAGGCTTGACAGCTAGTCTTATAAAACTCGATTTTTTATGTTGATATGTTGGATTTTATGAAACAAGTTGTGACTAAAGGTACATTAGATAAACTAAAAAACCCATATTAACCCAAAATTAACAACACATGTCCACTTTAGGTGGAGGAGAAATAAAAAATCTTGTGTTGCTCAACATGCACTCGAACATGACCATAATGTAAGACTTGATACAAGTGTAAATAATAACAGAGCTTTGGATGCATATGAAAGCATTTAAAGAGAAAAATGTAAGAAAATCATGACCCGGAATAAAGGACTTATTCCAGATAAAGGACATACGGTTGTAATATAAATAGAACGTAGTTTAGTTTTAGAAATATATCAAATCATCTCCTGATGAAGCTAAGATAGTTAACGAAACAAGAAACACAAGTTTTTAATAACAAGATTGTTTCTGAGTACATGTCCTTAACAAGATTATGTATGATGCAGAATTGTTTTCAGCATAATAACAGGTTTTACGAACAACACGAAGGAACTGCAATGGGCAATCATGTCACCATTTTTAGCCAACTTATTCATGAGTAAACTTGAAACCGAGGCGAACGATGAATTCAGTTACTTTCCGAAGGTATGGTTAAGATATGTGGATTACGTCTTAGCAATTTTTGATTAAAAAAATTAAAACTTAGATAATTTGTATTAAAATCGTAAATAGTAAATATCAAAACATAGTATTCACGTATGAATTCGAAAACTTCCAAAATAAGTTGGCTAGTTTAAATTTTATGGTAAATAGATTAATCAATTTGTCTTTAAACAAAGATAATTATAAGAAAAAAAAAATAATTATGGAGGGATCCGAAGTGAACGGTTATAATATGAACATTAAAGATAAATGAATTAGAAAACATAAGTTTAGAAAATTATTGAAATAATCTTCGACTTTTCAAAAAGGATCAGAACAGTTTGATGTCCAATTAATGCGAGGGTGAGACAACATTTTCAAATAAGTGGACATTAAGGTTTTGTACAAACCATATAATAAATTAAGAGAAGTCCTGAGTAATCCAAAGAATAAAGTAGATCAACATGAAAAGTGGGGTATTTACGAAATTAGTTGTCAAGATTGTGATGACACATTGTCCATACTAGATATTGAAGAAATAAAAAATCTTGTATTGTCCAACATGCAATTGAACATGGTCACAATATAGATATTACTAATTTAAGACTGGTTAAAAGTGAAAAAAAACAATAGGGCTTTGGACGCGTATGAAAGCATTCAAATAGAAACATGTAAGAAAATTATGAACCGGGATAAAGGATTTATTTCGTTCAGTCAACTTTTAACGTAACGCTCAGTAAACTTCACAGTTCATGATTTTTACACGCTTCATTAGGTAGGTTTAACATGTAAATAGAACATAATTTAGTTTTAGAATTAGATTAAATCATCCCCTGATGATGGTAACATGGTTAGCAAAACGTGCGTGGAAAAGTTAAAAAAAAAAGTGATTTGGTGTTTAGTGGTAAATCTCTTCGAGTTTTGTGTTTCACACCGACGGTTCCAATAGAAGAATTGATCTTCGAGTTCAGTCTAGTGTTTATTTCCTAGTTATATAATGTTTTGTTTTAACATTTGACAAATTGAATAGTTGCTATTTATTAAAAAGGCGTCATATGAAAATATTCATTTGTCAAAAATGATTTTTGTACATCACTTGATGTGTTTGATCGATATAGAAGGGTGTAACAAAAGTATTTGCATTTTTGTGGTACTTTTACAGCACTTCGGCATCATTTGTTTGCCTCAGTTACCTTGAAGCCTTGTTTAAAAGAATGTTCTAAAGTTGCCTTCATTTTGCGACTCATTTAATTCGTTTTCAGGTTTCTGTTAAAAACCGCCGACTGAATGTTTCACAGTGGAATCTTTTTAATATTGAAGAAGAAATGTTTATATGTCGGAGCAAAAAGTTGGACTCGAATTAAACCTCTGAGCAGTAAAGTGTAATCCTTTAGCAATAAAACTTTAGCAATAATCCTTTAGCAAAGTAATAAATCACAAATAACACATTGGTCAATAGGTCTCCGCTCTAACAAATAAAACACAACACTATTTCAATATATTCTCATTTCATCAATATATTCCCATTTCATCAATATATTCTCATTTCATCAATATATTCTCCTTGAAGAGGAGTACAATCATTCCAATGCTTTTCTAACATTTCTACACCTTTTTAATAGAACGATTTCTCTTTCTCTTCAAAATATCGTTCTGTTTCTTTTCAGCGAGCATTTTTTGGAGGTCTGAGAACAGGAAATAGTCACTGGGGGCCAGATCTGGAGAATACGGTGGATGCAGAACCAATTCGAAGTGCAATGCATGCAATTTAGTCATCGTCGCCGACGATTTGTGACACGATGCATTGTCTTGGTGAAACAGCCCTCTTTTTGTTTATTTGGAGCCTTTTTTGGGAAGCTCCTCCATATACACCAATAACGCTATGTAATATTGACTATTGATGGTTTTACCTTTCTCGCGATAATCAATCCCATTTACATCCCCCCGGAACAATATCACATTCACATTCCAAAACACAGAGGCCATACCGTTACCTGCTGATGGTTGTGTTTGGTGTCTTTGGATGGCTTTCACCGGCTGCTGTCCACTCAGCTGACTGCCGATTTGACTCCGGAGTGTAGTGATAGATCCATGTTTTATCCATTGTCAGATACCGCATGAAAACTTTTCTTTTTATTTCGTTAAAACAGCTCCAAACATTGCTCAAAATCAACAATACGTTGTTGTTTTTGGTACGTTGTGAGCAAGCGCGGTATTTTCAAATGTTCATGCAATATGGCGTAAACACTTCCTCTCGATAATATCATGATATCAGCTATCTACTGCAGCTTTACTTTACGGTTTTGCGAAATAATTTTGTGTTTTTTTTCTCATGTTGTCTGGTGTAACTACCTCATTTGGACGTTCAAAGTGTTCAGCATCATCTGTCCTTGTACCACCACGTTTGAATTCAGCGTACCAATCAATTATGGTTGATGTTCCTGGGGCAGCGTCTAGGTAATGTTTATCAAACCACTGTTTTTCTTCAACGGTATCTTTCTTCAGCAAAAAGCAATGCTTAACCAGTACACGAACTACTTTTTTTCCATTGTCTTGAAAATAACAAAAGTAGCGTCAGTTAATGCACGACAACTTAGAAACTAGTAGTCAGATTGTCATGAAATTTTGGCACATGACTTTTGTAGGTTGAAACAATGATAAGGATTTTTCGTAAGTGACGCCATCTATATGTCATACCAGGAAGTTATTGACCGATGTGTTAAGAAAGATGGTATTAACATTTGAAACTAATAAATTTGTTTTCAATGTAAAATGCCCTGCAATGGTTTTGCACAAGAAATATTGCACAATTCACTAGAGATATTAATGTAGTTGTGAGGGTGTTGAAGACTGTTTAAACCATAAATTCTAAACAAACAAGTCTAAACGACAATTTTACCACTTACTAAAATGTGACATTATGCACTTTGTGCCATATATAAACTTCTTAACATAATTATTGACGATAAATTTACAATTTTAAATAAAGTTTACAAAACTGTAGAGAACGTAAAAGAGATTAGTTTGAAGATGAACTAAATATCCAAAGTAGCCAAAAAAGGCGGATAATTATGTTGAGGATCTTATCAGAACTGTGAAGGGCAGGGACCAGTTGCCGATCATAGCTCCCATCACAGTGTAGATAAAATCACGACACCTATAAATGGGCTACGAAAAGAGATAGCTTTGATTTTTGCTACATTTTTTTTCTTAAATCAGGTCATTAGGCTAATCTATAATTAATAACATTTTTCCTTCATTAATAATTCTTATTTTATGCTAACAAATATTTCTTCTAATATAGAAGAATTATTGTTTTTTCTGTTGTAATTTTTCATGCAAACGTTCTAATTGCTCTCAACATATTGCGGATGTGATTGTTTTAGTTTAGTTTGAGATCGAAATTTATTGCACTCAATACGTGGCACCTAATAGAAGAAGGATTAGTCTGAAACCCAATTAATCCCGTTAGATTTGTCTGATTTATCTGCTCATTACCTTGTTCTTGTTATAATATAATAAATTATTTACATCACAGTTCTGGTAATAAGCCGATCAAACAACTGTTTCCGAGTATAATACAGCATTAACACGTATATGTTTACTTGCCGTAGTTCATTAGTTAGTGTTAATTGGCGCGACGTTCAATTTCGTAATGTAAAATTGAACGAAAGTTAAAATTGGTTCTCCCGCAACTATTCCTGAAAATTGTATGAAGGAATCATTATTACAATTTAATAGTCTGACGCTAAATAACCTACATTAAATTAATCTTGAATAAAATAGGAGATATTGGGGGATAATTATTAAATTACACTGGGCAAATGCTAACTTTATTCTTTGTTTGACAATGAATAATACTATGATGTTATAAAACTATTTACGTTCTTTCCTTTGTTAATAAATAAAAGATTATACTGCATTGCCCTGGAGCTTAACCCGATTTCAACTTTTTACACCGTCATATAAAAAATGTCTTCTTCGATATTTTAGTAGATTCCTTCTTCAGTAAATTTTATCGGGCCCGACATATTCGGATTTTCATCTTTTCAAAGCATTAAAACTACTTCTTTGGTCGAGTTTTCTTCGATCTTGGATTATCTTAAACTTGACAAAAATGTATAGAACGCGAGATTAGTTTGAAGATGAAATTTATATTATTCTTTTATAAATAAATATCAAAGGTAACAGAAAACTTAACAGAACGATGAAGGGCAGGGATCAGTTGCGGATCATAGGTTCCAGCACGGTGCATATCGAATCACGATACCTAAAAATGGGGTACGAAAACAGAGAGATAGCTTTAATTTCTCCTACATTTTTTTTTAGAATCAGGTCATTAGGCTAATGTATAATTAATAAAAAAATTTCTTCATTAATAATTCTTATTTTATGCTAACAAATATTCCTTCTGCTATAGAAGAACTATGGGTTTTCTTGTAAGTTTTAATGTAGATAATCTAATTGCTCTCAACATATCGCGGATGGGATTGTTTTAGTTTAGTTTGAGATCGAAATTTATTGCACTCAATACGTGGCACCTAATAGAAGAAGGATTAGTCTGAAAGCCAATTAATCCCGTCAGATTTGTCTGATTTATCTGCTCATTACCTTGTTCTTGTTATAATATAATAAATTATTTACATCACAGTTCTGGTAATAAGCCGATCAAACAACTGTTTCCGAGTATAATACAGCATTAACAAGTATATGTTTACTTGCCGTAGTTCATTAGTTAGTGTTAATTGGCGCGACGTTCAATTTCGTAATGTAAAATTGAACGAAAGCTAAAATTGGTTCTTCCGCAACTATTCCTGAAAATTGTATGAAATAATCATTATCACAATTTACTAGTCTGACGCTAAATAAGCCACATTAAATTAGTCTTGAATAAAATAGAAGAAATTGGGGGATAATTATAAAATTACACTGGGCAAATCCTAACTTTATTCTTCGTTTGACAATGTATAATACTAGGATATTATAAAACTATTTACGTTTTTTCCTTTGTTTATGAATAAAGGATTATAGTACATTTGCCAGGAGCTTAACCAGATTTCAACTTTTTACTCCATCAAAAATTCCTTCCGAAAAAATTCCTTCTTCAGTATTAACGTGATTCACTTCAAGGCTATTGATACCATTTGTGAGATTTACAAAATTTTGTTACACCCTAGTATACTAACAACAATTAAATATTGCAAAAATATGAAATTACCTATAATACTATTAACCTACCTAGATAGCTGACAATGGCTACTATACCTAGATGGCTGACAATGTTTAGAAGAAGACATGGAAAACTACCAACAAGTACATGGAAAATAGCTCCTCAGATAGAAATAAGTCAAAAATAAAATATATTTTGGTATTTTTGACGAATTTAGAAAAGCTGAAAAAATGGTTTGCTTTAATGAGTTTTATACACAGTTAAAAAATGTATCAAGTTTAAGATTACCCTATATATTAACTATTGTTATTTACGATTTCTTATCACCTCTTTAACTAGTTATCGAAAAAAGTTTTTATCTAGTTATTGTAGTGTGGGAAACTTCTAATTCTCCTGAGAGTTTTCTAGTTCTTGTTCTAAGATCTGCAACTACAGCTGCTCTTAAAATGTCGGTATCGATAAATCGTGGACGAACTTAGCTACCCCTATCTTCAAGACTCATGTCCGGATTTTTTTTAACAAGACCTGAGCGGGATTGATACCTTCTTCCTTTATTTCTTTTATCTCACTGTTTCAATCAGAATATATAAATAAGCGTACTACGAATAGAACTTGAAAAATTAGTTATAGGCACGATATCATTCGAAAATCAACATTTGAGGCACTGCCATCTTCTCGTCTTTCAACTAGAAAAAAACGATATCTAAGATCAGAACATAATTTGTGCAGTTTTCTGAGATAATCCTTGCTTGATAATTCTTCTACTTGCAACAAGTGACTCCAGTAATTCCACACTGGAAATTATATGTAATGCATGCACTTAAGAAATGCAGAACGGCCTGGACAGCAAACCAAATAAAAAAATGAAGAGTGAATTGAAAGCACTACTGGACGAAATATCCTTGTATTCCACTGCTAGAGCTTGGACAGGAACTCACATTAATACCGCAAGACATTTCCAAATCTAAACGTTTACACAAAAGATGAAAATTTAAAAAGGAAAGCAGCCACGGCTCGTGGGGGAAAAACAGGGGGGGGGGGCACGTATAACCAAATTTTAGAATGGGGATAGGGAACTGGGCAGCAACCAACAATTTTACATTTTTAGTATCATACACACACTTTGCTTTGTAGAAATACGAGTGTAACTGTCAGACATCAAATTTTCAAATAGGAACTTAGATAATAAAATGTTGCAAAACTCACCATAGGACCATAACCAATAAATCTGTTTGTAGTTGAAGTCCATCCTCCTAAATTTCTAAGCAGCAAAGTAGTCAATGACTTGATCATTAAAATTTGAAATTGACTTCACAAGTGTTTTTTCAATAGATAGCATGCTAACGCGCACAGCTGCTCCTGGCCCATAGTGTCTCTTAGAACTGTTTTGATTCGTGTGAGGGTAGAGAAATATCTTTCGCTTTCCACAGTCGTCATAGGGACGGTACACAAAATAGTCAGCAATTCCACAGATTCACTAAATGTGGATGTTAAATTGTTTCGAATAAACATTTGTAATAACGGCACAGCCCCACCGTGTTTCATAAAATCGTCCCGAACGTACATTACCGAGAGTTTATTTTTAAATTTTAAGTAAATTACGTTTACAAACAGGTTACACACAATTTGAATGTCTTCATTTGGAAAGACGACTCGATATTCACCAACTTTTTTAATTTCTAATAAATTTGCAGCAGTTAGGTATACATCGAAACTTAAACGTTCATGAATCGGTATGGTTAAGGTATCACAGATTTTCTTGCATATCCTGACATTCGGATTGGGGTCCTCCTTGTTAGTAAATTTCCGTTTCTTTCTGCGATTCTCCCGAATCGTTGTAGATTCTTCAACAGTTAAGTTACCAAATTCTTGATTAATTTGTATTTCTATGTTGTCTCAAAAAGTCGAAAAGCGCGATAGCGAAAAACACTTGACTATTGAGAATAGGGCAACGCCCAAGATATGACGTTTTAAATGCGTTTAATCTCCGGGTTACTAGCAAAGCGATGCATTGCTGTCTTTGTTTTTCGCACGCGATAGGGAAAGAAACAGTAGCGGCACAAACTTGTTTCTGCCCATAGCCCTGTTCTTTAATCGGTGTGCTTCGGCAACCCACGACCTATTTCGTTACTGCGAATGACATTATGGATGTTAGACTATAGAAGTCGCAAGAAGCGTGATCATAGACAGAACTTTTGTAGAATACTAGACAGAATTTTTCAGTTCATTTTGATTTTTTTAGGTAGGGCACACGCCTACGTGCCCTTATGGGCCAACCGCCACTGAAGGAAAGTCGTTCAGTTTCTTATGAACTCACAACTGAGAATAACAGTAGGCGTTTTGATATTGTTGTGTCATTGCTCTCCAGATTTAAGAAAGAGAACTTCCTGCATATGATTGACTCATGATAAAAAGTGATCAGTCTACGATAATCCAAAGAGAAGAGAATAGTAGGTAAATCCTGTTGAACCATCAACAAGTACCCCAAAATCAAATATCCACGCAAATCAAAAGTGTGTTGCCAAATATATATAGTATGACCAGCAGGATATTGTTCATTATGAGCTGCTCTAATCTGGTCATACGATCATTGTTGATCGTTATCAGCAGCAACTGATTTGTATTAGTGACACTCTAGAAGAAAAAAGGACAGTATATATTAAGAGAAGAAGTGAAGTCATATTTCTTCAAGACAATAGACGGCCACATGCAGCAAAAAGGTCTCTTTTAATTTCTTTCTTACACACTTAATAATATAATATTTTTTACTTTACATTCACAAGTGTGACAGATAATTTGGATTGTATACTATTCAAAAATGCTTTTTTACAGGTCAAAAATGCTGTTCAGAAAAGTATTGATGCAATACAAATGTATTTTATTTGATTACCTCTCTCGCTTTCTGATATTACATAAAAAACTTTATAATGTTTTTAAATCATCTTTACAATTTTAATTTATAACGCCTGGTAATCATCAAATTTCCATATTTAAAATGCGGCGTTTCATCAACGAGCGCCACACACTTCAATTCAATCAATAAACTTTATGTATACATTGACATTTGGCAGCGGCTAAGATTTATATCTGACTATTTACTGGACGGGATGAAATATGTCCGGTAGTTCATATAATCGTGTACATTGATGACCTTCTGATTCTCACATACGTTTTAAAAGGCCATCGTTAGATTAATACTGGAGCCAGGTGAAATATTTAATATTTTGTTTGGTTGCCACATTAATGAAATGTTCAATATTATTATAGTTGTGAAATGAGCAACATATCTGTTCAATTGTTCATAAATTTAACTAACGATTTTTTACATTATTTTAAAGAATAAAGTTTCTTACAACAAGGGTCAAAAAGTTAAGGATGCCCGAGAAAAAAAAATTCAAGTTATTGAATGACCACTCAAAAAGCTTAGATATATGTGTAAAAGCACATATAAACTCCAAATAAACTAATAACAATTGTTAAAATATTTTTTTAATTACGAATCATACTCTACATCAGCCAAGAACGATGTGGCAATATCGGAACATCGCCGTAACAAATAGTGTTATTTCAAAATAGCGACAAAAATGATTTCAGTGCATGTCAGTGCGTGCATTTAAATCAATTAAAAAACCAAAAATATATTCTGTACGCGAATATCAAGATATGCTTTGTATTTATGGAAAAGCTCTCCAAAATTTCGAAGAGGATAGAGGAATTTACGGGCAACAATATCCAGAAAGGCTCTTCCAATTTTCTAAGTCTGTGTCAACGGCCACGTGGGCACGTGCCCTACCTAAAAAATAAAAAATTGAAATGAGAATTTGATATCATGTTATTTCTACCTGCAAAGTGTATGTATGATACTAAGAAATGTAAAATTTTTGGTTGCGACGCATTTTCCCAGCCCCATTCCAAAATATGGTTATACGTGCCCCACCTGTTTTTTCCGCTGAACCGCCACTGCTTAAGAGATTAATGAAACAAAAAAACTGAATTCGGTTCCATCAAAATAAATACGACATTGCCATTGTTAGAAATTAAAATGAAATTCGGACCTCTTTTCCGAGGAATGGAATGTATCCATTTTGGATACATGTTTTAAAAAAACTTTTTCAAATATATATTTTCAAAATCATTAATTTGAAAAGTGAGAAATGCATATTTATTCAAATGCCATTTTTATATGTTTTCTAAATTATGTGTCCCCTTTTTGTTGAAATTCGAGCGCTCACTAAAAATACCTTTTCAAATATTTAGGAAATCCTAAGAGCGCTAACAAACAAAACTTATCTCATTTAAAGAATTTTTAATTAATGATATTGTCTTCTTGTTGTTAGACAGCCTCCAGAATACGGTCCAATAATCCCTCTCTGATATTTGAAACTTGAGCATACACTAAATATTTCATTACACCCAGATAAAAAATTTAAGGGATTATGGTGAGGATATCTAAGTAGCCATACAACAGGACCACGATGACTAATCCATAATGGATATTTGTTAATCATCAAATTCTTAACACCAATTTTGAAATAATGTGCTGGTTCCCCATCCATTTGAAACGGTCTTTTTTTTATGATTATGGGAAGATCCTCTAAAAGTGTTGGCAAATACTCAATAAGGAACTGTAGGTTATTGTCCGGTATTGTTAGGTTTTTTATGTAAATCTCATAAGAAAAAAGTACGGAACAAGTACCAAATTATCGATTAAACCAGCGCAAACCTTCCGGAAAAGTTCATACTGAAACTTAGATGTACGAGAGTTCCTATTTATATATCTGGAATTGGCAACAATGGTGTTGCTAGGCGCCATCTGATATACAATGTGAAGTTTGACATTGTCAACTGTAAACTCAGAAAGTTTTATCATAGGGATGCTATTTGTGTTGTTTAGTGACTGTTTAGTGAAAATTTCATCACAGTCAAGAAATGGGATTAACTCGTGAGAATTTTCGCGCAATGATTTACTACCACATTCGATGTAGATTATCTCACCAACAGTGCACCGATCAACTCACTTCGACTTGACTGGCTTGACTCAAATCACGTTTGTACTGTGTGAACTCATTTTTTATTTTAAAATGGTCACCGCTAACGGGAAAAATATTGCACAACTGTTTGTCACCGTTATAACAGCTGTCATACAAATGACGGCATCGCCATTTGACGTAACGCTCGCAACCAACGTTTTCTAGGAAACTAACACCATTTGATTTGCTTAGACAACGTTTTAGAGACCTTCATCCACAGCTACATTACGGCCGCTAGATAACAGCACCGTCCTCTTAGAAAACCATAGGTTTAGGAACACGAACTTTCTAGGCAATCCGATATATTAAAAGCATACTTTGTAAATTTAATAAACACGAATAAACAGGTCTTAATTAGTTATATTGATCATTGCACACTGCATATATACACCGAGAGTTAATGAAAATACTGCATATTGTAAAATAAACATTGTTGTGTAAAATAAACATATTGTAAAATAAAATAAACAAAAATTGTGTTTAGAGATTTGTTTCTAACCTAGCAACTTAACACCTAAAAATTGTTAAGTTACCTATGTTGTAAAAATTGCTATGTTTATCAGGGTAATTGAATTCAAGTACAAAGTAGAATTATAAAAAATCCTGATGTGCTAGAACAAACTTTATCATTCTAATCTTGACGAATTAAAGTTTCCAATTACTAGAATCTATTAAATAAATTTATTTGATATTACATCAGTGTTTTTGTCATGTCATCGCTGTTTTTACATAGAGTAGGTCTTATTTCCAAACAAACATGGAAGTAGTGGAAATTTTAATGTGTCCGAGTTGAAGCCGACGTTACCAAACGGGCACTTTGATACAATCTCGGTTTATCTAAACGTTGCCGTTTAATCTAGAGCCACGCACATTATACATACATAAACAGATAGACTATACAATAGGCTACCCCGAACCGAACAAAGATCGGCGGGACCGGTCCGAATTTCTCACGGGCCGTTGATCGATCTCGGATCGTCTCGCGGCCATTTTTCATCGCGCGATGACTGATGCCTGTCTATTTGTTACACGTCAAGAGTGGCAGGCCGGGTTGCGCCCCCCGCTGCCACGAAGTCGTCAGCCTGCGTCAAATACCCCAGACTCGTGTAAGAGAGACTCTACTTGATCTGTTAAAAGACAACTAAAATTTGAAATATTACGCAAAAAAAATGCATTAATTTAATATTACGACGGCATCGCGTGAGTTACTGTCTTTTGTTAGTAATGCCACAATTTATTGTCATATTATGATTGCTTACAGCATATGACAAATTCTCTATGCACACATATCTATCTTCATTATTGAAGATAGATTAGTTTTAAAATAACCATTTGATTTGATGATTCAAAGTCAACTATAAGTTGTGTAGTTACCAGCCCTTGTCCTTAAAAGTCGTCCTAGCGAAGGAAAAAAATTTTTGTTAGATGATTCAAAGTCTGAAATGTGTGCTCGATATGGCAGAAGTTCAATCGCGTCGGGATTTTAGGGATTTTCTTTGTGCTGTTTGGCAGATGAAGTTTGGCGTTGTCTTGTTGTAGTAACCCTCATTACTTACTAATGTTATAATTACTTACTAATGTTATTCTTGGGGGTAATAATCACTTTCTATACATTTTCGCTATCGTTCCGGGAATTGGAGAATTCCATAATAAAAAAAACTTGGTTTTAATGCGCTAATGTGCTAAAGTCATAGAGGCTTTTTCCACTTGCCCAATAGATATAAAACGGCTATCAACCTAGTGACGTTGAAGGGATGGGAAGAGATGAAAATCCAAAAAAGTCTAGTTTCGAGAATACACCGGGATTCCTTGTTGTAGTATGTGGCTGTACGAAATGCAAAAAGCTAAATGGTTTTCCATTTTTCCTATCATATATATTATATACACAGCAACATTATCCTATCATAAACACAGAAACACTTTTATGGTCTGAATATTTGGTTTTGTGATACTGGTTAATGATATACTCGAATATTATACCTCGTTTTGAATCTGAAAAATGAAGCTTTACAATAACTAACAAGGGGAGAAAAATTCTAATACAAATTCAGTTCAGCTATCGATGCATTTCTGGCGCAGCTCTTGCAGATTTTGAAACAATTTGAAACAAGATTTTGAAACAAGTGTCAATCTGGCTTGTTATAATTCAGATTATTTTTGCGGTTAAATAATATTCAAAATATTAACCACGAAATAAGAATTGTGAATATTTAAAAATCATTAGGGGTAAAATCTACTGAAAAAAAGTTAAAATATATCTGAGACGAAGAAATGGTCACTGAAACGGTAACTTGTTAAGTAGAATTTGAAGTGGAACAATGCGGTTTAGATGGCTGACAATTGTCTTCGTCTATTTTTACTAATGAACTGTCTAAAGCAGTGCAAAGTCTGAAAAGTGTGCTCAATATGGCAGAAGTGTAATTACATCGTGTTTTTAAGGCTTTTCTTTTATCTTTTTGGTACATGCGGTTTGGAGTTGTCTTGTTGTCGTAGCCCTCATTTCGTATTAATGTTAAAACTTTTTCCACTTCTTTTGATATGTATTTAAAAAAAAGTAGTACAAATTTACAACTGTCGTACAAGTAGTACAACTGTCGAATGACATATAAAAAAAAACGTGGTGGTTTTAATTTATTACATTAAACCACCACGTCACATAGGATTTTTTCGACTTGCCCAAGAGATGTAAAACGGCTATCAACCTGATGATATTAAAGGGATGGGACGAGATGAAAATCGGGAGCGATAAAATCTCCCAGCCCAACTCGGTGATCGATATTAGAGTCCTTGTTATTGTATGTGGCGGTATAACATGGAAAAAGCTAAATGGTTTTCCTTCTTTCCTATCATATACTTCATATACACTGCAACACTAACCTATCATATACACAGAAACACTTTCTTGGCGTTGGTAATTGGTTATGTGATACCGGTTAATGGTTCCCCAGGATTAAAGCACGAGTCAACCTTTTCAACTTGAAAATACTAGGACCACTTCTCACTAATATTGTACGAAACAGCATTATCTCTTGCTTTCCGAACAATATGACGTACACAAGTGATCTTTCAGTTTCTATTATCAGTTGGCTCAAATACTTGTTTTGAAGCTCAAAGATCACGCTTTAAAATAACTATATGGCAGGAAATTCTGATTCAAATAGGTTCTGCTGTCGATGAAATGCAGGGACTTTTAATTACACTGAAGACCTTATAAAAACCAAGTAACGAGTCTTTCACATTGAGCCGTTTTTTTTTAATTCTTGAATAAAACACAGATGGCATTGTAAATTTGTGTAGGTCTAGTCTTATTTCAAAAGTGCTATATCTAGCATTTATAAAAATGGAGTCATACAAAATACCACAATGCGTTAAAATTGTTAAATTATTTTACGTAAATGGGCGTTCAGTGAAAAATGTTCTTGGAAAATTATGTGATATTTACGATTTGCACAATCGTCCACCTGAAAGCACTATCAATCGAATTGTTCAAAAATTTAAAAAAACCTGGTTCGGGTAGAAGATAAAAGAAGAGCAATATATAGTCGTAGTGGTCATTGACAAGAAAATATTGATTTGATACATGAAAGTGTTGGTGAAGAACCAGACACTTTTATTAGTCGACATTCATAAAAATTTGGACTCAGTGAATGCACAGCATTACATTTTTTACGAAAGGAGATAGTTCTGAAGGCATATGAGGTGCACATAGCACAGGAACTAAAGCTATAAGATCATTCAAAACGTCGTGCATTTGTCACTTTTATCTTTTCAGATGAAGCTCATTTTGAAATTGGTGGGATGTTAATAAACAAAATTGCCGCATTTGGGGGGAGAAAAATGCACGATTGATTCATGAGAAACCTTTACATTCCAAACCAGTCATGGTTTGGTGTGCATTATGCTCACATATGGTGCATATTATGATTCAATTTCCTGAACGAGTTATGGTAAGAAACGGTGATGTTAATTGACCACCAAGATTATGTGATTTGATACCTTTGGACTCTTTTCATTAGGTTAGGTAAAAAGCCAGGTCTATAAGAGCATCCACAATCGATTCCTGAACTAAAGGATGAAATTATTCGAGTCAGTGGTGAGATAGAGTCACGGTTATGCAAAAATCTCATCTAAAATTGGGGCAAAAGAGTGGATGTTTGTGGAACTGCAAGAGTCATACACTATGCTTCAATTATCAATAAAAAGTTGTTTGAATTGAATTCTGTGTTTTATTCAAGAATTTAAAAAATCCTCAAATTGAAAGGCCTTTGACGCAGCTCTTGCAGATTTTGAAGCAATTTGAAATGTTAATCTGGCGTTGAGCTTGATCAACTTCTTGTTAGCTCTCAGTTAGCTTCAGTGCAGCTATCGATGTATTTCTGACGCAGCTCTTGCAGATTTTGAAACAATTTGAAGAAAGATTTTGAAACAAGTGTCAATCTGGCGTTGAGCTTGATCAACTGCTTGTTATAATTCAGATTATTTTTGCGATTAAATAATATTCAAAATATTAACCACCAAATAAAAATTATGAATATTCAAAGATCATTAGGGGTAGAATCTACTGAAAAAAAGATCAAAATAAATCTGAGACGAAGATATGGCAAATGAAGTGGCAACTTATTAACAGTGGCATAACTATAGGGTGACAGGGCTGACAGAATGCCATCGTCGCGTCGCGTCGGAGCCCACGGTCCGAGAGGCCGCGAGCTTAGAAGTAACCTAACATTTTAAACAAAATTTCGTAAAAAATATTAATTTTATATAAGTACTTAAAATCAATTAGTTAGATACAACTAAAGACAGAGAAAAGGATGTCGATCAATTTTAGAACCCTATATCTATTGGTTGTTCCATTTTTTGTCGCGGTACTTTGGCGGCGCGGGCGAGCTAGTGATACTCGGGGAATTCCCGCATTTTATTAACCAAGAAAGTACTTTTTTCGTGGCGCTGGCGGGCTAGCGACGCACGATGTTAGCAGAATCCCGGATTTCTATTTTTTAAGTAGGGAGGACGCTACTACGCATTCTAAAGTTAATTGTGAAAGTTAGATATCAACATGTCTAGTTCAAGAAAATATCAGTGGGAGCGAAAAACGAAAGAGAAGTAGGGGGTCTGAAGAAAAAAATAAAAAATTACCTAAAATTAGTCAGTACTTTAAGAATGATGACTTTATTGATGAAAAAGTGAGTGAACAGTGCTCCGAAAGTGAAGAATTAGACGTAACTAAAAGTAACAGTATAGGAGATGCAGCACCCGACACTAGTGTATATCCAGATCCAGAACATCCACAACAAGGTACAAGCAAAAATCAAAGTGAATCATATTTTAGAGTGAACAATATTGCATCTTCGCCATATATTACTGATAAGGGTAATTTTAAAGAACTAAATGATCAACTGAAACGGTTTGTGACCGAAAACGGACATTTTAAACCGAAGGGTCCCTTCTTAAAAGAGAGTGACAATAGAGCTTTCCTAGAAAAACATTACTATATTGTTCCCAAGTCTGGTGTGAAACTTGAACGTACATGGCTATCCTATTCCTTAATACTTCAGAAGGTGTATTGTGAACCATGTTGGTAATTCGCAAATCGGGCATCTAAAAAATATAAAATGTTTGGATAGAAGGCTAAGATGACTGAAAACATATTGTAGACGCCATAGAAAGACACGAGATATCGAAAATTCACCTGGATTCTTGTCTTACGTATTAACAATGGCGGCTACATGGAACACTAGAGAACTTGCTGATTTATTAATAAAAAAGAGTAATTTTATGTCGTGCAGCTTTCCTGAAGTATGTACTGCATTAGTGTTGTTTGTTACAATTCCTCTGACTACAGCTAGTACTGAAAGATCATTTTCGAAACTAAAATTAATAAAAACCTATTTAAGAAACTCTATGGGACAAGACAGGCTACGTAACTTGGTTATTCTGTCTATTGAAAATTCTGTGGACCGATCTTTAAACTTTGATATGTGATCTTTAAACTTCGAAGAAAATAATTTTATTGATAAATATCTTGTTAATATTAAATTGTTATTTCATTAAAATTATGTATGTTTTGAAAATAAAATTTATTAGATATTTAACTAAAATGCACACCGTATTAGTAATACTGTTGGGTAACTATTTAAGTGATTTATTAAAATTGAATTACAACGTGATGATTTTTACTGAGATGGCTCTATCCAATGAATTTGCCACGGGCCTCAGATGGTATAGTTGCGCCACTGCTTATTAAGTAGAATTTGTAAATGGAAGAATGTGGTTAAGATGGCTAAAAATAGAAGTGAAACAATTGAAAAATAGAAGTGATATCATTGAAAAATAGAAGTGATGACTTTGAAGAAGAAATGAAGAAAGTCAAAGCGCAAATCAAGTTCTCGAAATGGCTCGTGAGCATCAGGAGGCCTTAAATAAGTAAGTAAGAGTAATCATCGCAAAGTACATAATGATGTGACTACAGTGCACGTTCGATTATGTTGTGGTTACCCAGTAATATAGAAAATTATGATATGTGCTCCATACTGACTAAATGCTCTGACAATCTTCTCTCCTTTTAGCTAATAGCTATAACCAATCATATACTTCTGAATGGATTTTTTTTATGTAACGTTTCTTTTCCACTGCGATTAGAGTTGGGTCATAGCAACGTACCTATACTTTTTTGAGGTATTAGTATATGTCTGTATTGTATCTGTCATATTAATATATGTCTGTAAAATCTACACTGCCGAAGTTACCGAAGTGACCGTTGTTGCTTCAGTTGAAGGTTTTCTTTGATCCAATACATCAATGGAAATAAGCTTCATTTAAAAACAAAATGCTTTCAAAGTTAGCTTTAGTTGAACTTTAAATCCTACTATAACTAGATCGTGTAAGATCCATCCTTGCAGTTTAAGGCCTAGCTTTGTATTTATCGTAAACTCGTTAAAAACACGTAAAAAACACGCGTCTGTACCCTGAAAGTCTCATCCAGAACATTGCTCCACATGTTCTTTCCATTTCACACTATACACCTGTCCCGTTGGCGTCTTGTTTCGAATGGAATCAGTCTGCCAGAATTATTTTCTTACCCGGTATTTATTAAATTAATATAGGGACAATGATATAAAGTTAGAGTGCAAATGATTGGATAATCCCTACGCTAGATGAAAAAGAAGATGAAATGTAAGATACGAATCATTATATTTGTACTATATTTCATAGAAGGTGCGCTTTGGTCCTGTATATATATATATATATATATATATATATATATATATATATATATATATATATATATATATATATATATATATATATATATATATATTCGAAATGGAACTTCAAAATAAGACGCACTTTATGGAAAACGCAAAAATTATTGGTCTACTCTCTATAAAGCCAAGATCAAACTGAAAAATAATGAATTAATTATTCCAATGAAAAAAAATCGCAATTACGTGCATTAAAATCTCTAATTCGTTCGTTATTACTAAAATTAGTCACTTAATTCCTTAATCGTATCATGACCCTTAATCTAAATGACCGCCTAACAAATTACAGAAGTATACGTTCGGCATTTTGTAGCCGCAAACCAAATCCCCTGTCGCTCTACCTACCAACAACGACAATATATACGTGAACAACATTTCCGATTATTTACAATGAATTCCAGTAGTTGCAATTTAGAAAATCAATTATTATTGTACGACTTATTATTTTGTCTCGGGGCGAATCGTAAAGCAAAATCGTGTAGTGGTCCGACGAGTCCTTCTTTGAATTAATACCAAGAAGGTAACTCAGAAGTTAAGCATAAATTATTAATCGATGGTATCAAGAATCAGCAACAGACACGTTTGACAAATATTAAAATATATGAATAAGATATTGTTTTATTAATTAAATTTAAATTAATTCAAGATTCATCTAATTTTTAGGATTTTAGATAGAAATACATGAGAAACAAAATAGTGTAACATCTATTATACATGTTTGACCCAAATTGGAAATATACTGACTGTATAGCATATCTACAACTCCAAAACTCATATATAAAAAATGTGGCAAACCTAATGTTAAAATACTTTTTGCATTTATCATAATAGGATAGATTTTTCGTATACTAACTACTAAACTAAGCTCTATTTTTGTGATTTTATTAAAAGTTCTATTAAATGTCACTAATTTATGCTCCAAGCTGTTTCAGGCATTTATCCAAATTTCAAAAGGGATGAGCTATTGCCATGAAAAGAGTAAGTTTAAGTGTTCCTGAAATAGCGAAATGATTGGGCCAATCTGCTTCTACCATTACGAGGACATTGATTAGATAGTTTAAATATCCAATTTATATAACAGAACGATATTCTGGTCATGCCAGACATACCCGTTGTATGACATTGACCTCGTACGAAATTGTCATAAAAAACTTCCTCATTCTACAAAAAGAGTTGCTCAGAATGGTAGCGAGCTATAATTAAATTGAGTTTTATTTGCTTTGGTGAAGACTCCGGATTTTGTGTAGGTAATCGTAATGTGATCCTAATGTAGTGATCGTGACATAGAAAGGTCGAAGAGTTTTGGCTTGAAAAGCAAAATTTGACTTTCGCATCAAAGCAACTTGGATAAAAACCATCATATATCCTAAAACATATGCTTGATCAACAAGTCGCCTCTCGAAACTATTGGATGAAATTTTAATTCAGCCTGTAAACGAAATATTGTAGACTGTCGTTAGATCTAATGAACTCAAACAAACTCTTCCCAATTTTACCTTTAATTAAGGTAATAACAAATCCCATACAGCTCGCGAATCGATGTAGCTTTTGGAAGAGTTCGCAATCGTGACACTCCAGATTTATATTTGCCTACGAGATCCCCAGATTTATTGTCGATATGTCTTGATTGGGATAACAATTGGGTGAAACTTTTCAGCCACTCATTTTTAGTTCTTTTGTATCATATGTATCATAAAAAATATATTATATATTTTTTATCTTCTATATAAATAGAAATGTATTCATTCCCATCCTTTAACGTGAGTATCACCTCAGTTGTTTAACATTTATGGTGAGTAAATCATGAGACGGGCCTTAAATAACTGGGAAGAAGATTTTGGGTGCTGAAGGGGAACCCACCATGATCCTCTCCATCACATATCTCTGAAGGGTATAGATGGTGTCCATCTTCATTATAATTAATATTCTTATTATTTTTTATCAACGAGCTATATATTTTCCTTCTCTTTCTTAATATTATGCTTTATTTATTGTCAGTTCTTACAAAAAAATATAAGGATATACAATATAGCTAACAATAATATTTCATTGAAAAAGCTTTTTGTATATTAGCATGAGCATGTCTCCCCCGCGGAGCGGTGAGAGGCAGGTCCCACTCTATGGACTGTAGTCTAGGATGTACCTACAATCCTCCTGAAGTACTCTTTATTAACTTGCATCCAATTCATTCTTGGAGCTTTATGCAATGCCAGAGCCTATTTGTTATTTACTGCTATGACAATTAGCGCCAGTGGACGCCAAAACCATAGCTTATAAATTATAACTAGTGAAAATACAACTTCACAACTTAACTAAGACCTGATATAAAAACAAAATGTTCTTTAAATCAACTTAACAATATTTCTAAAACAGCTAGGCTATTTCCAGCCCATCTAGCACAAAGCAGGTGCAAGAAGGTGTAATTTGTTCTCTCGAAACGGTGATCTTTGGTTGGTGGAAGTAAAATTAAAAACCTTCGTTTTGCAGACGACGCCACATTAATAGCAGGTAGTGTACTAGAAATTATCGAAATAACAAAACGACTGCTGAATAAGGGTTAAAAACTGAGTTTGGAAGATTAATGACAGAAAATGTGTCGATGTTTTCGAAATGTGAGTTGGCAGACAATGATAAAAATCTAATAGACGACTTTGGACCTCCCCACAGATCTAGATATAATTACCTTCCTAAACAGTCTTAATGGATAATAAAAGTTCCAGGACAAAGCTAATGGCAGGAGCGCTCGAGGACGAACAGCAAAAAGATAGCTCGATCAGACTCGCGACATCGCCGAACTACCGTTGGGCATAAAAGTATTGAAAGCGAAAGATTACGGTGAATGGCCAGAATTGGCATCCAGATGCATGGAGCCTTTGAGTCACAATTCTCAGTTAAGAGTTCAGTAACTGGAGAGAGAGAGAGAGAGGAGATAGTATCATATGTAAGTAGAATTTCCGATTTTTGTCTTGTTAAGTGATACCAACATGGTGTATACAGAAATTACAAAATTTACCCAATTAAACATATTTTTAAGGTGATTTTTTTTTATTCTCTAGTGGATGAATATTAGTACTTTTTAAATATTACACTTAACCGGTAGTCTTTCAACTGACAATTGAAGTTGGCTAAACCAGTCATAAAGTGCTGTACGATATAGGCAAAATTTCAGTTTCGATTACAAAACTTTTTTTTTAATAAATTTTCACCTATTGTTATGACATTTAAACCTAATCAGAATAAATGCATTCTCACACCTTTTTATTATATTATGGTAAATAGTGATCAGTATTAATAACAAAGATTATCACGATATAATAATTGTGTTTAGCTGTGTGTAAAAGAAACATAAGAAGAAATATTTTACCATGTATTTATTATAAGTATAATCAAATCTAGATTATTCAAAAAATATGTACATGGATCAGTAACATAGAAAATATAATGTTTAAAGAACATTTCAATATTTAAATACAATATTGTTCATTAATTTTATTAAAATAAATATTTGTAATTCTAGACTACAATAAAAATGTTGGTTAACATTAATGTATATTATATTAGGAATTATATATATATATATATATATATATATATATATATATATATATATATATATATATATATATATATTTAACACTACAAGTTCAGATCTAGTTTAAGCATATCAAGATTTTTTTTTTTTTTAATTCTTGTTTTGGATACTGCGCTCATTAGTGTTATCTTGATGAATCACTTTCCTTGAACATTTAAATTGCAGTAAAAGAAATTTATCACATAGAGCAAAATCTGTCGAATACGATGAGTGATCAAAACTTTTAATGTATTTTTGTACTAAAAGTTTGTGTTTTGTACCCTTTTATATTTTTATATAACTATGTTCACTCATTTGCCCGATAATATGACCAAAAACATTAAATTTGGTTTAAAAGACACTCTAGAAAAAATATAATCTATAATATAATCTAAAAATATATACACAGATTATACAGGTCTACTATGGATTTGGTGTCGGAAAAACTGAAACTGTTTGTGAATATGCTCGATGTGCTCGTTGTACCTGTACATATATTTTTTGAAATGTACGTGTAGTTTTTGAGATATGATAGGTGTATAATTATTTCAAATTTTTATTACATCATTGACCATAGAAAAAGCTCCTTTTTCGTGATCTTTTCGAGTGAGTTCCTTCCAGGCAGTCACGCATGATATTCCATCAGTCATCAGCCATCATATCTTCATCCCATTGACCCTGCCTGGATCGCCAAAGCATCTTAAGTATACCGAAACGTACCAAAAGGCTTTTTTTTCCTTTCATTGCCAATTTTTTTTTTTTGGTTCCATTGTTAATTTTTTAACCGCGACGCTCAAAAGATATGTCTTTAATGACGATTCGATCAGTTACCTTTTCCATTAAGCAGGAGCTTTGCGCAGTGGCATTATCGTAACCGATGAGGTTTATCCGAGGTGCGATTATTGCTGGTTGACGTTAAAGTGATTTTCTTTATGAATTACTATTGGTTAAAGGCGACACCCCCTCCTCGTGGGCTCCTGGTGGAAACGACTGGCCGGCAATTAGTCGTGTTATTAGACTTGTGACACGCCATAAGCTCCGGTCTACGGCGAAAAGGTGTTTAGAAAGAGGTTGAGGAACCCCCTTCATTTCTGGTGGGCTGGTTTGCTCTGCCAAAGTTCCGGTTGGGCCGGCCCCTGCAGAGCGAGATCCTCCTGTGGTGAATCAGGATGGACTTTGAAACCGCTAAAAATAAGAGGCAGAGAGACCCGGTATCTAGCCAGGATTTGGCTGATGAAGAATCCTACAGAGCACCTGAGAAAAGATCCAAGGCGGAGACATCAACGAGAAATGAAATTAGTGATATCAATGGCAAATGGGAGAATGTGCTTGAATACTTTTTGAAGTTGGAAGCCTGTTTCGAACAGGTGGAAGACAAGAACAAGAGGAAGAAAATGAAGCTTCGGACAAAGTTAATCAAATCTAAGATTGAGGAAATTAGAACGCAGGTAGATGGTGCGCTAGTTAAAGCGCTAGGCAAGCGATAACCGTCGGTTTGGGGTTATTACTCACTGAGGAGAAAGAGCAACGACAAGCAAACCGACCTCACCGAGATTAAGAATATGATTAACGAACAAAATGTCAGAATCAGTGAGCAGAACAAGAAGATCGATGAGGCTATCTCCGTTAGGATAGAGAAGACAGCATCGTATGCCAATGTTGCTGCAAGCAGTACTGTCAAGGTAACAGGTATAAGGAAGACCGTACCGGTGTCAACTACTTCGAGGATACAGCTGACAAAAATAGGTGATGGCAAAGAGATTTCTGGGGAAGACCTGAAGAAACTTGTTCTACAGAAAGTGAACCCTAGTGCAATCGGTTTAAGACCGAATAAGATCTATGCGACCAAACATAACAAGGTCATCGTGGAGACTTGTACCAGCGATTCTACCAAGATTGCTTATGCTGCAATCATTAAACAACTGGAAATAAACGTCACTCCTGTGGGCAAGTATAAGCCTAGGTTAACAATATTCAACGTTCCATCAAACATTGGGAATGAAAATCTTAAAGGAGACATCATGGAACAGAACTTTTCTACCAACAGGGCAGAAGAAAGCATCAAACTACAACCGGTGTTTAAATTTGGTCCAAAGGATAACCACTTTGTTCACTGGGTGGTCGAGGTTGCCGCCGACACTAGAAAGAGACTACTGAACAGGGATGGCACTCTTGCAGAGTGGAGGATAGGGTGCAGATCACGTCATGCTACAAGTGCCAGGGATTTTGGCATATCTCTCATATTTCTCTTGGCAAAATACACAGCTGAGATGGCATGTGGGTTCTGTTCACAGAAACATGATACGAGAAGCTGTCCTAGCAAGAACAAAGCAGAAGAACACAAGTGCATCTTGTGCATTCAAGCCAAGATGACGGATATCAAGCATCGGGCGAGATACACAAAATGCTCCATATACAAGAGCTGTCGAGATTTGTCGATGAACATATCACTACTACTAACGTCTCTCTCAGAGGAAGTAAAATTGTGGTCTGCAGTGCTTACTGGCCGCCACCATGTGATTTCGATGTACAGTCACAATTAAACAAGATCAGATCCATTTCATTTCAATGTATCAATAGTCCTGTCATTTCGGGTATTGACTCCAATGCACATCACCCTATGTGGCATTCGTCGAGCACGAATGATCGAGGAGAGACGTTTGCAGAATTTCTGACGACGGAAGGGTTACATGTCCATAACATCTGGAAACCAATTACTAGCTTTTGCAGTCTCTTTTGCAGTCTCTTGGCAGCAATATTGACGTAACCCTGGGGAACCGGAAAACCATAGACTGGCTGGAGGAATGGTCCATATTGGAAGATTCGCTAAGCGATCACAGGCTTATTACTTATAACTGGAAGCTGCATTATGAGATTGATAGGATAATTTATAAAGCGTGCATGTTTCGTATCCACTCGGAAAAAGCCTTTGATATGGCCATCAATGGTCTCGCCAAGATCGAGAGAATCGTGTGGGAACCAACAAGAACATGCATAGATAAACGAATATATGAACTAGAAGATCTGCTTAAAATTATCACTGAAGAAACTGTTCCCAAAAAGCAAATATTCTCCTCTAAGCCGGTATGGTAGAATAGTGACATCGAGAGAATTAAAAACGACTGTTATAGGCGAAGAAGGGCATACCAGAATGAACGTGTTGCTGAAGATCGAGAAATTAAAAAGAGATGATATTTGGATGCAGCAGACAATCTGAGAAGAATGATTAAGAAGGCCAAGCAGGACTCATGAAATGGTTTTGTGACCGATCAGTTGAAGGAAGACCCATGGAGTATTCCGTATAAGTTGGCTGCCAATCGGATGAAAGGTACTAGGAAAATTATTGAATCGCTAAGAAATAACGCAAACGAACAGGGCGAAACTAGTGACGTTGGAGAGACCGCAGAAGTGATCATAAGTGAATTTATTACTGAGGATGATTTGATGGAGGATTCCCCTGAACATGTGCTCGGGAGGATGACCGCAGAAGATTACGACGTACCAGATAGAGAGATCACTCACGTTAGTCGTGAAGAGGTGGAAGATATTTTATCCAGTATAAACATAAGAAAGGCGCCTGGCCCCGATGGGATTCCTGGCATAGTGCTTAAGGCTTTGGCGTTACACTGCGGGAATTTTCCTGGGCATTAAAGGGGCGTTTAATAACGTCTGGTGGCCAGCTGTGCTGCACGCCTTAAAAACTAAGAATCCTCCAAATTATCTTTTCAGGATGTTTACTTCGTATTTTTGTAACAGGACTATAAGATTGGATGTGGGACCAGATGCGGTCAGTAAGACCCTCCAAAGGGGATGCCCTCAGGGTTCTAAGCTGGGTCCAACTGTATGGAACCTAGTCGTAGACATTTTTTTAACCGAGTTTGATACTCATGAAGATTTTAAGATTATCGCGTATGCGGACGACTTGGCCATTATAGTTGGTGGAAACAGCAGACCAGCATTAGAAAACAAGATAAATCCATGTACCTGGTCTTGGGTAGAAAATTAACCAGGAATCTCACAATCAGAATAGGCCCAAATACAATCAGGAGATCCAATTAAACGAGGTACCTGGGTGTGATGATGGACGATAAGTTATCGTTCACATTGCACATCAGGACGATGTGTGACAAAGGGAAAACATTATTTCAAACATTGAAGAGAGCCCTTGATGGAGTGTATGCTCTTCCGGCCGAATCTTTAAGAACCATATTATTCGGCGCAGTCGTTCTGCTTCTGACCTATGTGTCGGAGATCTTTTCGGACAAGCTTGTTCAGATCAAGAATGCAAGGAGACTAGAGTCTCTTAGGGGTGTTGTTTCTCGCACAATTATTGGGGCGTATACTACAACTTTCACGGCAGCGGCTTCGGTGTTGGCCAATATTCCACCAATAGAAGACCTAATTTATGAACACTTGGATGCGAGGACCCACCGGAGGGGACTCAACATTGTTAGATACGAACAGAATATTGATGCGGACCCCAGACTCTCGACGAAGACCCTGAAGGATGTGCTCAGAAGAAGAACTTTATTGAGATGGCAGGAAGAGTGAAGAACGGGACTGACCGGAAGAACTAAGTTCAGATTTTTGCCAAATATCAACATCCTGCAAGAGCTCCGTCTTGTCTTTGACAGGAAGGCAGTTCAGACGCTAACTGGACACGGTCAGTTTGGTGTTCACTATGCAAGAATTAGCAAAATTGAGGACCCGAGATGTATGTATTGTGTTGATGGAATCGACGATCCGTTCCACAGAATTTATGATTGCGTGAGATTTTAGGATGAGAGGCAAGACGTATTTAGATTTGTTGGCCCGGACTGGCCACTAAACCCTGAAGCGTTGCTGCTGAGATTATCGAGCGACGACAGACTTGATCTGCTGGGGAGTTTCGTTCTGGAGGGGCTGGAAACCTAGCTGTTACACAGAATAGGGGTTTTAGTTCAGTTTTGTGAATTTACTTTTAGTTCAAGTTTTTAGTTAAGTTATTATAGGCTAATTAGGAATTATATTCAGGAATCAACGTTCATTTTCTTTTATTGTTTTGAGTTAAGTCTTTTTGGATTGCAGCTTAGTCACTTTTAGTCACATAATTTGGGTCGGGTGGCTCGTGTCTTGACATCAGCGATCCGACCACATGCAAAATAAGCTATGGCATTTGCGCCAAGCTCAAATTTGGAGCAACTTAATTCATGTAGTAATGCGTATTTCAGAACCAAAGACTGGAGGGTTATTGGTACCTCCTGGACCTTGGTCCGAACTTTGAGGGACCCACTTCTCACCGCTTCACGGTAGAGTGTGCAAATTTGAATGCGAGAGATTATTTCCGCATAGTAAGTCATAAGGTGTGTTTGTTAAATTGTCAATAAAGAATCGAATATATGGTAGCAGTGGAATAAGAATCAGGGATTATCTCGTTCAGGATGCTCATTAAGTCTAAATCAGTATGCACAGTAATAAATTTCATAAGCAAAAAAAGATAGCATCAACAGGGGCACCGTCTTTTCCCTTCAGGAACTGGCGGTGGAGAGGGTTTGGTGGGCCTTCCCTTCTTCTTCTTCTTCTTCTTCTTCCATTGAGCAGAAAGTGTAAATCAACAAATCAGAAAATATCACTAATTTCACAAATTTTCTTTCATAAAATACAAAAATTAATTATTAAACATTTAATAAATAAACTCAAAACTAAAATATATCCATTGGTACGCCAATGATTATAGCTTACCACATGAATTCCCCTATTTTTTGTTATATATTTAAGGGTTAAGTCATTTAAACGGTTAAGTCATCAATATCTAGAGCTGTCAAGTTTTTCTCTATTTGACGTGTGAATAGACATTTGCTACTGACATATCTTCTCAATAAATTCTATTCGCATGATTGGAAAACACAGCTTAAACAGAAAGGATTATTGATCTCGACTATTAAAACAGAACTAAAACTATAACCTATATGGACTGACACAAATGTAAACACTCACTGTATATTTTACAACATTAATTTGTCTGTAAAAGGTTTATTTTAGGAAAGGGTTTTTTTTCTAGACAACTATTTCTTTCTTTTTTATTGTGTGATATTCGAATTTTATTAGTATAGCTGACAGCGTTTATTGTTGCAGCAGGTTGTTTGCATTCGTTTCAAATATACACGCTCAGAGGTGGGGAAATCAGGAATACAATAGCGGAAGAAATATTAATATACTCAATACGTAGTAGAGTACGTACGTAGAGTACATATTAAATCCAACACTACTAATACATATAACTTATAAATCAGTAAGATACCAGGTGAATAGCAGAGTGAGAGGGTTCAAGTTCAGTACGAACATGGAAAATGACATTTAAAGGGTAATAGCGACAAAGAAATGTCATAATAACATCAAAGCGTCTACTCTTATTCTCAGATGTAAGGTCATAGGGGAGCGTACGACTCTCTTTTTAAATTTTCTTTAACTTGTGTAAACGTTTAGAAATGGCTTGTTGTGTTAATTCGAGTTTCTGTCCGAGCTCTAGCAGTTCTTCACCCTGCCTTTTTTTGGAAATCCCAGATGTTCTGGATCATTTAAGTCAAAATTTCACGTTCAGAATTGCTGGGATCATTATTAACAAGCACTGTTTGAAACAACATCATCTCCCAAAGATGCACAAATCATACTAAGTTTAGGTAGCAATTTTTCTTCAATTGAACGGTAAAAAGAAAACAGTGCCTCAAATATTAAATTTCAATCAACATCGCGTTCACAAGTGATTTTAGGTAGGTATGTTGCAAGAAGGATTATTCCTCCTTGTTGGCTTCTGTTCGTTACGGACGATTCATCCCTCATTAGGTGTGGCGAAGATTAGTCTGGCTTAAAGCCATAACTTCGTTACTGATTATACACTTTAGAGAGTATTAATGTCATGAAAATCAGAAGGGTAGACCTCAACACAAATGGTAATTCGAAAAATTATTGCTTTTTATCACCACTGGAAGCATCCGGCTTCATCCGGCCTGACAACCGCCCCGACCATGGATCGACAATTGTTTCACAATGCTCAACGTGACAAATAAATTTTATTCGAAATACTACTTCATTAGCTTGTGCCAATATTTTTTCTCAATAAAACCCTCAAAAAAATTTTTTAATATTTACAGATTTCGGGATACACGTGTATATAACCCGGCGATTAACACCTGCCTAGTTTAACACGATGTGAATACAGTAAGTTATATTCACAATATATATCGTAATCATAAATATACCTAGTTTTGCAGACGAAAGATGTCACTTTAAAATAGCTATGCAACGTGTAAAATTATGATTGGAATAGATTATTCCAGTTGATGAAACGTAGGGGCCAAGAATTTAGTTAAGTTATTGAATATTTTTGTTCAGCTTTCGTTAGGTCACTTTCTATGACAAAATAAGTTAAGATAAGAAACATGTCAATCCGTGAACAACTACCAAGTCCAGGCATTAATTCAAAGAATAAAAGATTGTCAGCTGAGGTGGTTCGGATATCATCATCATTATCAACAGCCCATCCGTAGAGCTCATCCATCAACGGCAGGTGGAAGACTTCTTCAGCATACTTCCAACTTTTGCAGTTCTGAGCTTTTTACTGCCATTCGGGTCCAATATACTTAATGATGTCATCAGTCCATCGCGCTTTCGATCTTCTTCGGTATCCACTCCAGGATTGTCTTGGTTCATCTGTCGTCCCATCGCGTCGCTGTATGGTTATATGCCCTGCCTATCTCCATTTCAATTTCTTTACTCTTCCAATGATATTCCAATGATGTTGGGTTGTGTGTAATGCCAAGCATACTTTCCATTCCAAGTTTATCTTTCTATTCCAAGTTTATCTTTCCATTCCAAGTTTTGTAATTGAATGCGATGTGAGTGCCCAAGTTTCACTTCCATATGTTATAATGATAGTGGAGATAAAGTGGGGGTTTGCTCTTTAACAATATATTGAGCCTGCCAGTCACATTTAATACGCCGTTCCACCCCCTGGGCGGTATTCCCCATACCAGTGAAATCCTCTGCCCAAGATATATAAAGTGGTCCACAATCCAAATCCTTTACTAAAATGTATGTGATTTAAAAATATGTCAAATATTAAAATTCTATTTACAGTTTTATTAAAACACTATTCGAGACAAAAACAACTTGTACTATTGAGCAATACATTCATTTTGCAATATTTACAACAGTAAATAAAATTTGCTAATACAACACAACAATTATTCCACTATTTGCCGAAATAACCACACGCTGAGAGTATTTATTTTAGATGTAATATGCGTTTCCGCTACTGCAGCAAAACGCGCCTCTATGCGCTTTTGTTTGCTCAGCACTTAAAATGCAATCAATAATAAATTATTTTTCGTTAATTTTTCATTCGACAATTTTGATATATTTGTTTATTGTTTATATATGTATGTAGATTTTCAAATGTTTGCCTCGAAATATAATTCGTTCGTATTTATTTAGAAATATACAAATAACGTTTTGGAAAATATTCGTTTGAATAGGAGATATTGACGATTAAAATTTGCATTTTCAAAAAAACCATATACTTTAGAGCAGAAAAATGTATAATAATTTTATTATAACACATCATGCAGCTTATATTACAATTCAATTAATTTGATGTTTTCGTCATCAGCATACATTTCATATACTGCAAATAGCAAGATAATAAGAGGGATTAGGCTTTTTCATTAAATAATCATTAATTAAAAAGAAAACATAATTCTCGTAATGTTGTTTTGTTTTCACCGGCATATTTAAAGAAACTGTAAAATAAATTAACATAAAAAAGATGACAATGGACGTATGGAAGTGTCTGTAATCGACTGATAGACAACCAGGCAAATGTAATGATCTGGACTAGTAAGGTAATTCATCCCAAGCATCTTATAAGGGGAAGAACCCAACTGCTTTGAATTAATTGGAAGGTTAGCATGCACACCAACATGTCGACTTATTTTCTCCTAGAAGTATCCTATGGGCGATAGATCGGGTGATCACGCAGGCCAAGAGATAATATCGATGTAGGATTATTACAGATTTTCTAATGGTGGAATGTCGTATTATTCAATTATCGAATGTGTGGAAAAAAGAACTGATTCCAGAATTTCATCATAGTATATTCGAACATTTAAACAACTATACAGGAATTTTAGAGTAGTTCTATTTCCTACAGTAATTTCATCTTAAATCATAAATATTATGCCATATGCTGTATTACATTGTGTATCAAACTGCAAAAAGTGCCGAAGAAAAGATTCTTCGATAATTCACTCGTCTATGACTACCAACATATTGTGCAAACGAAATGCATGTGGGGATTGACTAAAGACAAGATTTAATCTTATCTGGGGCCTAAAGCATATATACAGCGGTATAAATATGTAACATATACTGCTATAATGAAATAATTAAGCAAACTGATTGAAAATATAGAAAAAAAAACTTTTTTTGTGAAAAAATCGCCAAAAGTTAATGATCGCCTTTTTTCACTATTTTTTACTTCAGGATAAAATAAAAACTTAGAAGTTTTGTAAATGGGGCAATATTCATTTGAAGAACGAACACAGATAGTTATACTTTCCTTTTAAAATTGAAAAATCATTATTTCAAGTCAGCGTCAATTTCGGCAAATTTTAAACATTGTGCAATGCGCAAATTTGGGCCCAAATTTTGGGAAGCTCGATCTACGGATGGGTTAGAAGACAAGGTAGGCCACGAACATCAGTATTAACTAAAAACATCTCACGTGTACGGGAAAGACCAAAAAGCATCAACCCGGCGACGAGTTTCTCTGCTCACCAGAAAATAAAACGAAAGTCCCTACAACGTATTGTAAAACAAGATCTCTGTATGCATCCATATAAAATCTAGTGAAAGAGCTTAACCCTCATGATTTCCAGCTGTAATATTTCAGCTGTATATATTCATCATATTATGCAATGACTACAATATCACTTTTGAAGAGATATTTCCATAATCGATTTATCTCCAAAAATAGAGATCTGAGATAGCCAAGATCTCCGTGTCTCATCGTTCCAGGTTTCTTTCTTTGGAGTTGCCTTGAAGAGGAGGTTTACATTAATAAGCCTCAAATACTAAGGCAATGGAAGCTGTTATAAGCATCAATTTGTAAAGTGAAAAATAGCTACAATATAACAGTGACAATTTCTAGAAACTAATTAATTAACATTTTGAAAAGAAAAAGTTTGAGTTTTCTTATATTTTTGAAAAAAAAATTAAATAGGATAACTACTTTTGCGTCACCCTGTATACAAATTTAATAACTAAGCTGCAATGTATCTTATTATTTTACAATTAGCGAAAATACATTCAACTGTGGATGAAATATCCAAACTCGTTATTTAACACCCGTTTAAAAAACCCACCAAACTAATAACTTGAGGTTTCTATTGACAGTTCTAATACGGTAGCTAATTACCAGTAAGTGCCGACCATGCCGTACTACCTACACGTAACCTAATCTTTATATCGCGGCTGGTATTCAAGTTATTCCTTTGATATTATTGGTCGCACTGAAAGGTGTTCACCATCTTGGCCAAGCCCCTTATTTACCTGTGATATAGTCTATTCCTTCGGAAAAAGTGAGGTTGTCTACATATCGCATTTTTATTCTTTTTTAATATTGGTTTGTCCAGAAAATACCTAGGTATTTTGTTATTTTAGCGTTTGTAAAAAACGTATTGAATTAGATTGTTGGTTTACATATATATAATTAATTCCTAAGTTTTTTACAATGCTTACGTTCAGGTTCGCTTTGGTTTGTCTTTAGTTAGTCAAGTTGATTACAATTGAAAATATCGGTTGATGAGTGGCATCGATCAGTGTCAATGTATGCCACATTTTTTTTTATTTCAAAAAGAGTAAGAATACTGTCTAAATAAATAGTACAATTTATGCCGTTTACGAAAAGGGTTTTGTTGGGGAGACGATGAGTGGGGCCTTCATGAATTTAATGAGCGAAATCTGCTAGGCCGAATCTATTCGTGCGATCTTTTAGAGAAAAAGGTCTGAGGGTCTATTTCTGAAACGGATGGTACCCGGATACTGGATGAAAAGTGAATATGGTGAAAGCGGATGAAAAGTCGACATTTCATTACAACAACATGCAATAAAAATAATTGTGGGGGTTGGCCAAGGTCAATCGTTTTAAATACAGCGAAATTCGCCTTAATTCGAAGAAAATTATATTTAGTAATTTTGGAAGGGACCCACACACTTTAAGCTTCTTCCATGCAACAAAATCATCGACACCAATCTCTATTGTTCACAATTAGATCGGCTAAAGGCAGCGATTTAAGAAAACCGGTCAGAATTAGCAAACAGGAAAGGCATCGTGTTTCACCATGACAATGCACGACCAACCACACGTTCCAGGACCCGGTAAAAATTGTTGAGCTTCAATCGGGATGTTTAACCCCATCCAAGTTACTTACCAGGCATCGCACCCTCGGACTACCATCTATCTATATCGCTATTCCAAACGGTTTAAATGGGAAATCTTTAAAAATGGAAGAACAGGTGAAAAAGAAGCAGTTAATTTTTTTCGCCATAAAGATGCTAATTTTTCATTATTTATGCAGATATATAATAGATTAAATTTGGGTTTCTCTCTTTTTTTTTAAATCCCTACGAACTTTCCGAACAACCCCGATATATATATATATATATATATATATATATATATATATATATATATATATATATATATATATATATATATATGTAAATGTATGGGCTCGAGAACCATTTGGCTTGAAAATATATATATATATATATATATATATATATATATATATATATATATATATATATATATATATATATATAAATATATATATATATATATATATATATATATATATATATATATATATATATATATATATATATATATATATATGTAAATGTATGGGCTCGAGAACCATTTGGCTTGAAAATAAATCAGAAGAAGAGTCAGGTCATGTTCAATAAGTTTGCTGAGGACAAAAAAACTATTTTAGGAAGGGATTTAGAAGTGGTGGATCACTGTATATATATATATATATATATATATATATATATATATATATATATATGCAGTTTTTTGACTTCTTTGGACTGCGTTGGAGCATTCATAAGCCGTCCGACGAGAAGTCGGCGAAAACATGGGTGGTTTGACTGTGGAGAGGGACTCCCTATTCTTGGCGAGACAGTATATATCAGTACCCTGGGGTACCCTGATGAGTCTAACCACCAACAGACGAAACATGTGCCCTCCAATGTAATGGATGGGCGGGGCTTCCTCCCGGTCAAGCAACTAACCATTGTTCATATATATATATATCTTAGGCAGAGGATACCGTCCTGGAGGTGGAACAACGTGTTAAATGTAGCTGGCAGGCATTTGGCACTACCACTTTGCCTGATAAGGAAAGTTTTTGATCAGTATGTCCTATAACATACGGAAGTGAAACCTGGACATTCATTTCGCAGTCAGTTCTTCAAAACTTCCTGTAGAACAGAGAAAAATGGAAAGAGATATGCTTGGAATTATTAGGCGGGATAAAAAGTCCTGCACATAGAAAGGACAAACGAAGGTGAGTGACATCATTGGAAGAGTAAAGGAAGCGAAGCGATGGATCAAGGCGATCTTGGAATGGATACTAAAAACATCTTTATGTATATTGGACCCGAATGGCAGAGGAAAGCTCAGGAGCGTGAGAGTTGCAAGAATGCTGAAGAGGCCTTCATCCTGCAGTAGATTCACACTGGCTGATGATCATGATACATGAATATCAATCATGAATCAAAAAATAGCCATATATTAAATACATTTTCACATATCTAAGTTTAGGAAATTATTATTGTGGCAATACAGAATTGAATTATTACTGAATTTGCGATTGTTACATTTTTCGGCTCAATTTTTGAGTGTCATATAAACTGAACGAGAATATTTTAACTTGTTACCATTTATTTTAGATATTAAATAAGTTATGTTTTATTTTACGTTAAAAAACGGAACAGTTATTTGCTAATCCAGTAAATTAGCGACTGTCAACAAAAATATTTTTTTATGAAAAACACTAATAAGCACAATATACAATATACAACGCGTGCTCAGCACGTGATATTTTAGCCAGAAACGGCGAGCTCCCCTGCTATTGGTGGGAATAGGTCGTGACAATTTACACCACCAATGAAAACCCAAATGATAGGCAGGCTGCCGTTCGACAGGGTTGGCAGCAGTAACTCATACACTGCCGTAAGTTTTTTTTTATTTATTGAGTTGCATTCGATTTATTAATAATTGTATTTTGTTTTCATAAAATGTCTGATACGTTTGTCGATATTAGATATACCCCGCTCAAAAAGAGGACAGTTCTGAATGCGGTCCTGTAACGATCACGTACAATATGCGTGAATATGTTTGGGTTTTGTTTATTTCTTCAATAAATAAGCTATAGACAAAAAACACCTCAATTCAGATATCGAGGGGGAAGTTCAAAACTATTGTCCGTTATATTTTATGTTTCACCTCATTACTGCCAGCCTCTTTCCTTTAAAATTGTAACCCTTATCTTCTAGTATATGATTTTAAAGGTCTTGCAAATCCTTATTAAACTGCGTTTATAAAACTGAAATCGGTTGTTTCGTTCTCGTAATAGAGGAAAAAATAATAGTATATTACTATTGATGGCTGTAAACAACATTTTACGTGCAAGTATTTTTTTAACTAAAACACACAAATTAGTGTTAAAGACACAAATTAGTCACTGTTAGCTAAACAATAGTATAATCTATTCTCAAATTATTTTCAAACGTTTTGAAAGATGTTCTTATTAATTTACCTGCATGTATGCGTAATTATATTTCTTAGGTCCTGAATATCTTATCCGGCGGAGTTTTGTATACAACTGTCTTTAGATACCTCCAAAGAAAGACATCCAGTGTGATATATCTGGAGATCTCGCCGGCCATTCCCCAGCGCCTCTTCTGTTTATCCTTTTGTCAGGAAACCTTTGATCCAGCCATTGTGGAACATGTAATGCGTAATGTGGTAGCTCCCGTCATTTTGAGAGAATAAATTTTATTTATCCAACACAGGGTTTTCTTCTTCATCGATTTGTTTTTCTAAGGTCTGTGTTATGAGTGGATCGATTTCGCTTTCCAATAAGTTTAAGTACAATTCGCCGGTTAAATTTTCTCCAATAAAAATAGAACCTATTATCCAGCCCAAACGTTAATCTTTTGGGGAAACTGCTTATTACCCTCTCGAAACACATATGGATTGTTATTATCCCAGTATCTATAGTTATGTTTATTTACAAAGCCATTAAGGAATAATGTTGTTTCATGATTGAAATAAATGTGCTTTGTTAAATTCAGATCATTTTGGATTCTCCCAGTCATTAATTCACAACACTGAATTCTTCTGTCATAATCACCTTCGCTAAGCTGCTGAAGAATACTAAATTTGTAAGAAAAGAACTTGTATTAAAATTTTGTGTATGGAACCAACAAAAATAGTTGTTAGCTTAGCGACTTTTGTAATTGAAGTGGTTGGATCAATAGCGAAATGGCCTAAAATTTCAATCTGTGTGGGTTCATTAAAAGCTCTCGGCTGTTTATTCACTTTGTTACACACGGACCCAGTCTCTTCAAATTTTTGAAGTTTTATTACGTAATGATGTCCTATATTTTTGTTCAGATACCTTTCATTAAAAAGTCGGGCCGTTCTGTGAGCACTCCTATCTTCAGCACCATAAATAAAAATAATTTCAATGTTCTCTTGTAAAGTATACATCATTCAATTCTGCTAGTCACTGCAACTAACACCACTTAACAAACAGTTGAAAATCGGCACTTCTGATAAAAATGTTTTTAATTTTAGCTGCAATGAGGAATAAAGTGTGCGTTAAAACACAAATGAGCGACAAGTAAAAATATAAGGTATCTTATCATATTTTTTATATTAGGAAAACAAAAATAGTGTGGGTAAAAGAAAATACAAACATTGTAAACACAATGTTGGGATTTCGTTAAATACTTTATAAAATTTATTTTTCTTTCTATTAGGAGAATTGATCAACCGATTTCAGTTTTGCAAAAGCAGTTTAATTGGGATTTTTAAGACCTTTAAAATGATATGTTACAAGAGAGAAGTTGCCATTTAAAATTTTTAGATAGAGGTGACTAATTTTCATTGCTAAAAGAAATAATGAGGGTTGGTCAACTAATTGAAAGTAGTGATGCTGAAGTTGGATTTCCTTATGTTACTGCATTTGTAGGACATTCTTTACGTTACTTCCTTGACTAGCACAAGAAAGATATCTTCTTCAAAACGTAAAAAAAATAGGAAATATCATCTAATTTAAATCGAATAAAACAACTTTATACTTTGTTATCTGTTACTTTTATTTTTAAACTTGTGTGACTATAGTTTCGTAAAAGGATTTTACATTCTCAAACACTGCTTTAAAACTTTAGTAAAACTTTTTTAACTTTAAAAGTTTAAACTCTTTAAACTTTAAAAGTTTTAAAGTAGTGTTTGAGAATGTATAACCCTTTTAGGAAACTATAGTCACACAAATTTAAAAATAAAAGTGATAGAAAACTAAAATTGTTTAATTCGACTTAAAAAATGAACCATCACAAAGTAACGGAAAAACAATCAATAATCATCTAATTTCTACGTCAGCAAAATATTGAGTTGTATAGCTATGTAAAACAAATGTAGCAATGTCGTACATTGCTTGGGATAGATTTTTATTGAAAATTCTTGAATTATTCCTCGCCAGAAGTATATATTAGTGAAGCTTAGCCTTTCAGATGAAAAAAACCAGTTACCCAATAGTCTACACCGAAAACAAAACCAAACAATCTTATTTACCTCCGTTTCTATAACGGATTGTGACGTACGATGATTATTTACCACAATTGGCGATGATCGGCACAGTAGTTGGACTGCGACGAAGCGCCACTACACTTTCCAAACCAGAAAATACACCAAAATAAAATCAGAGTTTAATGAACTGCGGCCGGTCTGATTCAGCACAGCTTCCTGAACTCCGGCGAAAAGATTACAGCGGAGAAGTACTGCCAGCAAATCGATGAAATGCACCAAAAATTATGGCGCATATGTCCGGCATTGATTAACAGAAAGGGACCACTATTCTCATGACAACGCTCGTCCATTAACCTCAATGATCACGTGACAAAAGCTACATGAGTTGGTTTAGGAAACTCTCGATCATCTGCCATACTCGCCTGACCTAAAAAAAATGCTAAAAGAAATGCCTGAAAGAAATGCTTTAAAAATAAAAAGGACCCAAAAATTGTTTCATCTTTTTTTAATTTCAACATCTTCGGCTCCTCCAGGATTCCGGAATTTTACGCAACTAATATAAATAATAAAATAGATTAATAAAGTTTTGTTTAAGCTAAGATATGTACATTTCAATTTAATTATTAAAATATAAGTAATAGTAGGTAATAATATTATGGGTTGAGCTCTGATTCAAAAATTAACAGTAGATATTAGTCACAAAAAAAAGGTTTGTTTATAAACAAATTTTAATGATAGTCTGACATATGATAATCAGTAATACTGTTCAACTCGGACACATTATAATTTAAACTTATTGATTACACAGGTCAACAAATTTAAACGTTTTTGAGGTACCATTGATAAAAATAGGTGTATATGAAGTCTTTTGTAGACTTAAATCCGAAAATGACAGATGACACATATAACACGTATAGACGTATAGTTTTGTTACATGGGCTCGGTGGTGGGGAAAAAAAGGACACGCCATATTTTTCAATCTAATATGTATTTAATATAAACATGTAAAACGTATGCAAGGACATTACTGAGTCTGAGAAATGAAGAAAAAATATATTACATGAGATGTCATACAGGGACAAAAACTTTCACTTTTCTCTCTTGTGTTCTGTAGCATCATCTTTTTTTAAAAAGCAACAGTAGTCGCCCAACATATATGGATTCCAGCGTCCCTGGTATCTTACTTCCATCGTCCTGATGTCCTTGTCAAACCTCTCTCCTTGTTCGTCGCTTACTGCACCCAAATTTCCGGAAAAAATCCAAATGGGAGTGTAAAAAATGCATTATTAAAGACGATTATGCGACACCCTAGTATTTCATAAGCTTTGGAGAGTTCATCTATGAGGATTTTATAGTTTTGATTTTTCTTGTAGCCCCGAAATCCTTTCACTACACTTACACACTTCCAAGCTGCCAGTTTCTTTTCATTTAAAACGGAACCTTATTTGATATCCAATCAATATGCCATTTACTAGTTTTGCATCACTAAGGAAATATTTCTTTTAGGTACTTGAAATCATTAGCTTCTTGATTCATGGCTTTGACAAAATGTTTTATTAGTCCAATGATTAATAATAATACGGAAAGGCGGAAGAAGAACATTTTTATGGATTAACAATGGGGACATATTTTATGTTTGAAATACCAGGTTCAAAAGAAGTTTTATGAGGTCAGTCTTTCTTACTGTAATTTTTCTTTTGTTGCCCTACTGCCCCATAGGCACACATAATAGTAATACTTTGTACCAAAGTACTCCTTATGTTTGTAGTTTTTTTTTACTTTCTCGGATATAGATCTAGCTTGTGAGTTAAATTAATCGTCCGCATATATAACAAAACTTATCCGCTGGATTTTTGCAAAATCAATAACTAGAACTTGCCATTTTATATAAAATCGAATTAAACACCTGACTGTACTGTAAATGGAATAAATACAAACCAAACTATAGAACATACATACAATACACTTTTCACAAACCATAGAAAACAGTAAAACTGCCCTTAAAGGTTAGTAGAATACTGTGGAAATACCCCCTTTACGCTCTTGTGGTAATTCCTACAGTGACGCCATGATATAAAAGAGAACCATTTCTGCGAAAAGGTGTTTTAATAATTAACTAAATGAAACGCAAAAAGAGCATTCTCATCAATGTTACAAAAATCATGTCGACCTGTGTTATCACTTCATATGGAATAAAGTCTACAATACTGTATAATGCAACCGAATACCCTAAGATATTTTAAAAAGGTCTGATAGCGTAGACAAGTTTGAAATTGCACTCGTTATTGGTTGATTCGTTTTTATGATCTACGTTGCGTATACACAATGGTGTACGTGCAACTATTCAACTGATTCGAAATTGATAGATAGATGGCCATAAAAAATATTTAAGAAAAATAGTTGTGAAATACACAAGAACTAAAATGCGGTTAAACAGCGATTACAGGTTTGTTTTATGGTCATTCTCAATAATTAGAGTGGTTTCAGTGTCCAATTTGTTGGTTTGTTTAATGGTCATGTTTTGGGCGATGAGTGATGACGACTAATTATCCGGTAACTAATTTGTTTCCATTAGTGGAAGAACAAACCATTTGCTCATTTTTTGTAGGAAAATTCAATTGAATTGAAGTAATAAAGAAGTGGTTTTTGTTTGAAAATAAATATACAATCGTTTAAGTCGATTTTAATAAAATTTCCAGTAATTAAAACCCACGTTACCTATAAATGTGAACTACAAATATGACAAAAAAATAATAATCATAATTTTGAATAATATAATTATAACCTAAAACGGCATATCTGCCATTGTTAAATGTCCAAAAGCGTCATATGTAATGTTTGATTTTGTTTAGTATTGATGGAAATTATATAAGTGGATATTACATTGTTTAATTGACGAATTTATGTGTATAGTTCGCTTCGAACAACATCGCTAACACCAATTTTGGTAAAAAAATTAAAATACTTTCTTACCTTTAGGACATTGAACGTAAAGTTGGTACTAAAAAAATATACGATGGTCAATCAAGGGCCCTATCTAATAGTCATGAGTGTCATACCATTGATCATTAGTACGAAATCACTAATTTTCTTAAACTATGACATATGTTAAGTGTTTTTTTTCAGCTTTTTAAGCAATCTTTTTCATTCATTTACATTTGATAAGAATGCTCAATTGATAAGAATGCTCTTTTTGCGTTTCATTTAGGTAGTTATTAAAACACCTTTTCACCGAACTGGCCTAGCACGTCGCATTGTCAAGTCCCTACTTCTCCTTTATATCATGGGGTTTTTGAAACTATTTGTACCTGCCTTTTGTGCCCTCGGGAACCTCGGGTATAGTACCAGGTATACACACAAGGTAGCGTAACGGGACTGAGGAGGGAAATATTACAGAAATCTTTCACCATTTCTCCACGGATTCCAGGTAGAATGTTATGAACAGTCCTGAGTGCTACGAGCCGTATGATGGCGTGAGTTGTGTGCTATTACGACCTGTTGACATCAAAATGGCCAGTTGACATGGCCTGGCCCCGATCGTCTCTCCCAACTGCTTTTCTTGCGTTCATCTGTAGCTCAGCTGATGACGACTGAAAGGTTAGAAACCGGTCCCGAGAGATACGTTACGGCGCATGGTTACAATTGGGCGAAGGCGAACGGTGGCACCACGATTTATTTAAATCTGTTAATACCTCGAAATACTGCCTCTGTATATCCATTATTTGATCTTCAATAATTTGTCAGTATTTTTCACTTTAGTACTTCAGTATCATTTACTGTAATATGCAGGGTTAGAACATGTATACCCACATTTTTGAAATTATGGAACAACACTACCCATATCCAAAAGTCTTTGAGGAACTTGGGAAGTCGTTGTATTAGATATCGTTGCCATAAATGTACTTAACCCCTTCGGTATTTTGGAAAGCGATTTTTCATAAAATAAGAAGCATATCGTAATATTCGCACAGAAAATATTTTTCGTTTTAAATCAAATGAATGTACTGACGTACACTGATATCATTCACATTACTATGAGTGTCGCTATTTAAAAATAAAAATGTTTGCTATGTTGCCGCATCGATATTGGCGTTATTGTCGCCGTTATTGGCGTTATTACCTCGTCAATATTGCCAATATGTTCGTTATTTTATTTGTTGTTTATTCGTTAAGTAATTACCAATTAATATTTACCAAATATGCTTTTACACTTATTTGCTTAACATGCTAGTAACATGTTTGTTCTTATCATAGCTTGTCGATTGATGATTAAATAATTTTATATTTTTTTCTCGAGAATCCTTAGGTTTTTGACTGACCCTTGTAAGACACTTTTTCCTTTAAAATGATGTAAATAATCGTTGGTTAAACTTACGAAAGTACTTCTGGTACACCCTGATATATGTATATATGTTTATATATATATATATATATATATATATATATATATATATATATATATATATATATATATATATATATATATATATATATATAGTAACGGCTTTTTGGTATACATACATAATTCAGTAATTAAATTTTATACCTAAATATACGGTAAAAAATCTCTCAAAAAGCCTCCAAGAATAAATAGTTTCACCCTAAAGCTTCCAACATAAAAAATTCAATTACACTGTTTGATTTAATGCAACCTTACTTACATCATATCGTTTTAAACGTAGAAGAAACCTGAGAGCAGAGCCATCTCGATAAATCCCTGTCCCGACAATACATCACACGTGCACTATTTATTTTGAAGCAATAGGGTTTCGTAAACAAACCGGGAATAAAACATCGAGCTCCTGCGAAATCCCGCAGGAGCATCCGACCTTCTTGTTCTGAGTTATTCAAATATTTACGTCACCTCTCCAATTACACCATTATGCGCCCCCTGATAGGTGGAAACTATGACGCGAGAATGTGTAACCGGAGCGTCATTTGTGACGTCATGCCGTTTGCCGATCGGCACGTGTTCGATGTCGGTCCTCGGTTAATTTTGACACGTGCCGGATTAACGATTAAATAGGCATCGGGTGGTGCTTGGACATGGATTAGGTTCACTCCGGTTTTTTGCAGTGATGCGCCCTTAAATTGGAAAACCAGATTTAATTTATCTGTGATCAGTGTTCTGATGGATCCAGATACTGGGTGATCTAAATTATATGAACATGTTATTATTTTTGCCTCGGTAAAGCAAAATCAGTTCGTCATGATTTTATAGATCGTAACACTGGAAGGACTGACTTTAAATATTGTTGTTTTTTCTTACATTTTCTAAGTCTTTGTTTGCCGATGAAGTGCATTTTAAATTAAACGGCCATATATGGGATGAAGATACTTCAAGAGAGATTATCAAGCTATCATTAAATTTTCAAAAATTCACTTGCAATTCAATATATTTAAACCAACGACGTATGAACTTTTTAATTCCCTCAGTATAATCCAGCTCTTTAGAATATGCTGTTTCGATCTGATCATTTGAAATAATGAAATATGCATGTGAATTTTCGCCGAGCCAGCCATTTATTCAGGTTTAGGAAGAGCGCATTCAGCCTAAATAGCAGCTTTTAACTAGTCTAGTGGTGACATGAATTCTCCAATAGTGGCTCCGCCTTTTCGGAGGCTTTTCCTTGTCTCGTCTCAAGCGTATAATAATTGTATCTACTGTTAAAAAGGCCAAAAAACTGAACAGAACCATGTTTGCACCATATCCTTGAAAAATTTTCAAATGCGTATATTGCGGTATATCTCTAGTTAATATATTTGCGTATATAAAGGATGATGTTTTTAATGTGTCCGAACTTCCAAAAGGGGTCGCTGTCAAATTGTCATGGAAATCATCATGGCACATCAAATGTCTGGCAAATCATCATGGAACGTTTAACATCAGAGCAACGCTTATAATTTTTATTATTAAAATCAGTGTTCGGTGCGTTAAACTTAGTTTTTATGATGCACGTAATCGCCCAACCGAGCGATGTATTCGCCGAATAATCAACAAATTCCGAACGAATTTCTCGCTACTCGATATTAAAATAAAAACAAGACAAAAACTGTGCGTTCCGAAGAAAATATCGCCACTGTTGTCACTAGTATTGATAAAGATCCAAATTTATCAATTCGTTAATGAGAATCGTTACAGAGCGATGATCAATGATTATTTAATTTCGAATTTGAATCTGGAGTGTCTGGAGGTATGTATTGATCTGGAGGAGATGTGGTTCCAATAGGACGACTTCACATTTCATACAGCCAATGCAACTATCCATTTATTGAGAGAACAGCTTGGTAGAAAATTAGTTCGAGGAACGGACCTATTAACCACGGCCACTAAAGTCAAGTGATTTAAGGCCTTTACATTATTTTCTTTGGGGTTATGTAAATATTTGGTCTATGCCGATAAACCAGTTGGAAGCCTAACTCGAGAAATTGCACATATAAGATCCCAATTTCTTGATACTGTGGTTGGATTGTCCGCATCGGACACTTGTCCGAAAGTGTTTTCTAACATTTATGCCACTGAACGTTATTTCACCTAAAATAAATAGTTTCAAAGCATCTAATTTGGTTGTTGTTTTATTCGAATATAAAGTTCGGACATACTAAAAAATCATTCTATATCTGGTTGAAAGTTAACACACACGGTATCCATCGAGCGGATGTACCAGTTGTCTCATTAAGGATGGATCGCGGCCGTATCTTGAAAACTATTTATCCCACAGCTTTGGGGAAAAAAAATTGAACCAAAAATGATCATGACAAATTCACCAAAAATATTTTTAAGCTTCTAAAACGACCGCAAGAGGACGTGACGAGCTAAACATTTTTAAAAATCTTTTTTTTTGTGTATTTTCAAGTGTTAACCGAGTAAGAAAAATGCTCATTTATAATTAGCAAACTGTCTCCTACAACTTTGTTTTATGACATTTTGTCGTAACTTCGCGAATAAAGAAGTGGGGGGAGTTTTACCTATTTAGATAAAAAGTCGTCTAATGTCCGTTTGCCTAAACCGATTTTCCTCAATTTGGATTCATTTAAAAGGCAATTGCTGGGACAATCAGATAATCTAGGAGATAAATTATTTATTTTATAAACCAAAGTTGTAGTAGACAGTTTGCTAATTATAACTGAGATTTTTTCTTACTCGGTTAACACTTGAAAATACACACAAAAAAAAGATTTTTAAAAATGTTTAGCTCGTCACGCCCTCTTGCGGTCGTTTTAGAAGCTTAAACATATTTTTGGTGAATTTCTCATGATTATTTTTAGTACAATTTTTTTTTCCTCAAAGCTGTGGGATAAATAGTTTTCAAGATACGGCCGCGATTCATCCTTAATGCGATACCTGGTATACCGCGTGTTTTTCATACTCGACACAGCATGTAAAGCAGTGGTTTCCAAACTCTCTATTAGCAAACCATACAAATGTTCAGTAAATACATTTTCCTTTGCTTCAATATTAACTATTGAGCAGAAATCATTTAAAATTGGAACCATTCCGAACTTTTCTCTCTGTCATTTTGAATCAGTGACTGCATTTGTGGTCCTTGCATTGATTTATTCAAAACACTCAATTTTGCAAAAAGCAAGTTTAACAATAAAGTTATCATTCATTTACTTTTAAAGGACTATTTTATATAGGTTATTTCACGTTATTTAAAGGGTTTATTAAAGGTTTATTTAAATGTATATATTTTTTATTTAGGTATATAATATTATAAGAATTATATTTATATGTTAAACTTTTCGTGCCTCCTTTTGCAGGAGGTATTAGGTATGTTATTTTATGAGAATTACATATATATGTTAAACTTTTCGTGCCTCCTTTTGCACTAATCCTCACCTCCCGAAGGAGGCGCGCTTCCCAATTCAGAAATCGATGCCGAAAAATATAGAGAATACAGTTTATTAAGATTTTTACATCAGCCATCTCTTATAACTTCAGTCGGCAATTATTGTTCGTCTTAACTGCTTTTGCGTATTCTCTGAACATTTATCATCGAAGCATCACTTCAAAAATTTCAATTCAACAGTCCACTTTGTCACCATCGAAAATGAAGGAAAATAATCCTTTAAAGTAGAGTTTATATATTAAGTCGGAGTTAAGCCTCTTAAATCAAACTACTTTATAATAGCTCAAACTTAAATTTTATTCATGTGTCAAAAAATGCCAAACTCATTTGGTCACACTAGCGCCATCTCTATGGACGGCCGAGAATGTTTAAGGCGACCCCCATATTAAAGTAATTTGTAAGTTTACATAATTATTATCTGACATTTTCAAAGCAATGTTTGAAGTTCATGCAGCAAAAATGTAACAGAAAAGGTTAAATAAAGGTAAAAAAATAAAGGTTAAATAAGGAATAAACTAGAAAATCAACCACATTTCGATTTGTTACAACATAATCTTAAGCACTATGTCGTTGGGTGTCGTTGGGGTTAGTTTATCAACTAGCCCTCATTGGTATTCTAATATATTATTACATATATCCATAAGTAATGTCGTTTCTTCATATTGTACAAAATTGCATTTTATATAAGAGTTAATACAGTTTTAATCTACAATATAATCTCCATCGTTACTGACAATCTTCATCTATCTCTCTGACAAACTTTAAATTCCCTTTTTATTAAATGAGGTTGATTTTGAAGTAAAAGATTCTTCAAGTATACTTTTAACAGCTGTGGCAGTAGATATTTTTCCACGAAATTCAACAGTTATGGTTTCATTAGCATTCAAAATCTCATTGTGAATAACTCCCGAAAAATTCATCATATTGACAGTAACACTTTTTTACAGTGAAGACCTAGTTTTCGAGTGGGGAAAGATAGTTGTAGTGGTATTCAACGTTGTTCTTTCTCATGTAGATTTCTATATACATAAAATTCAGTCTTCATCTTCAGTGACAATTTGCTAAAATAATGGAATTTCTGACTAACCTGCAAAAAAGTGCACTGCAGTTACAGGTTGAATTTTATTAACAACAGAAAGTTGATAACCCACTAACATCTCTACTCTTTGTTCAATAGTTTTCAATACCTTTGTATTGTGAATCATAAACTTTGTGACGAATTCCTGGGTGGTTTGTTTGAGATCAGCTTTAATTTCAGTTGTTTAAAAAATGATCTTCATCAAACTCAACAGGCCTGCAAGATTTTAAACCGTATCGTCATTTCAAATCACCGCTCTTAATTTTTTTATACCAACACACGTTGAACGTTGACATGTTCTCCTATCCAAGACAGGAAAAACTCATTAATGGCATTATTGTATATTCTAATATAATGTGGCTATATAATAAATAAAAAAACTCTTTAATATTGAATCGTACATAATAAGTGTAGCAATTGCAATTATTCTGTTACCTAGTACAACAGTGGGCAAGTGACATTGGCAGCGCTCTCTTGCAACCAAATTATCATCACAGTCCAATAAACCGCTGATAACAATCCATCAAGACACATCTGGCCGTTCCCATGACGTCCAAACCTCGTAAAACTCTGTGTGCGATAGGCGCGCATTGTTGTCTTTGTTTTGGAGATTAGCCGACCGATTCTCACCTACGAACCAGATTAAAATGAGCAGTCGGGTTTGCGATTTTACGCTCAACCGACTGACAATGGAGGACAGATAATGCCTGGTCCCGATAGGTAACTTAATACACCTTTGCCATTGTATGTGTGTGTAGTGTGTACGTTGGCATGGTGGTCGACGGTATTTAGGGGCAAGATGTGAAAAATATTTGGACAATGATCTGTCGATTTGTTTACGGATGAGGTTGCTGGAGTGATCGTTGCTTTTGGTGAGGATTAAAACCGTAGGGATATGAGATAAAGGAGTTTTGACAGTTGCTCAAATTGCTTCTTTTCAAATTCAAATATTATAATTTTTAGGCGAAAATTGTTAATTTTTTATTGATTTTTCATACAGTTAAGTATTAATTATAAAGTTCAATACAAATTGCACTTACTCATTATTGTTAATAAAAAAAAATATGACATTTAATTATCTCATTTGTACAGAAAAGAACTGAGGATTCGGATTAATTCACTGTCTTTGTATATCATGGATTATAATCGACGTTCAACTTTAAACAGTTTAATTTTCCTTTTTGTGATAAGTAAATTCTATTATTTATGTTAGGTTTCCAAAACAGAATGATTTCGGGGTAAAAGGATTACAGAACTTCTCAAAATAGTAATGAATATAATAGTTCATAAGTTCATAAGTATTTGAAGAAAAATGCTGATGAAACACGGTTTTGTGTCGCTGAGGGAATATTCTCTAGTCGATGCGTTATATAGGAAGCACTCAATAAGGACGATAAGCACTCATCGTGGTTCACGCCCTCCATCAACCGGAGATTATTTTCAACCATAACCCCGAAGCTGCGCTTTGGAAGATGGGATAAGGTTTTTGTTACTAGGTCACTTTAGGGCCGTTATCTTTTGGGTTTTTCAGAGGCTGTCCCACTAGCTTATTTTCATAACTCTCTAGTGATTTAATGTATGAATCGATCGCGAGGGGCTACGCGGCAATATCATGAAGCTTCTTACTACTGATTTAATCAGGATTATTCTTGCCGATTAGTGGGTATAATATTTTTGTAGCTATAGCGGCTTTCCTCATTTCCTCAAAAATAATTTCCTCAAAAATAATCTTAAAATATTCAAAAACTAGAAAAATTGATTCGTGCTCCGCGAAAAAAATTGCTCATTACTTCAGTCCTCACAAAAACGTCAGCAAATGTTTTTCCAGACTGGTTTCTGGCTTTAAGTCGTCATCAGTCAGGCTCGAGCTGAACGATCGGAAAGCACCTGAAGGTATGACCAAAGGACACTTGCTAACCTCTTGATGCTGGTTGAAGGAATGGGCAATTTTTTAGGTGGAGCACGGATTAAGTTTCCTTGTTTTAGAATATTTGTAATATTCTGCTCGCGTCCTCTATGACACTTTTCATGTATATCTGGTACCTAGAACGGGCCTGGGTGGATCACGGATCGTTTCGCTTAATTTGACTATTGCGTATGTTCACCAAAGAATGGCGTGAGCTGCATTGTATTACTGCCTGCATCCGACATGACCGATGTATATGGTCGTACTTTTAGTCATGTGTGCTTAGCAAAGAAGATATATGGATGCCGGAAAACTGCAAGGCACGGTGCTGGTGCCCTATTTGTGTAATATATACAGGAGTGATATTCCGAGGTAGAATAACAATCGTATAGCTCTGTATGCCGATGATACAGCTATTATAGTTAGATCCCCACACCCGGACTACGAGTGTCAAGTATATACAGAATCATCGGGACGATCTGATGGAGTGGTTTATAGCGTGGAAGACCAAGGTGAATATTACGAAGACACAGACTATTTATACCTCTCAAAGGAAAAGAAGACTGAGTCGACCACAAGAGATTGAAGACGAGAACGTGAACTGGCAAGATACAGTGAAGCATCTCGGGGTTACCCTAGGCAAAGGAATGACATGCAGCATCCACACAAAAGCAGCGCAGAGGAAAGCCGTTGTAGTTTCTGCGTTGTAGTGACGTCATGTACAGAGTATTTCGGATACCCGAAGAACCGAATGATTTCTGTTGCAGAGTGCCCAGTCTGAACCCTTTCGATAATTGCAGCTCTTCGGTTATACTCCGTACTTAGTTTCAACATTACGATTGTTTCGATTTCGAGATTATGACTGTTTAGTACATGCGTCAAGGTATTTGGACGCCAATCGCGACCTCTACAAGAAGTATAGAACGGCAAGAAATTGAAATTGAATTTTGTCAGGATTATGGCGCCGTTTTACCCGAGAACCTAGTAATTCTAATATATATACATACATATATATATATATATATATATATATATATATATATATATATATATATATATATATATATATATATATATACACTTTTACATAATCAAAAAAAAGCGGGCTTTGCCGAACGTATAGATAAGAACCTTTTTTTTTAAAACCAGTAATGCCAAATTAATTCAAAGCAGTAATAAAAGCAGGCTGTAAAATTATTTGAAAATTTCCAAACTTAAGAAAGCTATATACGATGGTTAAAAACCTAACAAACACCCAGTTAGACTTCGGAAATACTCCAAAAAATTTATTAAAAGTGTCATAAATTTAATGAGATAAAAAAATCGATCTCCATTAGACAGAACTTTAAAACTTTAGTTTAGTTTATACATACTTTATAGAATATCTTGAATATACATATACAGAATATCTTGAATATATTGAGAAACAAATACCAAATGTTGTAATTATTATTATTTAGTTTCCCGACGAGCACTTCGTTAACTATGTTAGCATCATCAGGAAATTTAAAACAAATTATTTGGTGTTTAGTGGTAAGTTTGTTTGACTTGAGTGTTTCACGCAAAAGGTTCGAATAGAAGAATAGAGCCTTTTAGTTATCAAATATAACAATATCGATTCTAATATACTAAAATATGTTTTTCAAAAAAAAAATAATAATATTGTATTAATATAGTCTTAATTATTTTTAAACTTCCATCCAATCTTTAAGGATCCATTTTCGGTCGCTATGCTAGGTTAAATGTTATAAAGAAAACTGAAAAAATAATAAAAAATTATAATATCCTTGGCAATCGATGTACATTTATGGTAAGTCATCATTTATTTCTATAAACAAGTACTGGATTTTTTTCGAGCCTTAGATATTTCCACAGAAATGAATATCATTATTAAAATGATGGATACAATAAGTTTATTGTAGTTGATTTAGTTCCGCATAAGGTTCGCGAAATGAATAAGCATTTTCGATTATAAATGTTACAAGCGAATTTAACCATGAAATCATAAAAATCTTCTCTAGAAATAAAATGTATCGATCTAGAATTTCATTTTGAACGCTATTACTTTAAATGCGCGTAACATTTTTCTCTGATCAATGGTCTTAATGGAAAATTGGCAAGATGATTCTTCAACATACAGTTAGCTAAGAAAATAGTGACCAAAAATAATTTATCGGGCAGTATAATCGTTACGAAAAATCATCATTTTTAAGAAGTTTTACGCGAATAGAATGAAAAATCAGGTAGTTTTTCGATAGATCGCGGTGAGATCGCATAGATGATTGCATTTCTGAAAAGTAGCTTTCTTTCTAGTAAAGTTCCATCATTTTCAAGTCGATATGACATTTAATTTTGTTTTGGCAGAATTGGGAAGCAGATAAGTTCAATATTTTTATATACGGGGTGTTCCATAACTTATCCGTCATAGAGCAACTGGTGATAGTAGAGATCAAATTAAGAGGATTTGGTCAATAAATGTGTTGGCAAATGTTAGTCATTAAAAAGATACAGGGTGTTGAAAGTGAAACTAAATTTTCGAAAAATTGAGACAATTTAAAAACGGTTGAAGATATCAGGTTCAAAATCGGGCTAGTTGGGTTTTCAAAGGTGACAAATCAGAATTTAGTATTAGCTTAAGCCTGGTTCCTAGAGAGCGCTTGCTACCTACTTTGTGAGGAAATAACTCGCTCATATTTTTTTACCCTATAAAGCTGAAAATATGTTGACTTCAAAATAGAAAAGAGTCATAATTTCCACGTAAAAAAAGGTACCCTTGCTCAATATCGATATCTCACGCCGCTTGCGAAATATTCGTGTTCGAATATTCCATTGCACATTTTGTCGATCGCTGAAAAATATACAATTCACAAAGTGTGCCTTGAATGTTATGTACAAATTATTACGTGTCGATGACAACTGTCATTGTTTTCTATCTCTCCAATTAAATGTAGGTGGAAACAAGTTTCTTCAATCTTGAGTTGGTATTAAATAATTTGAAAAAAATGCCCAGACTTAATCAGTTTTGTAACGGTTAGTATCGCTGGAAATCCTGAACTAAGCTCTAGGCGTTTGGAGGCATCTATAAAATTACTAAATCTACCATTTTAAGAGTTCTCCATAAAGAAAAATTGTTTTTCTATCATTTTTCGCCTGTTCAAAATTTATTACCATAATATTTGCGGGCTAGATCAGAATTTTGTTAAAATCTACTACATAAAAAAAAACGAGGACCCCAAGTTTCTGAAAAAGATATTGTTTACTGACGAGACAACTTTTGCCAGTCGCGAAATTTTTAACTGGCGAAATTATTTTGCCCTGGACAATCCACACCTACTAAGAGAGCGGCATTTCCAGCACGAATTTTCAATTAACATTTGGCGCGGCATTATCGACAATTTTTTAATCGCCCTATTGAGTTTCCGTAAAGACTGAATGGAGATCAATATGTGCAATTTTTAGAAAAGATTTATCAGACCTTTTGGACCGTTATACCTCTAAACTTAAGACAAGACATGTGGTTCATGTAAGATGGGGCGCCACCGCATTTTACTGTTGCAATGCGAAATCATTTGAATCAACGTTTTCCACATCGATGGATTGGGCATTATGGGGTCATGTGAAGTCTTCTGTTTACCATGATGAAATCAATACACGAGACAAACTTTTACAAACAATTCAACAAGCGGATAATATTATTAGAAATTAAAAAAATATCTTCTCAAATGTGAGCCGTCACTTAACAAAGAGCCTGCGAAAGTGTATTGAGGTAAAGTTTATTGAAGTACATTTCAAAAAATTCTTATTTTAATTAAAATCCGTTTTATTTTTGACATTTTGATGTTTTTTTCTCGTATCCAAGGCACACTTTGTGAATTGCAGATTTTTCAGCCATAGACAAGTGCAATGGAATATTCGAACACGAATATCTCGCAAACGGCGTGAGATATCGATATTGACCAAGGATACCTTTTTTACGTGGGAATTATGACTCTTCTCTGTTTTAAAGTCAAAATATTCCCAGCTTTATAGGGTAAAAATATGAGCGAGTTAATTCCTCACAAACTAGGTAGCAAGCGCCCTCCAGGAACAAGGCTCAAAATAGTACCAAATTCAGATATGTCTCCTTTGAAAACCCAACTACCTCGATTTTGACCCTGATATCTTCAACCGTTTTCAAATTATCTCAATTTTTCGAAAATTTAGTTTCACTTTCAATACCCTGTATCTTTTTAATAACTAGATTTGCAGACACATTTATTGACTAAATCCTCTTATTTTGATCTCTACTATTACCAGTTGCTCTATGACAGAAAAGTTATGAGACACCCTGTATAAAAAAGCAAATTTCATGTTTTTTAAACACTACTTTTTTGTCGAAAAACAATTGCCGAAATCAAAGAAAAGTGGAAAAAGTATTATGGGGACTCTCTTAATTCCGATTCCATGGTTTATAAGTGGTTTATGAACTCAGAACGTCCCATTTAGGTGACTACTGAGGAAATAGTCAACAAAATTTGTAATATCATGTTGGCTGATCGCAAAGTGAAGATTAAAAAGATTTTTGAGATAATTTTTGATGAACATTTCGGACGAATGCGTAGAGGATGCACATTTGAGAGTGATAAACTTATCAGCGCAATAAATTTGCTCACTGTGGGCCAAAAACGAAATCACTTCACAGCGGTGTTGGGACATGTATGATGATGGCTATCAACCCGATACGAGTATGACCTCCGTCAAGACTATTAGTTTTACTGAATAATTGTTAAAGAAGGTTTTATAGTGCTCATACTACGCTAATTGAAAATTTTGCGGAGCGACACCTATAGAACAGTAAAAGAACTATATAGTCTACTATATTTTGAAGTTTCATCCTTCATATGAACATGTTCGTACAAAAACAACAGCTTAAAGTAAAGGTATCACTGCTATTTTTTTAAAATAGACAATACTGAAAATCGTGCAGTGATTAAATTCTTTGTAAAAAAAGATTTAAAGGTAATGGAAATTCATAGTGAAATGGTAAATGTATTAAGGGTCAAAAATCGACCAAAGTGGTTAAAATCGACCAAAAATGTTACGGCATCAATTCCTTCTAGGATCCTTATCCTTATTTTAGGCATTTTCCTTGTTATCGTCGCTTAGTTTGTGCGGCACCTAAGCTCCGAGTTTTTAAGTAAATCCCAAGGATTGAAGATGTCGGGAGATTGTTACAACACCGCAGTTCACCTTCTCAGCCAATTCTCGGCATGTTTGACAGCTGTCCTCCTTCAAATGCGCATCAAGATAGCCCTCGTCTATGTCGGAAGGTCTATCAGAGCGAAGCGCGTTGTCCATGCCGAAGTTGCCAACTTGGCAAACCTATTTGGAACAGTCCGATCGACTATAGCAGAGGTTTCCACCACCCCCTTTAGAAGAAAAAAAATCCAATGCCCCCTCTTCCATAATAGTTAATTATACCATATATTAAAATATTGTTGCACATTATATATACCTATTTTATTTGCCTGTTTATATATTATGAATAACAAAGTATACATTAATTAAAAATACCATCAAATGTAGTAAAGAATTATTTATTAAAAATTTAAAAATAAACACAAAATCAATAAGAAATATCAAAATTAATGAGTTGGTTGATGCTGGTGGAGTTTTAACAGTTTATTAATATCGAGTTCCAATTTCATTAATATCAGTCGTAAATCATTACGCTCAGTGATGAAAATTTCTGTACTATTGCCCACAATCCAAGGTAGAGAGCTGGTATTGATTTTTGAAGCCAGAAGTCTTGTTATCCATTTCTGAATTTGACTTTTAGTTTTTCATTAGTTGTAAGTTCTACGAGATCCTCTTCTAAATTTGACGATTCTGCTGTATTTGCATTTCCGAAATGATCTAAAACCCAACTCGGTACATTCATGTTTAAAATATCCTGGCATCCTGCATATTATCAGCATGAAGAACGTCCAAGTGTTGGCAGTAGGTAAGTAAATCCTGTTTTGCAAAGACTGCTGATAATGTGGGAAAGAGGCTGTGTTCACAACTTCCTAAAGTTTGTTTGAACAGAAGAAGTTTTCCCACAAAAGCAACTATGACGTTTTTTGTTCTAATTAAATTCGACTCGTCACCTTGAAATTGAAAATTGACTTCATTAAATGTTTTAAACAGGGCTGTTAAATAAGCGATGGATTTTTACAAGCGATTTTTGGATATAATCAGGTTTTCGTGCACTTTTTCATTTATGTCATCAAGGAAGTCCTGAGTCAACTTACTGTTATTACCTTTGGAGGGCCAACGAACTTCTGTGTGCAGTAGGAAGCGATTGTAATCTTCATCATTTTCACTACAAAGTTGACCAAATAATCTGTCGTTCAATGAATTTCTTCTAGGCTTACTGATTGCCCTAATAACATAATGGAGTAACGTATGCAGGCGTATGTCGGCGAGCACCATCAGTAGCAGCTGACAAAATATTACGAATAGGAATTTCTTTCTTTTGAAAAAAATTGTACTTGATATTAAATATCGATTCTCCCTTTATATCAATTTCCAAATTTTGAGCAAATAATAACCCTTCACAATTTTTTCTTCTTTTATGAATCGAACGTTTGATAAGAATAGTGCTTCGTTATTTACTAGAGTTGATTCTTCGAGTTGAATGGAAAATTTAGAAGTATTTAAGTAATCGCATAATATTTCAACGTCTTTAGCCATTTAATCTATTCTGGTTTGCACTGAATTATTAGTTAAGGGAATTTTTCTGGTGATATCTGATGGTGTCTTATGATGAATTATTACCTCTTTGACTATCGGTAAGATTAATTCCTGGCCTGGTTAATTCCTGGTGTGGTTTTCCCGTTTTTGCGACTAACTGAAATATTATATGAAGCTCATAGTCTCTCATCTTCTTATTTAGAAGATGACACGGAAATGTTCGATATAGTTGGCTGTTTTAATTAATTCTTTTCCAGTCCTTGAAAATAGAATAAATCTTTGTCCTTTTTATCAATTTACATTTTATTCAAATGCCCTTGTGGCCTAAAGGTTTGATGGCTTCATTTGAAGTTTTTTTTGGCAAATTATTCACAAAGGTAATGATAAAATTCATAGGTTTGTAGGAGAGTGCGCAAATCCATATTTTTAATACTCAGTATAGTACTGCCGGCATTTAGATTCAGATATTTTGAAATACAAAATTTGCCACGATTACAATAAATTAACTCTTCAACAGATTTATAGATAGTTAAAAAAAATTGTTATAATGCCTTATCACTCACTAATCACTTATCATTCACGAATATAGATTATTGACGAATCACATAAAAATAATAAGATAGTCCTAGAGCTATCTCTGCCTTTTTTAGATTTGATTTCGTGCATGCATCGACCTTTTTGCCTTTGCTTGTTTGTTATGCTGGTACACTTGCTCTGTAAACAGGTCAAACAAACACATTGTAACGTTGTAATAAAAAAATCATTACAAGGTCCCATATTCATGCTTGATTGCCCAAATCGCGTCTTTGTTTACCAACTTGCAAAGACTTGTCAGCGGCAATACTAAAACGAATTATATATACCTATACCTAATGCTAATTTATTTTTTTATGTTTATTTACGCCATAACAATAAGATACAAATTTTAAATAGCTAGATAAAATATTTATTCATAAAACAGTATTTTCAAAGTATTTTATTATATGAATTTCCTTAATAGGTGGATACGCCACGGCCGCCCCCTTTAACTATCTTAATGCCCCTCATTAAATATCTCTGGGCCCTCTACTACCCCATGGGTTCAGCGTCCACTGGAGGGCGGTACCGCCCCCGTTGATAACTTATGGGCTATAGCGTCTTCTCCATATACGGCGCAAATATCTGAAACTGCTTCTGTAACTTTTTGAATACGACGAACGGCGAAATGTCGCAAGTATCGGGAAAAAAAGTTTTTTTGACACCTGGAATTTCAATTTCAAAGGCCTGAAAGTTAATTAAAATTAAGTTTTTTTTAAATGATCTCAATAGCTTTGTAGGGTAAGAAAAGGGCTTTCGAATTCATACATACACTTGGCTAAATAAAACAATAATTGAGGAAAAACAAATTAATTACAAAAACAGCGGGAACTTAAGGGATAACCCAATATATGACTTTTTACTCTACTGTCTTACATTGGATTCTAAGTAAATTATATAAAGAAATAGAATTAAAAGTAAAAGCATCATGAAATACAATAAGATTTGCGTTGTTTACGTTGTCATTCTAATGGAAAACTTTGACAATTCCAGAAAACATTTTAATAGAACTGAAAAGTATTGTAGAATTAACTTGACGATGACCTCCACGTTGCACTGGACATTTCCGACCGCACACACCATTCAACCACTCCCGTTCCGCCGCGCATCGGGCCGTCTGCGAGGGCAATCCTACCCGGCCCTGCAGGATTTGGGCATGTCAATCGCACTATCTGCCAGTGACACGCATTCACGCGCTATCAGCCCAGCGCCAGACGGATCCTGATCGGCCTTATTCTTTCGCAACAAGAGCTGCACACTGCCGGATATCCGTTGGGCGTGAGTCAAGGGTGGCTCTACGTCAACTTTGTATGTGCTTAAAACGTGCACTGTATGAATACGAAGTATGATTATGTGTTTTTCTGTTTGACTTGCAGTTGTAGACTGCACTAGACAGACTTAGTACTGTTAATATGTGATAAACATAACTGAAATACATGTTTTAGTTCAATGGATTTAAAAAAACGAACTAAGATTTATTTATTTTATATAACTTTACAGGGTGGTTCAGCTACATATTTATGGACGAAAAATTAAAATCAAAATTAAACATGGGTCGTATTCTGAACTGTTACAATAATACAGGGGTGAACATATTTATGTATAGCAAATATAATAAAGAGTGAGAAAATGTACCTTTACTTTTTTTACTGCTAAGAAACCATTGTTTATACCAGTTAATTATTAGTTTCTATTAGCAAATTGTTTTTAAGTTATTTCATTGATTTCATTATGCCTTCGTTATTCTCTCATCGTAAATATGCTGATATATTATTTATTTATGGCTAACGGAAGCTCAAATCGCGCAGTCTCCGAATATTAATGTCGTTCCTCGAATCGGAGACTGCCAGATAAAAAGGTTTTTTGAACAAATTTTTATAATTGCTGGAGAATATGGTGTGTTTCCAAGTGCAAGAATTGTATCTGAACGGCGATTGAAACTTGATCCTGAACAAGAAGAGGCAATCCTTGAAATCGTTGAAGATGATCCAAATGTGAGTACAAGGCGGATTGCAGATATTTGCCAAATGACACAATCGTCTGCTGGGGGGACCCTTCACATGAATTATTTATATCCATTTCATTTACAACCGGTGCAACATTTGCAGGATGGAGATTTTGCGTTAAGGATGCAGTTTTGTAACTGATTAAATTAAAATCGGAGACTATACAAGTATATTCTGTTCACCGATAAAGCGCAGTTTACTCGTAATGGCATAAATAATCCTGATAATGAACATCGATGGTCCGATGAAAACGCTCAAGCTATGGCTGAACATTTTCAAAATCAATTTAGCATTAATGTGTGGTATGGTATGCTAAAACATGAACCAAACCTACATAAATTTTCTAAACACCTAAATTTTTTACAGAATCGTTTGACAAAACATGTACTTACAACATGATGGAGCCGCTGCACACTACAGCTTACAAGAGAGAAATGTCATAAACAACAACTTCCCAAACCGGTGGATTGGACGAGGTGGTCCGCACAATCGGCCAGCTAGATCACCAGTCCTTAATCTTCTGGATTATTGTCTTTGGGGGGGGGGGGGGGGGGTAAATCAATAAAATATTTAATCAATAATCAATAAAAATTGAGAGTAGCATCTATGTTTATAGACATTTTTATGATCACTTTCGGTCCCTGAATATGTAGCTGAAATATTGACATTTCCTCCTGAATCACCCTGTATAGACATATATACATGGTGATTCAAGAGGATCTGTCAACATATATATATATATATATATATATATATATATATATATATATATATATATATATATATATATATATATATATATAGTAACATTTATCAGCTGATTGAGTACTTCAAAATCGTGCTAGACATTTTAAGGATAAAGTGACTTTTTACTTGTAAATAATTAAAATCTTAATTTTTTTTGCAGGTTTGAGTGAAATGAACAGCCAAATACCAGAAGAGGTACATATCCGGCATTGTATGTTTTTTGAGTTTCAAGAGTAGTAACGCAACAGTTGCTACCAAAAACATTTTCAATGTTTATCCAAGTGTACTAGACATTCGTATATGCCAAAGGTGGTGTTCTAAGTTCAGATCCAGTAATTTTTATCTTTCCGACTCGTATCGATCAGGAACACCAACAACTTTAGACAATAACGTTAAGGGCGAAAGTGGAAGCAAACCCGTGTCAGGCAATCGAGGAACTATCAAACACTCTTAACCAACCTTGGTCGACCATCCAAGAACATTTTAAGCAGATTGGTAAAGTAAGCAGAGCAGGTGTTCGAGCAGATCTCGCATAATCTGTTCGAAGAAAATAAAATTAACCGATCCACCATATGCAACTTATTGTTTCAACGGCACAATGATCATTTTTTGATCGCTTGATCACTGGAGACGAAAAATGGGTCCTGTATGGTAATCCAAAACACAAAAAGTAGTGGCTCTCTTTGAATGAATCGCAACGAAGTACTGCTAAGCCAGGTTTATATACCAAAAAGCGCTTTTGTGCGTTTGGTGGAGTATTCGAGGTAATCGTTCATTTTTTAGTGCTGAAACTTGAACAAACTGTAAATGCAGACCTTTGTTGTGAACAATTGGATGAGTAAATAAATCTTTAATTGAAAAGTGTCCGGATTGTTAACAGAAAAGGCGTTATTCTGCTACACGATAATGCAAGACCAAACTGCGCAAGACAAACCCTGGAAATAATTAATAAATTGGGGTGGGAGATACTGCCTCATCCACCATACTTGCCCGACATTGCACCATCGGATTTCCATTTATTCCGATCGCTACAACATTTTCTATGTGACAGGGAATTTGAATGCCCTCTCCAGATATTTTGCTCAAAAACCAATTGATTTTTATCGATCCGGCATTGAATATTTGCACACTAGAGGGCAAAAGGTTATTATATGATAATGAGGGTAATTACATCATTGATTAAAAATAAAAACTTGTTAAAAATTTATTTGTTTGAATTTAATGTAAACAAACGATATTACTCCCCCCCCCCCCCCTATACTTTTCCGATTGTTAATAAATTGTCTATAAGTTTTGACTTTTTTCCATGGAAAAGTTGGATTTTAAATACATGTTTTAAGGACACTTTTTGTTCAAAATGGCGTAAAGAATCGTTGGTTAAATTTACGAAATTACTTGCCCTTATACCCTGTACAACTCAGTATTGACTAAAAGGTTTATTCAGAATATTCATAATATGGTGTGTTTAATAACGTGTGCTTTCTACATATTGTAGAAACGTGAGGATGGCGCTGTTCTGGAACCACATTTGTGCCATAGGTGCATATGGTCTAATTGTTGCTAAAAAACTCCGTTATTATGTTACAGTAACTATTGTTATTCACAACTTCCGCATTTCCAGGCTCATTTTCAAAAAGACATCGGACTCATGACGCCGCCTGCTCAAAATCCATACCACTGCAGTAGTTCATTTGGGGTGCATTTGCTTCTCATGAATTACATAAGAATTTTTCTGAACACCAAATGTGACAATTTAATTTGTATTCGAAGCCTTTGAATTAAAAATGAACCTCATCGAAGAAGATAATTTTTCGACTAAATTGAGAGTCTACTTCATGATGCTCTAAAAAGTACTTGGCGAATTGTCAGCAATCAGAATAGTCAGAAAGCTCTAGTTTTTAACTAAGTTCAATTTTATATGCATGAAAGTGAATAATATTAGTGAAGGAACTCCTTGAAATGTTTAATGTTTTCGGATTTGCAACGACACTTTTACTAACTATGGCAATATTCTCACAGGATCTTGTCCCACATTTATTCCTGCGAGATCTATTGTCAAACCGGTTTCTTCAAATTTTCTTTGCAATTTTGGCACATTTGACTCATTTCTATATTTTTTCGACTAAAAATTCTACAAAGTTTTCATACATTGTCCATAAGATTGTCACCGAACTTGTGATGTGATTTAAGAAAAATATCACGCAATTTTTTTTATAACGTTCCATATTATTTAATCAGAAGAAACATATATTATAATTTTTAAAGTACCAGAGTTACCACTAGCAAAATAAAAATAAATGGCGCGATATTTAAATCCTGCGTTCAATTTTCACCACCCTCTATCAAATAAAATAATTATTTCTCGGTCAGTAGTCGTAAAAAACAAATGTGTAAACATAATTTTTCTATCGCCAATAGATTTTCTTAATACACAAATTTAAATTTTACAATGTGCAATGATTTTATCAACTCAAGTTGTGTATCTGCAGTGAGTAGTGACGAACATAACTAGTGAAGACCTGTATGTTAAATCTACAAAGTATGCTTGCTATACCGATTGCGATCATTAGCAGACTATCGGTTCCCGAATGCGTAGTATTTTCTATGTCGTGTATAGTGAGTTTTTAAATTTATATTTTTTTTATATTTATATATTTTTTTATTTTAATTGTGATTAGTTTTAAATAAAATGCCTAAACACTATGTAGTGTCAACAGTTTTGGTTATCCGTACGGACAGCTGACCTTTAAATCGCAAAAAGGTAATTTCACGTTTACGAACAATATTTTGGAACTAAAGTTTAACGGCCAAGACATTTAAGGCATGGACACTTCATATATGTTGTAAAACTTGTCTAACATTGTCAACAGGTTGGTTGAAAGGAGCAAATTTTAAAACGAGATTTGCAGTGTCAATGGTTTGCAGAGAACTGAAAGACCATGTCACAGATTGTTATTTTTACCTCACTCATATAGTTGCCATTGGAGCAAAGTCTAAAATACTGTAGAGTATTCTAGTTTACAATCAGTATTATGACCCGTCAAACGTAGTGATAAGCTTTCTGTTCCAAAATTGTCAAAATTTTGGGTTCTGAATGAAAAAGAACCTGAATCCGCTGATTATTCATGTTATTATACAGAGTTTCTTATTTTGTTGAATGAATCTTTATTTGATGATCCAAGATGTTCAACAGTGCCTGATATCATAGCCTAAATATTAATGGTATATTTCGAGATTTAAAATTATTAAAATCACGCTCAGAACTTCTAGCACCCAGATTAAAATGAGATGGAATCTCTTTCATAATGACTTAAATATTATTTGCAACTACACATTTATGTAATGGAAAAGCGATACCAAGGTAAATGATACCCCAGTTTAATTGCTGATTATTGCTGGACAATAATAAGAGAATCCCCAAAAACAAAACATCATCGTAAAACATCAGCAACAACATGCTAAGGTCAGATTATAGTTAATAATAGTACGTGTATCGCTATCATTTCTTACAATACAAGAATACTTTATAACTAAAAAAATTATAGGTTATAGACAAAATCCGAGGTCATTTTCCGTTTTTAAGTCAAACTTACATCATCAAAGATACATCATGTTTTATTAAAGTCGCAAAAAAATAACCTCACTTTTGTTTACCGATGTAATTAAAATGCCGATTTACAATGTATAAATACATCTCTCTCAACAATATAACTAATATTCGGATTAAGGCATCAATAGACAATAACATTTTACATATTACTTGCAGTAAAACATATCATTTCACTTTAAGGCCTTTCCACATAAACCATCATAATGATTTTGCTCCACATAAATTAAGCTCCCTGGCAGATTTACGACCTGATTCATCATTAAGATAAATATATTCGCATTAGTTAGAGAACCAAATAAATAACAATATTATAGGCTCAACAAAAACATATTGGTTCTTACTTTATACTATACTTGGGCTCCTACTTGTTCCGCTCTCCTTTTTTAACACTTAAGTTTATGCTAAACTACTCTTAATCAAGATATAAATAAGTGTAGCTCAGAGATAAATGGTAATCATATATTAGCAGGTAATTTAGATGTAAGTTACTCATCCTCGAGCAATTATAGATTAAAAGCTTATTTACGGCTGGCAATAGTTTTCGCTAATCATTTTTTAGTCGTTGTCTAAATCAAATCAGATTATGTTCCAAAATGACTTACTGTAGGTAGTAAAATTAATTGAAATAAAATAAGACGTGATGATTTATTTTAATTAATTATCAATTGTACTGCATTCTTAATAGGCTTTAAGAATCGATATTGAATAATTTTTTTGCGCCGCCGGCATTTACACCGCAGATTTTAGTTTTCTATATTAATAACAGGTAGCGATAATGTTTTGATCTCACCCATTGGAGTATACCCTCATTGAAATATGGGCAACTAATATCATTATTATTAGTTAAAATTAATATTTTTATTTCATTGATTTCATTAATTTCAGTGTATTTGTTATAAATCTTTCATGAATATAGATTCCAATCATACTAAAGGGAGTATGGACATGGTAGACCAAATGTGATCAGGCTATTCTACTGCCGAAATCACAAGAAGGTGGTCTCTTGTGCTTTTTTGTAGTCATCTTGATATAGCAGATATCAATTCGATGGTCATTTGAAATTTTTCTACTTCTAAATATAAACATAAATGGGGGATTTCGATTGATTGTGCGGTTGGGATTTGGTGAAACATAGTAACAATGATAATAATGAAAACAGTTGGTATGTGTTTTACAATATATTCAAAATATTCTCTGACATGTTTCGGCCTCACGACCATTCTCAAAGAAAGTTATATATAAACTAAACTAAAGTTTCAAAGTGGATGGAAGTCGTTTTTTTGTCTCGTAAATATATATATATATATATATATATATATATATATATATATATATATATATATATATATATATATATATATATATATATATATATATATATATATATTTATATATATATATATATATATATATATATATATATATATATATATATATATATATATATATACATATATATATATATATTTATATATATATATATATATATATATATATATATATATATATATATATATATATATATATTATATATATATATATATATATATATATATATATATATATATATATATATATATATATATATATATTTATTTATATATATATATATATATATATATATATATATATATATATATATATTTATATATAGACCAAATGGGCACATCTTTCAATGATAGGCTAAAAGAACATAAATATTCAATTTTACATAATCAAATCAAGACGGGTTTTGCTGAACATGAACACAAATTATGTCAAATTAATGCATAGTTGCAATAAAAGCAGGTTGTTAAATTATTTTCAAATTTCCGAAATTAAAAAAGCCATATACGACATAAATTTAACGAGACAAAAAGAAACAACCTCCATTAACAGCACTTTGAAACCTTAGTTTAGTTTATATATAATTTTCTTTGAGAATGGTCGTGAGACCCAAACATGTCAGAGAATATTTTGAATATATTGTGAAACAAATACCAAGTGTTTTAATTATTATCATTCATAAATGGTGAATATTGAAAAAAAAATCTCCGCGTGGGTTTAAGGGAAAACCACTTGAAAAAACAGCTAAACTTAATTCGCTTCCATTCAGGTTTTGTTAGAAAGATATTCAGAAGCATCATATAATCCCATGGACAACTAATACAACAAGTTGATAATGTGGGCATAATGATCTTTTCCTAGCTTGTATAAATGGTTAGAAATGGTTTGAAGTGTTACTTCAAGTTTCTGTCTGAACTCCAACTGTCTGTACAACAGTAATTTTCTTTCAACCTTCACTTATTTGGCTATTCGGGACGTTCTGGATCATTTAAGTCAAAATGTCTAGCTCTGAATTCTCTCAATGCCGCCCAAATCATATCATGGTCTTAAACAGCATTTTTTCCAGTTGAAACGAGAAAAGAAGACTGTTCCTCAAATGTTGCTTTTTGTATAGGGTGTCCTAAAGAAAAGTTTTATTTTGATATAGCGATATAAATAAAAGAGGGATATCCATCAAAAAAACCTTTATTAATTATTGAAATAAACATTTTAGGAAATTGCTTTTTAAAAATAATGCCATCCAAATGTAAACCTTCACACTCACGGCACTCATATAAACGAATAGCAAAATTCCTTATAACAACACGACACATAATTTCCAGAATGGCTGTCTGATACTTTCTTTTAACTACACCAAAGAACCCAGTTTATTACGTTTATTACGATTTTAGATTTTAGATAGCCCCACAAGAATTGAGCCCCATGGGCTTTTTTAGAACTACGTGGAGGCCAATTTATGTGACCTCAGCTGGAGATCAATTTGTTTGGGAAAATATCACGCCCTCGTGGCAAAGACATGTTGGAAGTGTGTAACGTGTCTCGGTCCAGCTGAAACCATGTTCTTTGATTATAAGCAGAAAAGTTTTATAATTTTTTAATGTAGAGGTTTTTGATGCTTGTGTTTCGGAGATGTTTATGGTAGGGATTTTTGATGTGAGTGGTGATGCAGAACTTTTTCTGCTCTTCAGTCACCGAATTATTGTTTTTGTAAAATTCTCGGACATACAACGCACGGTCTGCTTTCGAAAAACGGTCCATGCCGACTAAACTCCTAAACGCGGGCTATCGATTGACATGCGCTCAGCACCCCTCACAGTTGTTGCGTTTACACAGTGACCCGATAACATAGAAACTTTTTATGGGACACCTTGTACTTCATTGCGTCGAAAACTGATTTTTAAGGATTTTAAAAGATACACTGGTTGCTTTTGTTGCTAATGTCTCAAACCAGTGGCGGTTGGTCCATAAGAGTACGGGGGCACGTGCCCTACCTAAAAAAATAATAAATGAAGTGGAAAAAATAATTTCAGATTTTATAATAATTTATTCTCTGTTCTGTCTATGATCACGCTTCTTGCGACTTCTATTTTCTAACATCTATAATGTCATTCGTGGTAACGAAATAGGTCGTGGGTTGCCAAAGCGCACCGATTTAAGAACATGTGCTTTGGGTATAGACAAGTTTGTGCTGCTACTGTTTTCGTTACTATTGCGTGTCAAAAACAATAGAGCAATGCATCGTTTCGCTAATAACCCAGAGATTAAACGCATGTATAACGTCATATCTTGGACGCTGCCCCATTTTCAGACATCCTAAGCGCTGACGTCAGTGATGGGCCGACCTTATCGAATCTTTCCAAACACAGAAAATGTCCATTAAAATTCTCATAAGAGGATTTTTGTTAGTCATTTTCTTCAACTTTACAAGTTTAATAAACAATTTCTCTCACAGTTTCGTAATCCTCATAGTACATTTTACATTTAACATTTTTGAATTGTTCGTAAAACGTTTTTATTCGGACTTTTTCTTGCGTGGAAGTAAATTTAAGGTTATGTTACTTTGCCCTTTATGAGTGGTAAGTTGATTTTTTACAAAATCTGTTATATAAATTGTATTGACAATATTGGTGTTTCTGTTTTAGTTGAAAATTAACATGGTGATGTGTTTTGTACCAGACTGTAAACATTACAGTGAACACAAAAATTTGTAGATTTTTTACATTTCCTGTCGATTCAAATGAGCGAAAAAAAGAGTTAAATATTGTGAGGTAATATTAAATATTTACAAGATGACATCGACGTATAAAAATTATTGCGTAATTTCTAGGCTGTAGTTGTCATTTTGTCATCAATGTCAGAAAAAATTGTCCCAAGATATTTGATTTTAATATGAAAAGGAAATTTAAGTTTGAATCTCCGGGGAAATGGTATGATATTTAAATATATATGGTATAATATGTCCATATATACATATACAGAAATAATAAGCTTTCAGAAAAATTGAAAAATAACACTAGTTATATTATTTATTACAATGACAGTAATGAAGTAGTTGTAGCCACAATTACCATCATCAAATCCAAGGAAACTTCACAATTTAAAGCGATCCAAGTGTTACTTATGTATATGGACATCGCAAGCAGTTGCAAGGGTTCTTATTGAATATGATCAGTCATGGGCAGAACATTTAGAACTATTGGAAAATTTTTATGTTAAACTTTACTTTCCTAACTTATTGGACATCGAGCCGTCTTTCCAAATGTAGACATTAAAATTGTGTATAACCTGTTTGCATATGTAAAATTGCTGACTGTTTTGTATATGAGAACTATGATAACTGTTGCAAGCGAAAGATGTTTCTCTACCCCCAAACAAATCAAAATATTTCTAAGAAATACTGTAGGTCAGGAACGGCTGTGAGCGTTAGCAATGCTATCTATTAAAAAAAAACTTGTGAAATCAATTTCAAATGTTAATGATCAATTCATCTACCACTTTTCTGTTCAGAAATTTAGGAGAATGGACTTCAGCTACAAACAGATTTAATGGTTATGGTTCTATGGGGAGTTTCACAAAATTTTACTATCTAGGTACCTCTTTGAAAATTGATGTCTGACAGTTAGACTCGTATTTGTACACAGCAAAGTGTGTATATGATTCTAAGAAATCTAAAATTTTTGGTTGCGACGCATTTCCCTATTCCAAAATTTGGTTATACGTGTCCAACCTGTTTTTCCTCGACGAACATTAAAAATCCTAGTATTATTATACTATTTAAAATCCTAGTATTTTCAAAATGTTTCACAACAAACCAAATGCGGAATCCATAAACATGATTTTTAGTACCTCGTTTTAAGCTGAAACTGAAAGCTTTAGCTGAAAGATAGCCCTTTAAAATAACTGTATGGCAAAAAAAATATCACTCGAATAGGTTATGCAGTCGATAGAACGTAGAAGCCCAGAATTAAATTAACCTTATACTTGACGACTTTATACTTATACAAGTCTTATAACCTATATAAGACTTGTCCCCAGAAATTCTGGGGACTGTTGGAATTATTTCAAACGTTTTTATGACATAGTTACTTAAAACTGAAACTTATTTATTAAAGGTATTTTTTCATTTTATGATATTATGAATGAATAAAAAATGATCATTAGATAATGAGTGTATTCACAGCACAGCCGTGAACCCCAAAAAATCAAACAGGCACTTCTCCATTGGACTGACGCTCTATATTGTAAAGTTATGCAATTATTACCAACAAGCATTATTTTACTTTAGGGCATATCTCCGTAAAATTTTATAATGATTTGACTCTGTATAAATTAATTATTAAGATAGACCGTGGCAGATTTACGATTTGATTTATAATTAAGATAAATATTTTCACATTATTTAAAAAACCAAATAAATAATACTTTTGTAAGACTAACAAAGATATATCGGTTCTCACTTCATACCATACTCGAACTCGTACTTGCTCCGTCTTTTTTTAACGCTCGCGTTTATGCTAACTACTCGTGATCAAGATACAAACAAGCGTAGCTGAGAGATAAATGGTAATCATATATTAGCAGGTAATTTAGATGTAAGTTATTCGTCCTCGAGCAATTATGGATTAAATGCTTATTTATGAGTAGCAGTAGCTTTCTTTTAACTTTTTTTTTGTTTTTTCTAAATTGAACTTAATTAATTTCTAAATTAATTAAAAGCCTGTGGATGTATAACTATACAAAACATAAGAAGGTACTTCTCAGGGAGTACCGGTAGTTTTATTTTATTCTAATGCAAATAATCTAATAATCCCCTGACTCCACATGGACAATAACTAAAGCCGATGAAAATATCTTGCAAATATTTGAAAGGAAGATCTTGAGGAAAATATTCGGTACAGTTAACGACAACGGTATTTTGCGTTCACAGTTTAATTTTGAGCTTTATAATAAATATGTAAAGAGAGATCAAATAGCAGGGATATTGTTACATATATTAAAACCGGACGCTTATGGTGGATCGGACACGTAATTAGAGGGCAGGATACCCACCTAAAAAAATATTTGTCTGAGCTGATAAGGTCAAGGAGACGAGTGAGACCAAAACTGAGATGGAGAGATGATGTGATGGAAGAGGCGAAAAGGATTTGTGTAACTGACAACATATGGCCAAATATAGAAACGACTGACGAAGGCTTGGAAAGATCGAGGTTCCACTAAGGCTATAGCACCATTGATGTGATAGATATACTTCCATTAACGCTTAAACAACATGTCTGCGAAATTCTATATATATATATATATATATATATATATATATATATATATATATATATATATATATATATCTTTTGTATTAACGCCTTTATGAGTATTTACCCAGATATATAGAAATGTATATATTTATGTATATAATTAGTTTTCCAATAAGAGTATCAGAATTTTGAAATGTAAAAGCGGCAACACTTTTTGAAATCTAAATGTCACTAAGATTGGTGACCATTTACCAATTTACCATTGAAAGAAACGCGATTTAACAGCGTGTAGAAATTTGAAGCTGGAAGGCGAGAAACCATCAAATTTACTGACTACCCGATGCTTTTTATTCATTTAAATCTTATATATTTTATTTTGCGCTTTCAATAATAATTAAAAATAGATTTTAGTTTAAGTTTTATACCGTAATACTATCTGTTAGTAAACTGTAAAAGTTCTAAGTCAAATACAGAAACCCTCAGTACATCGGCGTGTTTATTTCAACATTTTTTTGTTGAAATAACATTTACTCTACATGTTACTCTACTAGCGTATCTTTTCTTGGTACCGTTGATGACCAAGAAGAAGTTTATTTTTATAAGCCGGGAGCCTTTCATCACATACACAAATATTTCGAGGACATTTTGTAATAACAGAAAATGAAGAAAATATTTTATTAAACGTTTGTTCGTTCGTAGTATTCATATATGTACAGCCCAAGATCTACAGTTTTTAAAAGCTGTGTACAACTATAAAACAATCGATAAATGTTCATCTGAAGCATTAAACAAATTTAGAAATCATTTATGGTACTTGAGCCCGGAAGCAGTTGCACTCTCATTTTTAAACAAATATATCACAGGTCAAACGATTGATTGTCCCAAAGTGCACAATAAATAAGAACAATAATATAAAAAAATTACAAAAGAAACAAATTGACTACTTTGTAGGATATCATACTTACATAGTTAGTATGTAAGTATCATGTAAGTGTATGTAAGTTATCATACTTGTCATATTAGCAGAGAAAGCTGTACAGTTAACTCAAGAATACATTAATGTAGTCGCTAAAGATGAAAACCAAAAACAATATCTTTTTCAGGTGACAAAATACTATAAAAAGTAATTTTCCAAGTGCGACAAACGAATGCGCGACAAAAAAATAATATTTCAATAGTTAAACTATATTTCTTTTGTAATTATCAAAAACAAAGTGTTTCTAGGAATTACTAATTGTAAACAAACAATAAACTGTAATAAAACAAAACGGAATAAAAAAACTTCTTTAAAACTTTGACGATTAAAGCTATAATACTTAAATTAAGATAAAATATCAATTTTTTCGTATTTAAAGTCTGTTTTTAATTACTATTGAGAACGCATTATGAAATATATCACATTTAAATGAATGCATCGGGTAGTCAGTAAATTTGAAAATGTTAGATTATTGGAAAAAAGCAATAAATAAATTTCAACCTTCGGAAAACTTATAATATACATTTTTGTGGAAAAAAAAAGTGCAAAAAAGTTCAATTTTTTTGTCATTTAGGTAGGGTTAAACAGCATTGGAACTTTTTTAATATTGTTTTTAGACTCAATTTTAAGATCAAGAAATGGCTTAGGGGATATCCAAATGAAAAAAGTCAATTTAGGAAATATCGGATATATATATATATATATATATATATATATATATATATATATATATATATATATATATATATATATATATATATATATATATATATAATATTATTTCTGATCATTACATATTTGAATGTCTCAGAAACACAGTAAAATGTATATAAATTTTTATTAAATCTGATATAAAAAAATTGCACAAAGTAAACCTGAACTGGATTCGACGGAAGCCCGAAATAAATATAAAAATATCGCGAAGAGGGTAGATCGACGGCGGCAGTACAAAGAGGGTCGCTCGGTGGCTCCCCCGCATTCACCCCGGGCGGCCGCCTAGACAAAGGCGCTTCGGGGGTGCCTTGTATTGTGTAAATAATTGGAAACAGTGGTCATGACTGAACGCGCACCTGATAACAACTTGTAAGGGAAACTACCCTCGCTGAACAGTCCCGGTTTTATAAATACCCATTTACTTGACTAATGTACCCATAAGAATTCCACAGCCCTGTTCATTGTGATTTAACTGGCTCCAAATCATGCCTTTGCGAGGGCGAGGGTTGACGGGGGATAGAGAGGGTAGTGCCGGTGGATAGTAGGAGTAGGGGGTGGTTGTGTATAAATCGCGGTTAATTAAAAATTAGCGAGTGCACGTTTATTCGCGTCGACCTGCTGTTTTGTAATTAGCGGAAATTAATGGTGCGATTCACGATTTACGCTCTGGTTACATCGAATCCTATTTTTTCCAATTATCTATTGATTGATGTACTGCATTTTGCTTTTTAATCTTAACCTATGAGGATTTTCACTAATTCCATAATCATTAATATTTAGTATATCGTCGCACATTTTCAAAAATACACTACCATCTTCAGAATTTATAAATGACACCGTGATTTTCGGTAATTTTTTTTAATAATCGCCGAAATAAAACTTCAGTCTGATCCTTCCAATGTATTGAAATCTAGCTTGTTTTCTAATTGTTTTCTATTCCAGTATTGAGAAATCAGTATTCAAATTTGGAAGATAAGCTATACCAACAAACTGACATCAAATATTTAGGCGTTCACCTTGATTCCAGATTAACTTGGAAAAGATCATAATCATGAAAATTGATAGGGCCTAAATAGACGTTGTTCGTTTCATGTTACAAACTAGTTACTCCCCATCAGTTACATTTTCAAAGAGCGATGCTGCGTGCTTATAACGATTTCACGATAACAATAAGTAATCTATGTTAGGGGCAGAATATTTGTCCATTTATCAGGCAATCTCGCGAAAGCTTTCGATAAAGTGTGACACGAAAGGCATATTTATAAGTTCATCATATTAGGTTTCACAGTCGTGTGAATTAAGTGAAAAGTCAAATCAGCTCTGTTCACCTGGAAGTCTACTGAATCTGGTTGGCCCAAGTGTTTCTCTCTAGCAATGGCCTTTTTCAATATCTACATGGTCAGCTTTCCAAAATATATTGCTGTTCATTACGTGCTGTAATTACGTGAATAAATAGCAATCCGAAAGGCGACACTGTTTTAATTGTTCATAATAGTCTCCTGTTATAGTTTGATCTGGTTCTGGTAAATATTATATCTCAAAGAAGAATTTTTTCTCAATCTTAAGGACGAATATCTGATTCTGAAGTGCATTAGGATTATTATAATTTAGGATTATTATAAAGTGCCCAATTCTCTCCTGAAGTCACCACATGAAATCAACGAATGGTTCAACACTATTGACACTTTTATATAACACTTCTTCCATCATCTGACAAAGAACAACTCCATATATCCGCTAAGCGTCATTATCTAGAGTCACTGGTTTCATTATCTAGAGAGTCATCAGACGACAATCCACAATCTTGACAAACCGTCTTTGGCATTTACGAACATTTAACACTTGCGAAACTGTTTAGTACAACCGTGGTACACAATATTATCTGTTCAATGGCCTTTTACCGTTGTGTTTTTTTTATATCTACACACACACTACAATGATCAAATAGTACGATGATTTTTCTTTTAAAAATATATACGCTTTACGAATCTAAACTGTTTTTTTTTTAAGTTGGTATAACTCTCTTTGACGTTAGACAGTAGTTTTATATATTATTATTCGCTTGTTATGTTATACTTGTTAGAAATGATAGAGTTGTTAAACATTTTTGTCGGTGAAATTTTAAAATAGATACATGTATCCATTTATTATTTTATTTGCACTAAAGTTTGTCTAAAAAACTACATTTCTTGTGCTGATGCAAGTATATTATGAAACAGTAACGGCAATGAAACTATGTCAAAAGAAGATTACAAGTGGTACAAAAATCATAGTGATGGCAGAGAAGTAGTTCCACAAACAACATATTCACCGTGCGACGTTTTCCTATTCCATTGATTCAAAAACCATTTCGTGAGCACCGGTTTTGAGTCAATAGTAGGCTTTTAAGAGAGTTCGTTGACCGTTTTAACCTTCAAATAAATGTATTGCAAGGAGAGGGGATTACTTGCTGTTACTAGGAGACAAAATAACAACAACAATAATAATACAATAATGTACAATAATAAGAAAATATTTTAACAAAATATGGCGCAAGGGATCAATTTGTATCTAAAGCACACAAAACTGACACTACTTAAAAAGATCAACTAGTTTCGATCAAACAATCATCTAGAATCTATATATTTCGTTAACAATATTTCAGTTATTCAATCAGTTCAAATATTTTGATTTAAAGTGACGTTTCGAATATGAACGTACCGGTCAACACGTCCATTTTCAACGGTTGGCGATATTTATTGAGCGATTAAAATAATCCCAGCCAGTTAGTATAAGCGTAAAATGACCGCGAACTAAATCAGCACCGTTTCAACGGGCATTACGCCGGATTAAAGCAAGAAAAACGAGCGGTGAAGGGTTCGATTTTGGTCGGTCGGATCGCAAAATTTTTGTTCTTGACTGTGTTCTTTAAATATTAGATATAAATATCTTTATATCTAACTATCTATTTTCTATATCTAACATATTGCTGGTAATTTACAAGCATATATATACCAGATGTATCGCTAATTCCTTTCCGGTTTTTTCACTAAAGAAAACACGTTTTTATAATGCATGGTTAAAATGTATTTATTCCAAGTACTGGCCATTTGATTCTATACATTTTTCTCAACTCTCAGGCAATTTATGGATGCCATTCCAAAAGAATAGTTTCTCCTTTGAGCTAAACCATTCATCGGGCTATTTTTAACTTCTTCGAAATCGGTGAATTGCTACTCTGCAAGCGCATATTCTATCGATACGAAAAGGTGGTAGCCGGATGGATCCAGGTCTGGAGAGTACGGCGGGTGCGATCCAACTTCCCATCCAAGTAATTTTAATACTTCTTTGACTGGTTTTGCTGTATGAGACGGCACGTTGTAATGCTGTAAAATCACCATATCATGTCTTTGAGCGTATTGTGGACATTTTTCGATCAATGCACAGTTCAAATTGAACATTTGTTGTCGTTAGCGTTCAGTATTAACTGTTTCTATAGTTTTCAACAGTTTATAATATACGACATCAACCTGGTCCCACCAGACACAGAGCATTGCGACCAAAGCGATTTGGCCTTCCAGTCGATGAGCCGGCTTCGCCAGGTGATAACCATGATTTTTTCGCAAGTGATTTTCGAAATAAATCCATTTTTAATAACCCATTACTATTCGTTGCAAAAATGGATTACTTTCATACCTTTGAAGCAGACGATTTTTCGTTTTTCTATTTGCCTCTGATTCAATTCATGTGGCACCCATCTTCCCATCTTTTGCACTTTCCCATCGCTTGTAATTCACAAATTGCGATTCGAGTCACATTCAACTTTTCTGCCGATTGTTTTTGAGTTTGAGTTGGGTCTTCATCTAATAACTCCTGCAATTCCGCATCTTCAAACGTTTTTGGCCTACCAGGATGTTCTTTGTCTTGCACGTTGAAATTGCCATATTCGAATTGTCGAAACCACGTTTCACATGTTCTTCTGTTTGGAGCATGCTCACCGTAAGTCCCTACCACCAAACGATGACTGAAGAGCTGCCGCAAATGCACGTTTTCAGGCACAAAACGCGACATTTTCAAAAAATTATAAATCTATAATGCTATTATTTTGGAGAAACTTGTGTAGTTTTGAGGTGTCAGTAGAATAAAATGACATATGTATCAAATCATAACATTGCATACTTATAGCTAGTCAAATCTGTTACAAAAACCGGAAAGTAATTACGATACACCTGGTATATATATATATATATATATATATATATATATATATATATATATATATATATATATATATATAAATATATATATATATCTGATATATATATATATATATATATATATATATATATATATATATATATATATATATATATATATATATATATATATATATATATATATATATATATATATATATCAGGTATGTATGTAGTATTAGATTTTCTTGGACTGCGTCCAATGAGACAGCAGTAGCTGAGTGTCATCACACACAATCTCACATACCACAATCTCATATGGAACACACAACAACCTGCGTCTCCGCCTAAGTGAACATTTTTTGTTGGCTGCTTGACCGGGAAGGAGCCTCACCTATCCCTTCACCTTCAACTGGATGACATATGATTTGTCTCTCGAGGTTCAGACTCATCAGGGCACCGACATATACCATACCATCAAGATATATATATATATATATATATATATATATATATATATATATATATATATATATATATATATATATATATATATATATATACAGTGTCAGATTTCTTTGGAATGAGACCACAGTAGTTGAGTGTCATCATACACCCAACCGTTAAGTTTCACAATATCATGTGGAGCACACAACAACCTGCGCCTCCGCCTTAATGAGCATTTTTGTTGGTTGTTTAACTGGAGACGAGCCCCACCGATCCCTTCAGTTGGAGGCAATATGTTTCGTCTCTTGATGGTGGGTTCCGAACCACGGCCATGGGCTACTAAAAGCCCCAATCAGCACTGCCCTTGTGCTATATAGATAGGTCCAGTCCAGTCCACATATATATTGTAGGTCCAGTCGCTTAATAGCCTTCTTAGTTGTTGATGAACCACTAACCCTAAAACTTTGCTTCACTTTTGTTTCACCTGGTTTCAAAAGCTTATAGTACACGACACCATGATTCCTACCGAATACTAATTCCATCGAATGTACAGCATTGCCTCCTTTCCAAAGTGATTCGGTCTTGCGGCTGATGTTGATGGTTGTCCTGGGTCAACTAATGATTTTCTACGTTTTGGGTTTTCGAAATATATCAATTTTTCGTCTCCAGTCACGATCCGACGAAAAAAATATTTCATTCATGCCAAGGAAGCAAAACTTCGCACACCGTTTTTCGCTTTTCCATCTGTCTGTCGTTCAGCTGATATGGTACTCATTTTTCTGCTTTCTGCATCTTTCCTATGGCATGCAGACGATCACAAATGGTTGAGCGACCAACATTTAACCTATCTGATATTTGTTATTAAATTTACACAACTTCTTCTTCCAACAATGCTTGTAATTCGGCATCTTCAAATTTTTTCGTTTGACCTGGGCGCCCTTCGTCTTTCAAGTCGAAATTATCACTTTTAAATCGTCCAAACCAACGCCATCAAGCGTCTTGCGTTGGGACATTGTCACCGTAAGTTTTCACAAGTATAAGATGGCTTTCACTCGCGTTTTTCTTTTGATTGAGCAAGTAAAGCAGTACATGCCACAAATGCTCTTTATTTGGCTCGTAACTCGACGTTTTTACCACATGAAAAAAAATATGACGCTAACTCAAAATCATTTAAAGATCAATGGCGTTTTGAAAGTTAACAAAACTATAACCGTTGCACGTCATTGATGCCGCTATTGAAGAACAGCAGAAATACCATCACATAAATTAAATAATAAAATAATCAAATGGAATGTAGTCACTAAATTTCAAATTTAGCGGCTGTATTCGGTTGGCAGCATATGCGACATGGTCGAGTTTCACATTTTTCTTATTGATATTTATTGACACGTTTGGAGGTTATCCCATATATAGATAATACAATACTTTTATTTTTTACCTTACGATCGAAAACAGTTATTTTAAGACCTACCACAGTGTTGTAATTGCCAGGTAGCGCCTGCAAAATGCTAAATCAGTTAAATAGTCTAAAATAGAATTTCCAAAACCTGGTGAAACGATTACTTGCTATCGATACCGATAACAAGTAATAATATTGATCTGAGTATTGAAGGAAAAACGACCAGAATACGTCCAAAGGCACGATAAAGTCATTTTTCAACATGACAGTGTTTGGTCCCATGTTGTGTAAAAACTATATGGAAAACATTAAATGGGACGTCCTACCCCACCCGCCATGTTCACCGAACTTTCGAAGTACCATTTATTTCGATTGATGCAGCACGAACTTTCAGAACAACACTTACATTCTTCAGAAGAAGTGAAAATTTGGCTTGATGAATGGTTGGCTTTAAAAAACCAAAAGTTCTTTTGGCGCGGAATCAATTATTTAACAGAAAGATGGGAAAATATTGGCTATTGGCTAACTATTATTGTTAACTATTAACTATTATTGGCTAACAATGGCCAATATTTTGATTATTAAGATCATTTATTTTATTGTGGACATAAACAATGCGAAAAAAAACGACATTATTAACCTAAACACCTTTTAATATTTTTAAATTGAACTGACCTATTGCCTCTTCAGATTTGAATATCATTGAAAATGTTTAGGGATGCTTTCAAGGTGAGTTTATAGACACTCAAGAACATTTACAATATGGAAATTTTGTAAAGTTCTATTCAGGCTTTATAAGAAGACATTTTATAACGAACAATAGAATAGTTGTATGATTCATTATCAAAAACAATTTTAATTTCATAAAAGGTGGTGAAAAGATCACAGAATATTAAATTGTTGTTTGTTTATGTCTTACTCTTGTCAACTTCCTTCTTTCCTATAAAACTGAAACTGTGTCTAATATTTTAGTTTATCTTTTAAATCTTTTTAAACTTTTTTTTTCTTGAGAAATATTTTGAGAATCGTCTTCAGTTTAACTTAAGTTGAGTAAAAATTCATTTTACTGCAGTTATCATATTAATAGGTTATTATGAAAAGTTTTAAAAAAATTTCAAGTGGTTCCAACTTTTTGATATGGACTGTAAATATATGAAAATTTGGCTCGAGGGATTGAATGCAAAAAATGTATATTGATGCAGACAAAAAAATTTTTAAAACAATAAAACCATTTGTACCGTTAATTGTTAGGTATTCTTATTATGGAAAAAGTTGCAGTGATTTTTACAAATGTAATAACAGTCAAGCCTATCATATTATTTATTAAAACCGCCTCGTATTTTTTATGCCTAAGGCTCAAAATTCCAAAAGGCGCTTAGTGAAGAAACACAGAATATCATATTTTTAAATATACTAAGGCTTGAAATTACACAAAAGTTCTTTAGTTAGAAAATTTAAATAATAAGGAAATATACTCATATGTTATAGGCCATTTTTCAGAATTTAGCTTCGGTGTATAAAAGAAATTGTAAAACTTGTCGTAAAATATCTGAAAAAAACTCTTTACACTTCTTCAAGTCAGTTCTTATAGACTACGCGTGGGAAAAAAGATTCTTTTTCTGTTTTCTTTGACGGTTTCTTGAAATAAATTTTCAATTTTATTACCGCAGAACAGTTATCATAAAATGATTATATTAATAAAAGACAAAAATAAATATTTATACAACATTACTAAGAATAAAACGTATTTCTACAAAATAAAATTATTAGTTTTGTTTAGTTAGTCTGAGATATTTAATATAATTAAGTTTAATATAATATACTATGATTAAAAAGTAAGGCGGCTTTATAAATAAAACATAAAATATTTATTTATCTATCTTAATTAATTTTGTCTTCTTCAGAATAACCCCATTTTACTACAATATGCTTATTTCAGCGTTTCTTCCAGTCTTTCAACTCAACTTCAGGTAGTTTCTTAAAAATGGCCATCAAACTCTCCTGAATGGTTTGTACTCCAAATAGCTTCCGCAAAGTGGACTCTTTAATCGATGATTAGGAAAAAAATCACCCGATACAATATTTGGTGAATATGATTCTTGTGTGACGTTATTAGTTTGATTTTTACCGAAAAATTGATAATTAATTATAAATAAAAATAAAAATTGATAATTATAGCGGCGTGCGATAATGCGTTATTGTAATGCAAAATAATAATTAATCTGTGATTACTCAGTCTAAGAGCCTTGATTTTGGTAATGTTTGGAAGGCCTTCCTGAACGGAATTCACCTTCAACTGTGTCCTCACCATCTCTAAAGTTCTTGTATCGCTTATAAACACTTCTTTGACATATCGAAATTTCGTTTTTTAAACAATATTTAATCTACAGTTTTTGCCCGACAGAAGTATCCGTTTTAAAAAATCGCAAATAAAGGTTCTTTATAATTACAATCGAAAAGTGGATCTCCAGAATGCCTCCCACGAGAAGTTGAGAAGGTCATTTGAACAGTGGCGACTCGTGAGAGAAGGCGTTGGGGCGCCGCCCATCCATCATTTATCACAGTAAACAATTTTTCAGAACAAAACACCATATTTTATTTCGGTTTAGTTTATTTCCTTTAACTCATTTTCCTGGTTCATCTCCTGTAGAGGGTTCGAATAGCACGAAAAATAAAAACGAGGAAGAGAAAAGCAAAAAAAATTTAGCAGCACTATTTTCTTCTACGCCTTCCCACTTTAAAAACCCCCGAATATATATATATATATATATATATATATATATATATATATATATATATATATATATATATATATATATTTTTTATATATATATACATGAAATATAGCAATTAAAAATGAAGCAGTCGCGTCCTTCAAACCATTCAACATCTCACAATGAATGTCGATTGCTAATAAACGATGGGTGCATGAATTTCAACACATGTCAAAACCTCTTTCTTAATTAAACAGCTGTCAAAGCGCAACAAATTAACGAAACAATCTGAAATTTAATGGTTGGCGGTCTGAAGAGATGAACTCGCCAGTACCCCACAAAAACTATCTAGAGCGGTACCATTAATCCAATAAATATAATTCTATAAACATTTTAGTCCAATCTCGAAATATTTTTAACGATTGGATTTAAGAAATATATATATATATATATATATATATATATATATATATATATATATATATATATATATGTATATATATATATATATATATATATATATATATATATATATATATATATATATATATATAATATTTTCATGGGTGGTAGATACATCATTCCGGCTGCCGATCCGTTCATCCTGTGACGAGTCACGACGTTTTGCCAAAATCTTATTTGGCATTTTCAAGTGTTGTTTGTTTCGAGTGACTCTTCACCCACCCGAAATGATTTACGAATATATATATATATATACAGCGGCGGTTCGTGGGGGAAGAAACAAGTGGGGCACGTATAACCAAATTTTGGAGTGGGGATAAGGAAATGCGTCCCAACCAAAAAATGTATATATCTTACTATCATACACACACTTTACTGTGTAGAAATATGAGTGTAACTGTCAGACATCAAATTTTCATTTCATTTTTAATTTTTTAGGTGGTGCCCATATGCCCTTAAGGACCAACCGTAATGGCCCTTATGGTACAACCGTTGTAAGAGAAAGTAATTTCGTATCTTTAACCAACGATTCTTCACATCATTTTAATGAAAAAAGTTTTTTACAATAAAGGTCATAAACTTAAGGCTTTCCAAGAAAAAAATTGCAAAATTATTAAATCATCACTTGAATAGTTATGATAAGCATTAACATTTTAAATAAATATGTGTAAAAACATATTTGGCAAATATTAATTGGTTATTACCAAACGAAGTTAAAAATCCCGCCATACAGCAGGCAACCTTGTGCAGTAACATCACATACCAACTGCAAATAATTTTACATCAATATTGCGACAAAATTATGTCAGTGTGTCAGTACGTGTTTTTAAGTTCCATTTAAAACAAAAAATGTATTCTGTACGCGAATATCACGATATGCTTCTTATTTACGAAGAAGCTCTCCAAAATTCTGAAGGGGCTAAGCCTATTTACTTGCTACGATACCCAGAGACACTGCTTCCAGCTCGACAAATATATATTTCTCAAAAACTTTTGGATACAGGTAGTTTATATGCAAAATGTGTTTCTTTCTTGGACAAATATTTGTTGGTCAAAAACTTTTGGATAGGGGTAGTGTGGATGCAAAAATGTAGGCGGCAGCGAGAAATCAGATCTAAAGTCGAAGTAAAATTTTACATCTTGTTAAAGAGGATTCTGCCAAAACCGTACTAAAAGAGCAATTATTTTACCCTGATGATATACAAAGAGTACAAACACTCTTATCCACTTATTTTTCACACAGGTAAAAATATTGTGATGGATGATTGGGCAAAACTAAAGTAATCCAAATTTTTTGTTTCAATCAATATTTTATCAACCGACGAAGCTTCTTTCGCCAGGAATGGAATAATAATCATATATTTCTTAATGTGACGTGAATCGTTTAATACGAATTATAGTAAGAAAAATAACTGCTAGTAAAACGATAATGTTGTATTTTTTTTGTAACAAAACAAACCAAAGGTATGCTTAAACCTATAGAATAAATGGCTATAAAAATATTACATTTAATTAAAAAAATACCTTAAGAGGCTAATGAAACAAGGATTGAATTCCGATAGAAAGAAGTAAACTAGACGATGACACTACCAATTAAAATTAAGTTCTGACCTTTAGTTCGCGGAAATGTTTGTATTTCATAAATGTTTTAAAGAATCTTTTTGTTAAAAAAATGTAAAGAATCGTTGTTTAAATTTACTTACACTATGTATATGGCCATAAAAGCTCATTATAAGCTTTTTGAATATGTACTGACACTATCTTGAAGAACTGCTGATTCTCTCGGACGGCTAGTATACCGATGCCGGTTATTTCTCCTTTATATTTGACTAGAAAGTATCTTTCATATATTTATATAACTTTTAATTTATTTTCTGGAAAAATATATTAGAAATGCAATTTGGAGTTGTCGCCTAATCAAAGCGTCACCTCCAAACCCTTCAAGGCCATCTTCCAAATTACGTCTTAAATGAAATCCCGTACGACATTCCCATTTTCCCGGTAATCTCGGTGAAGGATAAAAAATATCCCTGGAAATGAAGCAATTCCATTTCCACGGGCGCGGAAAATCAAAGCGTTGAACCGATCCTCAGTTCCGAATTAGCATTTTTCCTCATTACCTCTGGTGTTATTTTTCCCGAACGCGGCCATGAATTTAAATTTCGGCGGGTTTCTTTCGCTGAATTTTCCTTTTACTGTTTCAATTTTTTTTTGCTCCGCTCTTTTTTTGCTGAATTGGATCGAGGGAGAACGTAAGTCGTCCCTATTACGTAACCAATTTCTGATTTTATTATGGTGTTAATTAAATTTTTGCTTAGTCAACTAATTGTTACGACATTACGTTTAAATCAAAAATATTACTCAAATTCAAACGAAGTGGGCAAAACTACTTTAAATTGTCAGTGTAGAAATTTGCTGGAAACATTTTATATTAGATTTAGGACATATTCAAATAAAATACAACTATGATTAAAAAAAGTAAAAGGAATTTTTAAATAAAACACAAAGTATTTATTTATTAATTTAAATTTATTTTCTGCCTTCCAAAGTAATCCCTTTTTAATATAATACACTAATTCTAACGTCCTTTCCTATCGTTGAAACAGTTTTTATACTCGACTTCTGTGGTTTCTTGCAAACCAACCAGCGAAGTCACAATGGCTTCGGTGGATTCAAAACGGAATCCAAGAAGGAGTCTCTTTAATCGACGGAACAGAAAAAGTCACACAGTGCCATATCTGGTAAATATGGTGCCTGTGGAATGGTATTTGTTTGATATTTAGCGAAAAATTAACAAATTATTATCAAGGTAGGCTATGATATATTATTGCGATATATAAACCATTAAATATTTTGCCAAAATGGAAATTTTATCTCTAATATTTAATCGGCTATTACTCGGTAGAAAATCTTTGATTTTTATTAAATTTTTCAACTGTTTAAAAATTTTCTTTACTGTTTGACGTGGAAGGTCTTCCTGAACGAGGTTCATATTCACCATTTTATTGACATTAATAATAATTTTTATGCAAACATTTTTATGAACATAGCTTTATTGCCGTAATACTTTTATAACGAAATGATATGAAACCTCTTTCAGATATCAAGAACAGTCATACTAACTTAAAAAATAAATGGTTGCATCCATACGAAAAGTGATAAATTTTTAAAACGATTAACCTTAGTTTTTGATCATAGCCGGGTGTGAAATAAACCATTTCGTATAGTAATATAAATTAAGAAACCCATTGTAATCCATTCTTCCTAAGTTTAAAACATACTTGGAAAACAGTTTTTTAACAGACCAGCGTTGAGAAAAATGATTTAGATTTTTTTTAATAAAAATATTTGAATATTTTAAAAAGTCGGAGATCATTGTATATTATATAACGAAATACATCTAACAAACCCAAACAGCTTAAAACTAAAATTCCGATAACCATTTACAAACCGCACTTCCTCCCACCAGCCCCAAAAACACCCTTAAGAGGATCTCGACCCGCCAAACTCGTCGGCGCATCTAACATGCACCACACAATCCCTGGAAAGCCGATAACTGCCTTTGTCAGACCGTCGGTCTGCACCGACGCTAATCAACAAGTCCCGACACCTTATTCCCTCTTAATTAATTACAACCGCCCTTCTCTCTTACCCCCCACCGCCCCTCATTCTAGTATCATCGGCCGCCGACGCTCTCTGCGCCCAATCACGTGACTCTACCCTTTCATTCATGATCGGCCAACGTTTGTTGATGAGCAGTCGGCGAACTAAGGCCTTCTAATTAATAGGCCTTCTGCTTAATTAATAAACTGGTAAAGGCAGGTCGTTGACGAATAGCTTGTTGTTGTCGGTATTGACTGATGATTGCTGGAGGTGAAAATTGTGGTGTGATAAGAAAGCGAGACGAGAATTAAAACCACGGATATCGATCAATGGAAATATACAGTCTAATATAGAGAAAATGTATCATTGTTTAATATCATTATTATTATTTACCTCTTTTTATATTCCCAAATAAACTAGATTTTAAATGAAGTGCGAGTCTTAGCCAAGACAGCTTCATTCCTCCAAAAAGTTTCGGGCGATACGAATAGTATTAAGGATAACCGTCATTTGTATTATTCTAAAAACATATTTTCGTTTAGTCCTAGAATTTTGATGATATTTTTCAGATTTTTTGGTATAATGCCAGGTGTTGAACTGATCAATGGCACAATATGAACCAGGTTGAACTTCCATATCCGCTTTATTTGGAACTTGAGGTCTGTATATGTTTGTACTTTCTTCAGCCATCCTCAGTCACGTCAGTTAATGGCTGGGCAAAGCCGGATGCTTTCTGAGAAGTGTTCTATGTTGATCACTCGTCTGCCGGTAGGCTTCCTGATAGATTTATGGGTAAGCATATAACCAAGGGTTGATAGCCTGAGTGGAGTGCTGGCCTGGGTTATTGGTGGCTGATGGCCGTGGTTCGGAACGCACGTTAAGCTGTAGATCCAGTCGCTAAATAGCCTAGTAGTTGCTGATGCGTCTCTAACCCCAATCCTTAATCTTCATCCTTCTTTTGAACATTATGGTTGTTTGGAACATCTATTATTATTATTATTATGCAATATTTCTTTGCACAAGATTTATTACAAAGTATCGAGCATAATATTGTAATTTTTCGACTGTATGTGAATTATCTGTTCAAAAATTCTAGATTCAAAAGCGAATATCTGTGGCGCTATATTTCTGTAGCGCTATATATACTATATAGAGTATATAGATTGATATAGACCTATTTGTTGAATGTGCTTCTCTACTGTTTTAGGAATTACACCTGATATTATCACCGGTACTATAAAGACTTATTGGCTCCACAATGCCTTTACGTCCTCAGTTACTTGTATACATTTTTAAACTTTCTCACTTTGCTTTCTTTCAAGATTGTATGTATTGGGAATAGAGACTTCGATGAGAGATGTGGTTTTAGTTTGTTTATATATGAGTGTAATATCTGGTCTATTATCGCTTATTGTTCTATCCGTGATGATATCACGTGTCAATACATTTTTACTTCTGTGTTCTCAATTAAATTGTCCAGATTGCATGGTATGGTATGGAATGTATTTCTGAAGAAGACCATGTTTGAGACGAATGTGTAGATGTACGATTTTTGCTACCTTGTTTTGTCTTTTTGTCACCTTTAGCTCTGAGGTGCCAGTTTGAATGTAAGGGTTGTTTGAGTGTAAATTGTAAGTTTTTATACAGTCACCTTATTTGGGCCTTCATATTGAAATATTCGCAGTCATTTCTTCACGATAACACGAATATGTTTTAGTCGAAAGAGCGTTAACCTCCTAATAGTCCAGATCTGAATTCGTTGTACTATTATGTATGTAACGTTATTGAATGAGTCACCAGCGAATTGAAACAATAATATGACATATGACAGGCTTGTGGTATTGTATAAATGTATAAAAAAGTTACCCAGTTATGCATATGCGTGTTTTTTAATTTTTGACCAACAAAATTTTCGGACCAAAAATTATTTCTCGTTCGACTTTTGGTGACAATGTATAACTGGATATATTCTGTTAAATTAATATATAAGAAGGTATTCTAATCCTGTTAGGGACGATGGCAAATATGTCAAGCGGTGGCGCCATCTCAAATGTGTTCAAGGCATCAATTTAAACTTTTTATGGCGTGCCGACTTACAGTTTGTAGTTCAAATCCTCACCATTGTTACAATTATTTTTTTAAAAATTGTAACAATGTATGTATTATAAATTGTATTAACATTATTCTGTTATTAATTTCTGATAATTATTAAGTTGCAAGTTATTTTTTCAATCTCTAGTGTTAAATAATTAGTAAAATAAAAAAATGTACGTTACACAAATTTATTTTTTAATTGAACAGGCGTGCAATAACTCTAATTATATAATTTATTCAGAAAATATAAAAAAAGACTACACAAAAAAAAACAATAAATTGATTATATTCATTTTCGAGAGGTTTTAGTGTGCATGTATGCATTTTGAAAGCTGTAAACGATATTCCTAGCTAAAAATATAACAGTACAATCTAAAAATCAGAACATCGTCGTTTTCAGCTCTCGAAGTGCATATATGCGAACTGCAACTAAAACCTCTTGGACATAAATATATTCAATTTATTGTTTTTTTTTTGACAAGTATATTGATTCTTATTAAATTACTAGCTATACGCGTTGCTGTGGCTCAGTCTGGTTAAATAGAAAAGAAAAAAAGAGAAAGCACGCGTTACTAATATGTTTAACACTCAACAGAAGCACTTCTGAGATTACCGATTCAAGAGCACATGGATCTCTAGTGAGGATAGTAAAAATTCTTCCCCCACTCAAAGTCATCCCCTCAACGTGACCATTGATAAGGGAAAAACACTTTTATTTCACTCCTAGGTATCCCTTATCCAGTGCTTCTCTTGAGGGTTAACAATATTTTTTGTTATTCCATTGTCTGTGCAGATATAGAGATTCTCTGATTTGCTGACTCTAGAACACGCAACATGAAATTGTCCATGTGAGAAGCAATCCGTGTCTAGATCTAAACCGTACAATTCGAAAGACTGGCCTTGAGCTTTGTTGATGGTGATTGCAAACGCCAATCGAATTGGGCATTTCAATATCTTAAATTGAAATGGCATGTCCGTTGGAATCATAGGAATGCGAGGAATGAGGACACATCTTCACCTTTGAAAAGTCCTGTCAAGATTGTTGCTTTTAGCCGCGTGCCATTGTAAAACTTTCGCTGGTTGTTATTTCGCAGCATGGTAATTGGCACGCCGATATTCAATTGCAGAACGTGCGGTGGCATCCTTAGCAGATCGAGTAACTTCAAAAATTATGTTGGATAATTAACCACTTTATCTGCTTCCACAATAGTGTCGACGGACTTCAATGTCGACGAAATTCAATTTAACAAAGCAAACGGAAACATTGAAAATGCTAAGTGACAACAGCTGTCAAGAAGGACGCTGTCCGACAAGAGCAATGTTTAGTATTGCTTGTGCCGCTGTTACGTTCAACATGGTGCTCCGATTGCCGTAAAATAGTTAGAATAACGTCTGTTGCTTTTACGTCCAACAGATGGAGCTATTTTTCAAAAAAAGTTATTGCACGTTTTTTCAGTTAAAAAACAAATATGTATGATGTAAGATGTACATTTTTCTACTAATTATTTAACACTAGGAACTGAAAAAATAACTTGCAATTTCAGAAATTAATAATAGATTAATTTTACCATTTAAAAAAAAATAATGGCGAGGATTTGAACTCGAAACTGTAAGTCGCCACGCCGTAAAATGTTTAAATTAATGTTTGGACACTCTTGGCGCCACCACTTCACATATATTCCATCGGCCCTTACAGTATTGGAATACTTTTTTATATATTATCATATATTCTGTATCTGTATATTCTGCAAATGGAAAATAAGTATTTTTAATTGGTTAAAAATTGGCAGTAGCTATTAGATTTAACAGTCATTCTAATAACACTAAGAAGGAAACTTCAGTTTCTTTTAGAGAATTTAATCTGAAATCGAAAATATTGACTTAATTAAATCAGTTCATTAAATATTCCTTTTAATATATTGAAATTAAACTAATACAATATTGTTAATATTTCAAGTGTAACAATTCATCTTTATTTACTTTTACCTACACTTTTTTCCTAAGCGACTATTCAACCTTCTCGTAGTTCCCGGTCAATCCACCAGATGGCCAACGAGATAGAGCCGTCACTGCATACATATGGCGAGGGCGGGGGAGTACGAACCGCCAAGGGCTGTCGAGGGGAGAGAGGAGTGCGACCGCTATGAATATAGATTAGCTGTTTTGCCGGCGATTACTAGAGAGGATGCTGCCGATGATGAAGGAGGATGTTTGCACCACTGGTAACAAATCCAGGAATATTTACTGAAAAAATACAGATTTATTTATTAAGCTACAACAGAAATTTTGTCGATAAATGTAACAGATCAGCCCACCAAACATAATTTTATTATATTTATTAGTTTTTTTTGGTTATATTTTTTGCCAGTTGAATTTTAATAACGTATTTTTGTTCCCTACAAGAAGAAGATTAAAGTTTTGATAATCTAGAAATTTCATTGGCCGGTTGGCCAGTTCAAAAAACTACACTGTTATGAATTCTATGCGATCTGGCGTAATCCCGCTGAAATATGAGATTTAGACGAGTTTGCAGATATAGCTGCGATATTTGATTTGAATCGATGCCCTGCAATATTTTAGTTACATAACGCTGTGCATTTGAAATTCTATTGATGGTTTCTAGAGGTGACCTTGCTTACCAAGCATGTAGCTCCTCCCTGCCATAATTCACGGAGTAATTCTGTTAAAAAAAAAGTTAAGTTTTTGTTTCCATTTCAAAAACATCTAACTTTTCACCTAAACAAAATCTAGCCTCGTCGTTAAAACAAATAGAGTTCCATTCAAGGTCCGCCGCATTCTAAGGAACGTGTTTTGAAGTGCGCAATAAGAGGAGGCATTCTAATTATAACAAAACGCATTCTGTCAATCCAATATCCGACAGCTTTTTCAAGCAACTGTAATCTTATGTTCGCAATTGTCCGAGTTATGTTGGTTTCCAAGGCGTAAATAGTTTATAGCTGATTTATCGGTAGAGACCAAAGATTCTAATCTAAAGAATCTAAAGAAGATCTAAAGAAAATAATCTAAAGGTGTTAAATGACATGGCCTTAGTCGCCAATTAAGTTAGCTGTATGACATTTGAAGCCACCTGTTGGGATCTCATCCCCTCCAGATCAATACCATTCAAAATCAGAATTAAATGATCAGCTGCGATATTTTGTTCGGAAGCCACAGTTTTTTGTCTTGTTTTTGCTTTAATATCAAGCAGCGTGAAATGCGTTCTGAATGTGTCAATAATCCGGCGAATATATTGGTCGGTTAAGCGATTATGTGCACCATAAAATTCACGTGTTCTATAAGTTCGGCGCACAGAATACTAATTTTGATAATAAATTTTGACAATTTGTAAGCGTTGTTCTGATGATAAACGCCCGATGATGATTTGCCATGATGATTTGACAGCTACCCCTATCGGAAGTTTGAACACACAGAAAGAGTTAACTTTAATAAGGACCATAAACATACATCCCTATCACAACTAAATGACGATTGCGAGACATTCTCATAACAGTCCTATCTTCAGCCTTAACAAAAGCGTTATGCATTTAATGGACAATTCCATATCGGTTTCGATAAAATAAATCCAAAATACTGGTCGTGAAAGCCTTGAGTATTTTTAAGCTCTAGAAGTTCTATACGAGAATATCTCATGATAAATACAATTTTTTTAAACCTCCCATTTTGACATATTTTTAGCTACGGCGTTGCAGAAACACAAAGGTAAACAGCAAAAAATGAATTAGTTTTTATTTTTAAAATATGCTACAGTAATTTTGAGTTTGATTTAAATATGCGTCTTTTAGAATAAATAGAAAAAACAAATAAGAAAATGTTTAAAATTTTCAATATTATTGATTGTTTCATTAAAAATCACCTACTAGCTATAACTATATTTTTTCTCAAAATGATGTAATTTTATGTACACATTTTTGCGCTTTAAAAAATTTGCGCGCTTTACGTATCAATACAATCACTTATTTTTTAAGTTGGTATCACAGTCCTTGACATTTGACAAAAGTTTTATATCATTTCGCTTGTTAAGATACGAATTATAGCTCCTCTTGTAATTGTTAAAACATTTTGTCGGCGATTCTTTAAAATGGAAAAATTTATCGAATTTAAGAATTTGATTTAAAGTTTCTCCCAAAATGAAATTTCTTGTTCTGATGCGTTAAAAATAATAAGAAAGTGTTACGGCGATAAAGTTATGTAAAAAAAATGTTTATAAGTGGTATATGAACTTTTGTGATGGTGGAGTTGAAGATGAACTTCGTTGATATTGGATAATCGTCAGTTAAGTAGGGTAGAGCGGAGCTAGTTGATCATAGGGGCAAGCTGTGTAATCGAAATATCTCTAAAACAAAACAACCACAACAAAAGTGTAAATGGCGAAAAGAAGGGGTTATGGGAGGAGAATACATAGCGCGACTGTTAATTGCTGTCCGGTGCTCCGATAAAATAAAAGAACGCTGTTTTTTTCGGCGTAAAAAAAATTACAGGTCATCATAATTTTTCTACTTTACTTGTATAAAAACACTTAATAAGAACCACGTAAGTATTTAAAGATTACTTAATTATTGTTCTTTCGGTTATAAATGGTTATTTATTTTTTTCTCTTATGATTTTTTTATAACTTAATTTTTATTTTGTTGCCTAAACTGGGACTAGTAAAGCAACGTGCGCTACAAAAAGTTTACTAATTATAATTACTTATATTGATAATTGTATTAATGATTATTATTACATTTTAAGATGGATGTTTCAATCAAATTCAGAAGGACGATTACGCTTGTCTGGTTTGTTATGAGCAATTTCCTGAGAGTATACTTGCATAAAACTGGATTTAGTGTCAGATTTGCAAACAATGATCCCATATTAAATGTAAGCCGAACGTTGGTTTAATTTGCTTGTATTAATTGTGATAGCGACAAATAATTTGGGATTATTTATCATCTAGCAATATTCTTGATCTCATTATTAGTTACTACTTTAATTTAATATTTATTTGCGTTATAATTATTCTTAAATATATAATTTTAAATATAAAAAGTGTAATAATAATCCAAAGATTGCAAATAATTAATTTTGTTTATTATTGTAATATTCGCTATTTTTTCCTTTATTTGGGTTTTTCGCCACTATCTAAAACTCAAAAAATATCAAAAATACCTGTTCTTATTTAAAGAACGAATCACTGGGTAAAAACAAAAAGCCAAACGGAGACAAATTTCTCAACGATTCTTTTTTGTAATAAATTTGCCTAACGAACAAAATTTTAAAGATATAAAAATGTTATAAAAACAATTACTAACTTTTAACGTTATCGTTTCGGAGAGTACTCTCCCCCCGTTTTCAAAACTAAACTAAAAATAAAATGTATTAATTTGTAATATATAAAGTAACGAGTGAAAGTAAATATATTTTTTTGTATATGTCAACAATACTTACATTGACAACAATAGATTGTCTTGGGGGTAGAGTACCCTCCGAAACTTTGACGTTAAAAGTTTGTAAATTTTTTTATAACATTTTTATATCTTTAAAATTTTGTTCGTTAAGCAAATTTATTACAAAAAAGAATCACTTATAAATTTGTCTCCGTTTGGTTTTTTGTTTTTACCCAGTGATTCTTTCTTTAAATAAGAACAGGTATTTTTGATATTTTTTGAATTTTAGATAGTGGCGAAAAATCCAAATAAAGGAAACAAAATATATGAACACGCCACAATCATTCAGACATTACTTAAATATTCGCTTGTTGATTACAATTATTTTGTATTCAGATCATTCTATACAGTCATCAAGTCCATTTTAGCCATTGCTCAACTAGCCCCATACCCATGCTCAACGAGCCCCACTAGAGGGGCACGTTGAGCAACTTGGAGCGCTCTTGCATTTCCGACAATAACTTTTAAAGTTGTACTCGAATCGTTTTTACACCGCTAGACGTTTTGGAGAAGAGTTAATTACGAACCTAACAGCGTAAGGATCAATTAAATCTGATGCATATTCTTAAAGTTATGGAAGGTCAAGCGAAAAGTTGCTGAACTAGCCCCGCTCTACCTTATTAAAGACATTGTAAATATTATTAGAATATCATTTAGATCAATTAATCATGATTGTAGATTGATTATGATTGATATTGATATGAATTATTATAATAAAAATAATTCTTCATATACCAGAAAATTTTGTTTTTAATACTTTAATTTGATCTTTTTGAGTTTGCATTGTATTGACTTTAATATGATTATACCAGATCAGATGAATACTACAATATCTACTGTCAGTGATCTGTTTGAACAATATTTAAATAATTAAATATAATCCTTTTTTTTTCCTCTTATTTGATGATACAGTCACTTACTAACTGAAACATTAAATAATCAAAGTAACTATATTGTCATTATTGTTTGTTTCACAATGTAGTTTTCACATTTTTTTTTATAATTTATATTAAAATATGACTTGTTTGATTTTTTTTTCACGTGTATTCCACGTTTTAATAAAATATGACAACGTTTTAAAACAGCAATGGAAATAGGAATAAATCTATCAAGCCATTTCGTTTTTTTTTTTCGTCCCGTGAATCTTTCTGTATATTGGTAAAAATGGAAAACAAATTGAAAATTTGGGACATCTGCTGAATTACTAATTCTTAATTACAGAATTGTAAATCCTTGATTGCATCAATATGTTTCTGACATAGACTGAAAATTCAACCAGATTGATCTTAATGTCCAAAATGTTGTTTGCCCTTTTATGTTTTTTTTTTAAAATAATTTTGTTTAATAAAATGTTTATGTTTTTTTATTTGAGAATGAAATAAAAACTTGGGAGTTTCAAGTGAAGCGAAATTTACTTACAGAAGGAACAAACACTGTTATATATATTTTTTTTGACAATGGAAGAAGCATTATTCTGAAGACAGGGTCTGTGATTAACACTAGAAGACTTGACAAACCACGAATAATCACTCCAGTAATATCAATTCGGTGATACTCTACTCAACCAGGATGTAACGATTGTCCCTACAGCGTATTATAACAAGATCTCCATATACATATATACAATATCGAGCTAGTGAGAAAACAACTCTAATAATTTCCGGCTGCGACTAGAATTCAGTCGTGGCTAAATAGATTTTATAGATGCACAATTTTCACCTAAATTAAATTGTCAATTAATAAATGTTACGTTACTGGCATACCTAGAATCTACACATTGATTTATGAAATACCTCCACATAATTAGAAAGTTACAATGTGGTGTGCAATTGCTGTACAAAGAATGTTTGGAACACTGGCGTAGCCAGGATTTAGTTTTGGGGGGTTTAGTTTGAAGTAATTAAAACAACAAAAATATACTTACATGAAATGAAATGACAAGAGATGGCGTTATTGTGCGCAACGTCCACTAGTTCGGATATATATTCAATTCAAATGTAATAATTTAACTCTCTTCACTCCTCGTATTTTTTCGGTATAATATTAGGTAATATTTGGCATATTTTGGGGGAGGGGGGTTGAACCGAGATATCTTTATTTATCTTAAGAAATCCTGTTAACCATTCTTGTCCGGCTCTTCCTTTTTCAAGGTTAAAGTAATGTTAAATTTTTTCAGCCAACAAAAATGCAAGTTCATGTACTTCAATGCGGGTCATTGCGGATTTGTCCATAAGCACTGTATGTCATCTTGTCCACACAGTATCGTATACATATTTTATGTTTTATTTTCGTTCGTTTTAAAAACGATGTTATTATTTGATAGTTTATAAAGTACCCATTTTTTTGTAAGCCGCAAACAAGTTATTACTTGTAACACATCGATGACTGAGCGGGCGGCGGAGTGATTTCGACAAGTTGTAGGTATCGCTTTAGGAATTTTTGAGTTAGAAAGCAATGCGCTATAGCAAACGCAAAGCAATGCGCAAAGCAAGCCCACGGGTATAAAAAGACTAGTGTTTCATTTTGTCCATATATGTCATTTTGTACATACTTTGCCTATCATCAAGAACCCCTTCGCCTTACCACACTGCGATTTCAATTGTCAAAAACTGAAATAAAACATCACTTATTCATCAACACACTTCCTTTTTCCCAAGATTGAAAATTCATCTTAAAGGACACAAATTTAGTACATTGACGAACATTGAAAAGGCCGTAACCAGTTCCAGTATTATTATCAAGAGTGGACAAACCGTCTTCAACGCTGTATGGCTTCCTAGGGCAACTACTTTGAGAGGATACTTTATATTAAATAAAAAAAAAATATAAAAAATCAGTCCCATTACTCTATTTACATAACTCGCATCCGGTTAAGTCCTTCGTTAGCTACGTTAAGCACGTCCTAATGTACGTACTGCGAGGTCCAAGTATGACAAGGTACGATAAGGACGTGCAGCCTGCAGCACTAGATCAGCAGAAATAGAGGGAATTACATAAAAAAAAGAGCTATGTCGAGAAAAAGAAATGTTAAAAGAGCATTAACTTTTAAATGTGAAATTGGCAACTATTTAATAGATACAATTTTCAGAAATTAATAGATCGAGCATTCTAGAAACCGTACCTTAATTTATAGGCTTGACAATAAATATCTATTCTAATTGAGATACTTATTTTTGCAACCTTGCAAGAAAATTTCGTAATCAGACAGTCAGAAATACCTAATTTTAATTGCGCCAAATACTTGTTAATCAGCAAAAAGTATTTTAAATGGCAGTAAAATACTTAAGTAAATCATTCCTCATCAATACGTTATTGTTAATTCTTGTAAGATGTGCCTCTTCTTCCGTAAAAAAATTTAACAACCACTGGCGAAAAACGCTAACCAATTACGTATCCTAGCCTACTGTGACCGTCCCATAAGCAACGAACAAAACTATCCTGTGACTCGAAGCAATTTCGACAGGATGGCCAGAATTTGCGCGATTCCGAGAGATTTCAAATCCCAGCGTCGCTGTTTTACTTTTTGGCCTTGCTCAGCTTTTATTTCCACCGTTACAGTTACGAGCACTCTCCGCTCTCTGGCTCTTTGGCGAAACATAAAACGAAAATATTTTTATGAAAGGACGAGCAAAGGAATGCCGCTTATTTTGGTTTTATCTCTTTTGTTTCGCCGGATCTAATCTGGGTAGGAATTTTTTCCGACGTAAAATATTTTTCCTTGTTTATAGACAGTAAAAGATCCGTTAGTTTATTGTTTCTTGTATTCCCCGTCTTTTTTAAAATACGATTCTTATGAAGTATACATATAAAAATTTTAATGATATTTAATATCAGTATCAATTAGATGTATTTATTTATAAATAAAACATATATAACAAAAACGATGAAGACCTAAAGATTATTGGTAGAATAAACAAGGGCAACAGAAATGTAGGGGCCTTAGGTAAAATTCTAAAATCCAAAGTGGAGACCAGAAAAGCAAGAAAAAGACTTTACAGTACTATAATAAAACCGGTAATATTGTATGGATGCGAAGTGTGAAACCTGAATAAAACAGCATGTAGGAAGTTGGAAAGGAACAAAGAGGGATAGGGCGGAAGCATTAATTAAGAGGTAATGGGACTATCCCAAAACCCCCGAAAAGAATCAGGGGGTGAGACGTGTTGAAAGCAGAGTTACAAAGAATGTGTTAAGAGGAACAATAGTAGGGTAAAAATGGAAGACCAGGAAGAAAGTGGTTGAATTCAGTAAAAACAGATCTAAGAACGCAAAATGTTAACGACTGGAAAGAGAGAAATGACGAATTATCCTCAATCAAGCCTATGAAGCTCTATATGTCAAATAGGGAGGCAATGTGACGATAGATGGAGCAGGGCAATCCTGGAGTGGATACTTCTTGATTACAAATGTCCACAAAGAAGACTGGAAGCAAGATGGTCTGATAATATAGTCAGATATATTGGCCTGACTCGAATGACAGAGAAAAGCCTAGAACCGCGCGACTTGAAAACATGCTGAAGAAACCTTTATCCTACAATGGATGGACACGTGCTGATGATGATGGCAATCCAGATGCTAAGAAATAATGAAGCTACAATCACGGATGGAATACTGGTGGAGATATACAAAGCTGGTGGTAATATGATTGTGAACAAACTCCACGAAATAATCTGCCTGTGCTGGAGAAAGCAGGATATGCCATCGGACTTTAGAGATGTTTGCATTATACCTATTTTTAAAAGGGGATATAGAACTGACTACAACAACTATCGGGGCATATAATTGCTCTCTGCTACAGGAGATATTGTGGCTAGAATCATATAGATAGAGTTGACTGGTATTGTTGAACCAATACTACCGGAGATTCAGTGTGGATTCAGAGTAGGTCGGGGAACAGCGGATATTATATTCTCGCTATGTCAGATACAAGAAAAAATCAGAGAGTGAAAGCCTATTTGTAGCCTTTGTGGATCTGACAAAGGTGTTTGACTCCATTGGTAGAAACATAATGTGGAAGCTGCTGGACATCATAGAATGCCCGCCTAGGCTGGTGCACATGATAAAACTTCTGCACAATCGCATCAATGCAAAAGTTCTGACACAAATGGGTGAAACTGAGACTTCTCAGATTAAGCCGGTGTTGTGCCGGGCTGAGTGATTGTTACACCGCCTTTTTCTACGTTTGTTGCCGCTGTCTTGCATCCTTAGGAGGCAGATTACTGCTTTCAGTTGAAATATCATATAGAATGGATAGAATTGAACCTGATACGTCTTAAAGCCAAATCAGAAACAAATAAGATTAGTGTCGTAGCAGTATTAGGATAATTATGGGCTGGTAGCGCATAGAACGTCAGCGTTGCAAACGGTACCAGACTTAATTAGTGAGACCTATGGCACGTTCGGACTTAAAATTAATAAACAAAAAACGAAAATACTACAACAAACGGCTTCAAATAGTGATAGAAAGACAGCTGATATTGTTGGAAATGGTCAATCACTGAAAGAAGTAGCATGCTTCTCAAGTTTGGGAAGTCAAATTTCTTGCTCTGTCGACCTGCAAGAACGGGTTATATATAGAATAAAGTGTACTGGTGCTAATTTTGGACATCTAATAAGAAGAGTATTCAGTAACCGAGATTTAAGGAAACACATTCAAATCAGTGTTTGCAATGCAATAATAATTTACACCCTTCTGTATGGAGCTGGTTGTTTCATCAAGGTTGCTTCCGGAAAACCTTGATAATCAAATGCCAAGACTATCGGACCAATGTGGAGGTACTTGAATGGGCCAGCAGTTTGAACATTAAATCCCAGATCATAAAAACTTAGCTGAGATGGTTAGGTCATTGCCAGAGAATGCAGGACCCTAGAACGCCCAAGCAGATCCTCTATGGTGAATTATAAAACAAGAAACGAAATCAGGAATGTCTAAAAAGGGGATATAAAGACGTGATAAAAATGGTCTCTAAAGAAGTCTTTGTCAAGCGTGTTCGAATGGGAAAAGACAGCAAACAACACACCCAAATGGTGTAAGAAGACCTACACATCCCCAAAGGCAGACGCAAAAAGCTAAACTTACTGGACCGTGTGTACCAATTCCGTATCCTCCTGACCTTAAATGTCCAGCTTATAGGCCTAAGTTGAGTTACCTGAGCCACTATAAAACCCATAATTCTTCAACAATGGGTTTTATAGTGGCTCAGGTAACTCAGCTTAGATCTTCATGCTTTCATCATCATTATTATCATTCAGCCATTGTCGATTCACTGCAGGGTAAAGGTCTCCTCAGCATAGTTCCACTTCCAACTCGCGCGGTCCTGAGCTCTTCTCTGCCATTCGGATCCAATATAGTTGATCATCCATCCATCGTGCTTTTAGTCTTCTTCGTGGACGATTTATATATATATATATATATATATATATATATATATATATATATATATATATATATATATATATATATATATATATATATATATATATATATATATATATATATATATATATATATATATATATATATATATATATATATATATATATATATATACCAGGTGTCCCATTAAGGATGGATCGCGGCCGTATCTTGAAAACTATTTATCCCACAGCTTTGGGCAAAAAAAATTGTACTAAAAATGATCATGAGAAATTCTCCAAAAATATTTTTAAGCTTCTAAAGTTATAATTAGCAAACTGTCTCCTACAACTTTGGTTTATGACATTTTGTCGTAATTTCGCGAATAAAGAAGTGGGGTGGAGTTTTACCTATTTAGATAAAAAGTCGTCTAATGTCCGTTTGCCTAAACCGATTTTCCTCAATTTGGATTCATTTAAAAGGCAATTGCTGGGACAATCAGATAATCTGCGAGATAAATTATTTAGTTTCTAATTGAAACCGCGAGGTGGCGTTGCATTCAATAATAGTTTTTTGAAGTTTTGTTCAGTTTTTCAAATGGAATGGTACAGCTTTTATTACATGGCAAGAAAGGTAATTTAAAGAGGAATCATCCAGTGAAAACCCGAAATCGATATCTCTGACATGTCAAGAGATATTTCGATTTTTCTGAAAAAAATCAGTTAGTTTTAATTTTTACCGTAATATTAAGTTAAAAATTGGTCTTAATATTTAGGTCGCAATCGCAACCGCAACAATTTTATTTAAAAAATAAAATTATCTATTCAGTATCAATCATCATAAATGTTCTAATCCTGACCGGGATAATATTTTCTAATTTAATTATATAAGCGGAAAAAATACCTTTCCCCAATTGTTGTATTTTGTCTTTTGTGATGCTTAAATACTACTTGACAGAATATTGAAATCAGTCATTAATAAGTATACCTACTCTTTCTTTTAAACTAAATGAATAGATGAATGAAATTATACGTTTTCGGGTTTCCAAATAAACACATGCAATCCTTAGGTACATTACAAAAAGAGTGTAAGAAGGGAACCATGGAAACAAACAAAAACAGTCAAATTAACTTATCAGTTTTGAAATGCATTACATTTTCAACATTGCATTTATTGATTATTAATAATTATTATAATAATATCTAACAATGCCTTTTACGAATAACGAGGCCTATGACATGTAGGCGGTGTATTTCCACTGTTTTGAAAATGCATGTATTGCAGAGCGGCAATATGCAAGTCAATATCCCGAAAGAAGGCATTATTCGAAGAAGGTGTTTACACGTCTAGCAAGACGCTTACGAGAAACAGGAATTGTGCATCCAGATACAGTCCGTCCAAGTTACGTTCGATTCGTAATGGAGATAATGTCGTAAATGTTCTGGCTTATGTTGAAACCAACCCTCATTTAAGTATCAGACAAATATCTGAAGAATTAGGTGTTAGCAAATTCATCGAATCTTAAGAGATAACAAGCTGCACCTCTATCATGTTGTCTTACACCAACCTCTTTTGGATAACGATTTCGACAGACGGTTAGACTATTGTCACTGGTTCAAAAATATGTGTAGTGGAAATAAACAATTCTTAAAACGCATACTAAGGACTGATAAAGCTACTTTTAGCAGTGATGGAGGCGTTAACTTACATAATATGCACTACTGGGCAGTTGCTAATCCACACTGGATGTTAGAAATCAACCACCAAAATAGATGGAGTGTGAACGTATGGTGTGGTGTTTTGGGAGACAAAATTATTGGTCCCTTTATTTTTAATGGACATTTGAATAGTGAAACATATTTAAATTTTTTTACAAAATGGACTGCCAGAACTAATGGAAGATGTTTCGTTGGAAACAAGGAGACAAATGTGGTACCAGCATGATGGATGCCCTGCCCACTTCTCGCAGGTGGTTCGAAACTTCTTGGATGCTTCGTTTCCAAATCGTTGGATAGGACGGGGTAGTTTATTTTCGTGGCCGGCGCGCTCACCGGATTTGACAGTCCTCGATTTTTACTTGTGGGGAAGACTAAAAGACCTTGTTTTTCAAACTCGTCCTACCACACGAGAAAACATGATTGTTATGACGTTATCTTCCAAAGTCGCACAAATCATGTCCTGAGCTTAGGCAGCATTTATTTTCAGTTGAAAGACGAAAAAAAGTCAGTGCTTCAAATATTGCTTATAGAATGATATCGCATCTACAACTGATTTTACAGGTTATCTTCACAGTAGGCTCATATATTATACTTCATTTTAAAGTTGAAAGATGACGCATTAAATATGCGATGGAAAAAATCTGATTCAAATAGGTTCTGCAGTCAATTAAAAGCAGGGGTCGAGAATTAATTTTTTATCTGAATATAGGTTCTGTTTAAATATCAATTCCATTCTAATCACTAAAAATACGTTATAAAAATCCCACAGCCTCCCTAATACAAAAGCGAAAAGATAATTCAAGAACAATAGGTCGAGGACAATAAACAGAAACATTTTTTCCGTACGTACCCTCGTCAACCATAATTCAAACAATAGGTTACAAATCTACGGCCATCGGAGCCCTTATCGTCGACACTGAATGGTGTAACAGGAATACGATAGGTTTTTTATGTGCAGTCGGTTGCGGTCGCACCACTGTCGGTTATTATCATTTATAGTGGGATCTAGCACGTGTCCGAAATGCGATATCTTGACACTTCGAGATCATCCTAAAAAATTTGATGCAGTTAGGACAATTGTATTGACAATCACCTCATTTTTTTTATTGGGATGTAGACGTGTGAACATAATATTCTATGTTATTCATTTTAAACTGAGGATTGTTGCGGCATTTTGATGATGGAAATTCATACTCAATTGTATAAGTAAAACTAAGTTATCTAATTTCCACTTATGTTTCTCTCTAAACAAACAAACAGCGTTTCGTTACACTGTAGCTTCTGCGGATGGTTGACAATCAACCATCTGAAGAGGCTACAGTGTAGCAAAAAGCGTTGTTTTACAGAAAAATATAAGTGGAAATTAAACATCTTTGTTTTATTTATACAAGTTATTCATTTTATTAATATTACTCCTGAAATTTATGTATTCGGAAATGAACCATTTACACTATTTAACAATTTTCTTTTAATTTTCAAAATATCATATTGATATGAATACTGTAATAAAATGAATTTTAACTCATTTTAAGTTGAATCAAGACATTCTTCAAAATGTCCCTCGAGAAAAAATATTTTTAATTTTTGAATGGATTTTAGAAGCGTCAAAATGTTAAACACACCCTCAATTTTGTAGGAAAGAGGAAAGTTAATAAGGGGAAAACATAAACAAACCACATTTTATTATTTATGTCTTTCCTCCACCTTTTATTAAATCAACAATGTTTTTAATAATGAATCATACCATTATTTTTTGGTATGTTGTGGAATTACTGATATGCTCGGTCGCAGGAAATTCTACGTCCAAATCGCATGTTTTAGAAAGCAGTTAAACCCCTGAATTCTGGCAACCAACAAAACATGTAACGCAAACGACGAGATAAGATGACGGTGGCGTACGGTCGCTGGAGGTAAACGTCCGACCAACGATGGAAAAATTGTGGCATGGATCGACAGATATTCTTCTACATTTGGAGATTTTAATTTTTAACAATATCTTACAATGAGTTAAAGGAAGAAACTGAACGGAAATATAATATAGTGTTTTGCTCTGAAATTTTTTTTGCAGTGATAAATGCTGGAGGGGCAGCGCCCCAACACCTCCCTCACGAAGTTAAATAATAAAGGTAAAAAATAATACAGAAAAAAAATTGTTTTATACGTATTAAAAAATAACTTTTGTTCTTCTGATAACTTTTTATATTCTTGAGAGTTAACTCGATGAGAAAAAAAAATTAAGCTAGGTTTTTTAAAAAATAAACTTGTAGCTGTTTCAGATATTTATTATAGATTTTAGTTTACATATGTTTCGCCTTATTAGGGCTTTCTCAAGAGTAGCTTGAACTAATACTAAAGTCAAACAAAGTGTTTCCAAGTTTAATTGTTTTTTTATACATTATATTTTATATATTATTTTAGCCTAATTTTGTTTTCTTTTCCTTTTTTTTGAATGTCTGCTGGTGAAAACCCGGACTATTCAGTTGCAATATAATCTTATCTAATATTTGATATTTACAGAAAATCAACTACAACAGACGCGGTTATACACTTTAGTTCTAAACAATCTTTGTAAGTCAAATTATTTCCTTTTCACAGTCTAATACATAGGTTAGTTAGTTTTCCTCTAAACAAAAATAATTTTAATAAAGCACTCCGACATAAGCAATGAGATGAAGCACTCTAAGATCCTGAATCTAAAGTTGATCCTAAGACATCAAAAACTGTACAATAAAATTCTCGTCTGTACATTTGTGAATTTCAAAAAAACATACGATTCTATTGACCGCGAATCTTTATTCCAAATCTTATAAGAACAAGGACTAGATCTGAAAATGCTGGCAATTATTAAAGCAACACTAACTAACAAAAGATCAAAAGCTAAATTCATGGATGACATCTCAGAGCCCTTCGAAATCTCGAAGGGAATCTCTCGCCACTCTTATTTAACTGTATTCTAGAAAAATAGGAATAATACAGGAATGGCGTGAAAAAAAGTCGGTCCTGAATATTGATCAGCCCATTAAACTAGTGATTAAGAACACCATTTTTAAAAACAAACTATGGTAACATCAGACGAGTGTCTCAATTCAAATATTTGGGTGAAATAATCATGGAAAACGGGTTGGAAAAAGCGGCCAATAAGGGTAGATGTCAAAAAATGCAAACTGCATTGAGACTTACACAAAATATTTACAAGAAAGAATGTATATCTAAAAACACAAAACTGAGACATTACAACACAGTTATTAAGCCAGAAAGTCTATATGGGGCAGAAATGTTCATTTTTAATAGAAAGACATCGAGGAGATTGAAAAGAAGGAAAGAAAAATCATAAGAAAAATCTTAGGCGCCAAACAAATATATAGCCCAACATACTGACTTCGAGAAACCCAATAAATCCAACAATACACAGATATACATAGCGATATGAGAAAAAGTTTTACGGATACATAAAATGGATGAATCCAAGTAGGCTAACTAGACAAATAGTCGAATTTTATGAAAATAGGAATAGAGCTAAAGTAGAAATAATTAAATGGAATGCTGCAATTAAAGAGGACCTAAGATCAGCAAATATTACATAAGTTGAAATTCAGGATAGAGGCTGTTTCAGACACAAGGTTAACGTTTGGGAGGTTGGCCAGAGAGTAAAATGTAAGAAGACTGGAACAACTTGGTTTGACGAAAGTAAAAAAGCTCATAGCGAAAGAATAAAATCAGTATGGGCGTAAAGGAAGGCTAACAACAAATGCCTCTAACTCTACTTCGCGTGGTCCACAAGGGCCCATAAGTGAATAATAATAATAAAACACTGTGTACCATTAAACAAATAGCAAAAAGCAATGGTTATAAAGAGGTTTACTTTGTTAAAAATAAGCAAAGAAAATTTAAATGTATTAACTATACTTCTAAACTGAGTAATATTGTTTGTAAAAACACAAATAAACTAGGATATAAGACCAGTTGTGTAAACAAACAAAATTTAGGCAAAATGTTAATCAATAATCAGGGCAAAACAGATAGTTTGGATAAATCAGGTGTCTATAAAATTGACTGTTAAGATTGTGAAGCGGTATATATAGGTCAAAATGGTATAAGTATTAGATGATGATGATTGAAAATAAAAGAACACAAAAAAAAAATCTTAAATAACATAAAAACCACTGGAGTGTCCACACATTGAATTGAAAACAATCATTTTAAGATGTAAACACTGTTAAACTATCACACTCACAAAAGAAAAGTAAAGAATTAGACCTACTAGAACTATTGGAAAAAAAGATCCTTAGAAATAGTCATATGATGACCACAAATGACTAACTAAATTTCCAAAACACCCCAATATTAGATAAAATTATATAGTAATTGAATAGCCCCGATTTTCACCAGCTGACCTTCAGAAAAAAAAAGGAAAAGAAAAAAAAATAGACTAGAGGTCATAAAAAAAATTACGTGTACACTTGAAAACATTTGGTTCGACTGTTAATATCAGCTCAAGCTTCTCTTGAGAAAGCCTTAATAAGGCGAATCATATGTAGAGTAAAATCTATAATAAATCTGAATCATTAAAAAGCTACAATTTTTTTTTAAACCTAACATTTACAAAATGTTTCACAACGAACGAAAAGAAGTTACTTTTTTTTGGCCAATTATTGCCCAAACCATGATACTTCCTTCCCCATTTGTAGTCTCGATAATTTTTTTCCTGCCTTAAAGTAAAAGGAAAAACCATCAGCCCCATTCAATTTTTTTTCAAAAAAAAAGAATTTAATTTCACTGCTCAGTCCATGACATGACGTTTTCAGCAAAAGTCATTCAGACTAATTTGTGGCATTTAACCAGCATTAAATAGTTAGTAATTAATGCTAATGTCCTTTCAATTTGTTTATAATATTTTCAGACTTCTTTAAACATCTTTGGATATTCTTAACTCTTGTTAGCAAAACTTTAACTTCCCCTGTTGCTTTTGAACTTTTACATGAATTCAATACAATCCTCAAAATCAGTCTTTTTCCTCTTCTTGGCAGAGCAGGTGGCCTTCCGGTTAAACCATGAGTTCTGTATATATCGAGAAATCGAATCAACTTGTCAAATGATGAAAGATTTCATTTTAATCGGCGACCTATGTACCTAGAATTTATCTCCTCTGCGTGTATTACATACATTTATTTTCATAATGAATTACAATATTTTCATTTTTATTCTATATAAATCCACAAGATTCAATTGATGAATAACTGAACTAAACTGACAAATTGTGGTAAACATTTAGAAGATTAGGACATTTAGAAATTCTTCTAACATTTTACGCTCAAAAAAAAGGGAATATTTACTAATAATTGTTTTATATTTGGATCAAGGTCAAATAATGTTTTTGAAATTTCTATGTTATCTAACATTTTAACACTGAGTGCAGATAAAATGCTTTAAATGTTGCAGAAAAAAGGAACAAGGGTCACTATATCATAAAGCAGTTACTATGAAGCTTCATGTAATCATGTCAAATGTGGTGTGTCAATTACGTCAAGTGTGATAACATGATTGATGATCAGAATTATAAATGAATATAAGATTTTGGTCTTACTAAGAGTGTCCACAGACCTGACAAATGGCATCTGGAATATTTTGCTATGAAAATATCAACCAAGTTTATAATATTTTTGTTATAGATTTTAGTATGACTATTTCGAAAATGACATCGACATGACATTAAGAAATCGACAAATAACAAATATTCGACTTAAATTTCGTACGTACGTAAGTCGTTTGTACGTCGATGGGTATGCATGCTTAAAATATGTGTCACCTAGAATGGTGCCAAGCTTGACTTGAATGAGACCTGGAATGGAACTCTATTAGCTTTAGTAATAAGTCTAGAGACTTTATTTAGGTGGTCATAATGAACGTACTTATGTTAAACTAGATAAAAGACGAATTTTACCATTCGAACACCATATGGCTCTTACTCCAGGAATTATGGTATATGGGACTAGTTACTTGACATTACATACAATTGCATACAATGCAATAAAGATATGGATATAGATATTTAAACTGAGTCCACTATCTAACTGAAATATTTCATCTTATCATATTTCAGCAAGATAATAATACCAAACACCATAGTGCATATAAAACAGTGTAGTTTTTAGAAGAATCTACAACAGAGACATGCATGCAATACATCACGTGTATGCGATACCATTAGTTAGACTTTAAAACCAATAAATCCAAAAATTACATATTTTTAGTGTTTTTTTATTCCCCTCTTTATTGTTTTACCACAATCAAAACATTTTTCCATTGGAACCTTTAGGGGTCATTTGATTTTGATTTCGCATTTGATTCTTCCCAAATGTTTACCACGAATTTGAATGTTTCACTTTTTTGGAAATTTACTCACCCATCAAAACTGCCAATTTATCAGTTTTTCAAAATACGACGGTTAAATATGGCAAAATTTCTTGAAAAATGTCTGTTACTCTTAACTTTTTGAATTATACATAACTTATTTCCCATTTATTCCCTTTAAGGGGAAATAATTTCCATTTCTATTTTATAGTTTGTACCTTCTTAATTTGCTTTAATAATTTTAAAGTAAACTGGTTTTTCTAAAATAGAAATATTACCTGCTTATTTATTTTGAACTAGAACTTTTTGAAATGCCACAAAAGACACTATTTTCCTGGCAATTCTGTTAAACTATTCTAATTTACAGTTTAAAGATATTTTATAAACTGAAATGGAATATTTTTAAAACTTTGGATATTTTATAAACTGAAACTTTTGAAGGATGTATCGGAGGTACAACCGGAGGCAAAAGTACTGAAAATGAATATTAATATAACTGTGCAAAAAATTGATTCCAAATAGTTTACGTTACATAATCTGAAAGGTTGGAACGCTTAATAGCTTTTCTTTGTGTATTTCTAACGTGTTTAATAATGGTAATATTACGATAATGTTAAATTGCAATAACGGCTTATATCGATTTGTAATTTTCGGTGGTTTAAGGATTGAGTAAAGAAAATTCTGTCAAATTTAAATGTTTTGTAGCATTTTGGCATACCTCCGATACATCTTTAAACTTTAAAATATTTAGCATTAATAGTTATCAAAAATAAATAATATTTAGAGGTTTTAATTAACATTTAAGTATTATTAAAAATTCCATGTTCGTAATTATAAATATTTAAATCAAAAATGTTTTTCCCGAAAAGTTAAAATCAAAGCGTATTCATTACCAAAAGTTAGTTCATTTTTTTTTCATATTATTTGTTATTGTTAATTTAATTCCAGATTATAGGTGAAACTTGCTGCTTCTTTTTTAATTATACATTATTTTCTAGCATTATTTTTATTAATTTTCCTTTTCTATGTTTAAAGCAAAGATAAGATATTCTCGAATTTATGATTTTCAGCAGTATCCTTAAGTGAGATAAACTTAATAGAATATTTTTCAATCATATGTTTCAGTATCTGCATTCAAGAACTTGTGTAAAAACAATAATTTAATTTTTAATGATTCGACTTTAAATTGAACCAATTCTGCAGTAAAAAAACCATCCACAAATCCAAACATGTAACCTATCTAAAAATTAACCCTAAATAATTTGTTCAGAAGAATGTTTATTATACCAAATATGAAATTTATGAGATAAAAAAACACCATCATTTCCATCCTTCTTTTCCCTTCCCTTTCCCAACAGAACATTATCGGTTGTTGCTAAAAAAAGAAAGAAAACCGCCGTGTGTCCTGCAACTGCATTCTTTGTACCGTCGCAGTCTTATCAGTCGCTCCCCCGGGATCCTTTCTGACATATTTATATGATAATTCGCATGGGCCCCGTCGGCGTGTGCAGACCGGAGTCTGGGCAGGCGCGTCCTGCGGGAACGTGCCGGAGATTAACCGGAACAATGGGCGCGTATCTCTGGATCGGTGCCGGCCATGTGTGCGTCTGGAATGGACAGCCGCGCAGATTAGGCACCGAAGGGGAAGCCGGCACTGTCTAAGGGTTGGGGCTAGTCAATGCTTTTAGAGTCTACGTACGATTTTTTTTTCAGTGACAATTTTATTTGTTGTATGTAAGAAAGCTATTATTATTATTGGAATTATACAGTGTGTCGCATTTAAGATGAAGACACCACCATATTTTCGCTATTTGAAAGAATACAGATTTAAATTTTTTGCATAATCATACACCTGTATGATTATGGATCATGGATCACATTTTTTAAGTACTCAACTAAAATTTGAACTTTAAACTCAGCTTACTACGAATTCACAAACACTGTCAATTCTCGATATTTTGCTTCGCGTTAGAGCTATCAAAAAAAATTATTAGAAAAAGTTGTTCAGAATATTATTTTAACTCCATATACGGAGTTTCATGACAAAATTGGCATTTTTATTTTTTTCATTATTTTGGTCTATACACCAAAATTATTACAAGTTTAATTTTTAATTTGATATTTAGTGTGCCATGAAAAGTAATAATTTGACAATACTCTTAATTGTCAGTCAAATTAAACTTTGAATTTATTGCGCTTTAGTTTAAGTTCTAGTATTTAAGCTCTAGTCAGTGATCATCTAGTTAAATGGCATTGACTTTAAAAGAAAAAATCGAAATAATCCTGTTGTTAGGAGATTTTGCTCGTAGTAGCAGAGAAGTTGCTTCAGAGGTTACCATGAGATATCCCCAACGTACTCCCATTACCCATCGAAAAGCAGCCGCAGTAAATTCTCTTTTCAGTGAAACTGGCAGTGTTATTAAAATCCATCAAAAAGGTCATCCTCGTCGAATATATCCGCATCCTGAGGATAACGATATATTGGCGGCAAATCGAGCAAAACCATGCATGAGCCTTTGAGATTTATTGTATCAACTGAATATTAGCAAGAATAAAATCAGAAGATGTTTCATTCGTCATAAAATCAATCCCTATAGATCAAAGTTCTTACATACATTGAAAGAGGGAGATGATAATAAAAGATCATTAAGACTATTGTTATTGGGCTCAAGATAATTTTTTAAATTGCAGACATTTCCTAAAGAAGATTATGTTTACTGATGAGGCTACAACACCAATAATGGAGTTGCATCGTCTTAAAACTGTAGATTCTGGGTTGGAAGTAATCTTCACTAGGGTATAAATTGTAAAGGTCAATATTCCCAAAAAGTCAATGTCTGGTATGGGATTTTAGGAAACTGAATAATTAGTCCTTTTTTTCTTTAATGCTGGTCGTTCAGTTAACTTCTTCGTTGGGGAATTTTAGGATGCAATTGAAAATGTTTCTCTTAATGTGCGACAAGATATGTATTTGCAGCTAGATGATGCATTTATCACAAAATTTCCTGCAAAATTTTCCAAAAATGCAAAAAAGTTCTATGCGCTGGATAAGAAGAAACAGTTCTTTTGAACTACCATCCGAGGTCTTCCGATATTATACTCCTCGATTTGTATTTTTGGGAAATGGTCACAAATAAAGTCAGTAAAACAAGGTCCAGAAATCGAAATGAACTTTGTACCAGAATAAGGCAAGCCCATCAAGAAATTAGCATCCCAAAAATTAGACGAGTAGCAAAACAGAACTGTAAAAGAATCGAAAAATCTGTTCAAACAGACGGAGGACTAGTTGAGAGTGGGGGGATGGTGATGTCTTCCTCGTAAATGCGACACACTGTATATACACAATTCGATCTCAAAATTGAGCATTCGTTTGGATAATATTAAATAAAATAGTAAATGTTGCAAAAATTGATTCACGCTGGCTTCAGTAAGTAACTGTAAAAAGCTGACTGCGTAAGGATCAGTCAATAAATTATGCAATTATTTGACCATAGCGACTACTTGAACATTTTTATATTTATAATAGGTGATTAAATTTATATTCCTTTTTACGATGTACTGACAAATAAAGATAGTAGAATATGCATAATTAACCCAACGTCGACCAGAGTCAACGCCCGAAAAAGAAAGGTAAACTTTTTTACAAATTTACTTTTGTAAGCTTATGTATTATATCCTGTTAAGAAGATAAAATTACAGTTATTATCTTATACACAATACAAAATATTAACGCATTGTTAATATGGTTTGCGGTATTGTTCGAATTGTTGCCTGAGCTCTAGCAGTGTGCGATAAAGCTTTTCTGCCTCCAGTGCTTCCAATTCTTCATCCTCTTTACTGTTTTTACTGTTTCGGACATTCTTCAACAAGTCAAAATTTTCAGTTCGGAATTGCTAGAACCACTTCTTCCAACTACTATACGAAACACCATTATCTCTCAAAGTCGCACAAATCATGTCCTGAGCTCCGCTGTATATATTTTGTGGTTAAAAGACAAAAGTGCCTCGAATGTTACATTTCGAACAATATTGCTCTATAAGTGATTTTTTTAAAGTTATATTCGCAGTAGGCTTATATATTAATCTTCGTTTTGAAGCTGAAAAGTGGCGCTATAAAATAATTATACGGCGAAGAAAAATTTGAATAGATTCTGATTCGAATAGGTTCTGCAGTGGATAAAACGTATGGGCCGAGATCCTAATGCTTCGCCATACGAAAAATCAAATCATTGTCAACACGTTCGCTGCCGAATGATAAAATATTGTTAATATTTATAAGTCCAATTTTTTTTTAGATTTTATTAGAAGTATTAGTAACGTCAAATATATTCTTTTTTGTTAATAACATTTTTCCTTGCTTTTTTCTCCTATATTTTCAAAGCATTTTCAACGACTGCTGATTCTGAAGCAGGCTCTGACGCAGATTTCAATAACTTAAAAAAATTCTAATCTTATTGAATACATTTTTAACGGACAAACAAAAATCATAAATTGACATTAATTTCCTGAATATTTATTATAAAGTTGAAGTGTATTTATCAATATCAGTAGGTAAATGTGCAAATAAATGGAAGGCCATGTGAAGGTTTTTCTTTCACACACGTAGTACGCAAACATTTAATCAGAGGAATATTAATTATCAATAACAAAATTGAAAGGAAACACAACAGGGACACTGTAAATAAAATATTCAAAATGAGTATTAAAGCTTTTCGTAAGCATTTGTATTAATATTCAGCAAATTTAAAACAATTTTAATAAGATCTCATAAAAATACGTCTCTTCATTTTCGAAAATAATTGATGCTAGATAAGATTTCTTTAAATGTACTTCTTAAAAAAAATTATGACAACCAATCCACTTGAATTAGTTTTAAAAGAAAATATACCAGTGGCGGCTCGTGGGTTTTTAAAGCGGGAGGGCGTAGAAGAAAATAGTGCTGCTGAAAACTTTTTTGATTTCCCCTTCCTCCTTTTTACTTTTTGTGCTATTGAAACCCTATGCAGGAGGTGAACCAGGAAAATGAGTTAAAGGAAAGAAGCTGAACGAAAATAAAACATGGTGTTTTGCTCTGAAAAATTGTTTACTGTGAAAAATATTGGAGGAGCGGCGCCCCTACGCCGTTCCTCACGAGCCGCCACTAAAATATACCGAAAAATAAAAAAGTGTTATACTCAATATACATATATGAATCAAATTCTATTGATGTAATCTATAGTGAAAGTATATTCACTATATATTACATCTTGATTATAACTACTGACTATTGAGATTACATCTCAACACAAACTGAAAAAGTGTTTACTTGTTTACCAAAAAAAAAAAAGATTTAAACGGTTGTAATATTTGACTAACCAAAATTCATCGTGGTACTTGTTGCTTTTTCGTTTGCTTAGCAGTATTCTTGTGGTGCTGTTTTCGTTTTTTTTTATAAATCATTAGGCATTGTTGTGTTAGAGTAAGAATGGGTATTACCGGTCACTTAAGGATAAATAATCACAAATCAGATGATAAACAATATTTCTTTATTAATCTTTTTGCTAGTTAAACTGTAACTATTCTAACAAAATCACAATAATTGAGATCAATAACTAAAACAAATTTCGCATAATCAATATTTAAAAAATGAACGATATTGACCGGTATTAAGGACCATGGCAGGTAATACCAGTCACTAGGTTGGTAATACCGGTCAAGCTTTGTTGAGGCATAAGTCGCAGATATAACCCTCAGGAGAGTCATACCCTGAGCAGTCAGCGTGAGCCCCGAGACCACACAACACACACCTATTCCACATCTCTTGTTTTACCATCTCTCTTGTTTTACCCATAATCATCGCAGATCATACATTTATTTTCGAAGTTCTCATCAGCGTCATTATTCTTATTTTAGTCTTGAAGCACTTTCTTTTTAGCTCTTTTCGCGACAATCGAGTTTCGTTTTCTTTTCGTTGTCTTTTTTCAGTTTTGGTTTTGAGATTTACTTTTTTCTTCTCTTTTGTCATTTTTCAATTTTCTTTCTCGGCCAGAACTTCTTTATTAGGAGTTCCTGTTAGGACGGTTGTATGCTGTTTGCGAGATAGTACACATTTTTTCTTGTCTCTTTATTTATTTGGCAGGGGTAGAAGATCCTTAGCCGTGGTAGTTTTATGAACTTCTGAAGTTGAAGGAATGGAGTTGTTATAAAAGTTAGTCTATCGCACGAGTTTGAGAGTCGTTGATGCATTATTTCTCGGGGCTGGTTCCATTACATCAACAAGAAGTGATGGCAATTGAGGTGAGTTTGTCTGGAAAATAAGTTGATGGATCACTAGGTTCATCTAATATTATTTGGGCATCTGGGGTCTTGTTATCCCGGTCTCGTATTTTTTCTACCGAACCTACCACTTTGTTGCTATTTAAAATATCAGCAGCCATAAAATCTTCATCTGTAAACACATCCGGTTTTAAAGGATTTATTCCTGTAGCAGCAAAACCTTCTTCAGCCTTTGGGATGGTTGCTACTTTTTGAAAAGCTTTCCTGAATAGTAAAACGAGACTATTTTGTGTGATCTTTTTTCCCAATTGATTCTTCAAGAAAAGATTGCATTCTTGTTTATAAGCTGCTTTAAGCGGACCATAGATCGAAACACCCAGAGGCTGTATCCTATGCGAACTATGTGGTGGCAATGATAACATCACTATGTTGTAGCTATTGCAACAACAAAGTGCAAAATTCGTAAGCTCTCAAAGAGATATGGCTGGAACGATTGTCAACAAGCAACATGGGCTCTTTTTCTGAAGGTTTGGTGAAATCCGCAAAATGTTTCAGCCGATCTACAAAGAGATCTTCATTGATCCAACCATTTTTTGAACACCGATAGACAGTTCCACGAGGGCCATCTGCTTCTAAAGCAGATTAATCTCTCTCTCGTGGATAAATTAGCATTGGTGGGATGTGTAGACTCCGATAGCATTCACAGCTCACACAGCTGTGACACTCTTTCCTCTTTATCCGCTGGTTATAAACCCCACACGTTGACAATTTTACCAGGGTCTTGAACTAAAGAAGTTCCAGTCTCGTCTACATTCCATATATTCCTTGGCAAAAACTTATATTTATCCATTAGCTGGAGTATCCATTAGCATAAATTTGAACAATATATCTACTTCATTCTTGTTAAAGGCAGTAGCTATATTCAGGCTCATGCCTTGAGCTTTCCTGAGGGACAAATGATTTCTTTTTATGAATCCTTTGAGTCAGTCCTTGCCAGCTAATTCAAAAGCTTCGTTAAAAGTATGCTTAATGGTATTTTTTACAGCATATTCATAAGCCATCTTTCTAATTTGAAGCGAAGTGCACCCATAAAATATTTTACCGAGTAACTTAACTTGGGAAGCCATTTCATCTTCTTGTTCGCTTGTGAAGACTAGATTTCTTCCCAGCTGTGGGCTGGGTTCATCAAGGTTCTTGTTCTTCAATCTTTCTTGAAGCGTTGAAAATTGCATGCCAGTAGATCGAGCTGCTTCTCTAATAGGATTCCTTTCTACCATTAGTTTAAAAGCTCGGTATAATTGATCTTGGCCCCATGGCGCCTTTGAACGTAGTTAGCTTCTTTTATTGGACATTCTGAAATAATATACAATCAAATCTACTAATTTTACTTGCGGGTAATACCGGTCAGCGTGGCCGGCATTACCCGCCTAAAAACATTTTTAGGTTAAAAACTTGTCGAGACAAATTCAAAATTTATTATCACTTGGGATGCTAGATAATTATGCTACAACAATTACAGGTAACGGTATAAGAAATGTGAAATAACAAACACTCACCTCTTATTGCTTGTCCTCGAAAATTTACTTCAAGTAGATACAAAAACAATTAACATGCGTTCATCCTAGATGTCGGCTGGGTAATGAGCGGGGCGCCGGTGGGTTCGGTGCGGGGTGAGGTCACGCCACCCATTTTATACGTGTGTCTGCGCGAAAACGCAGTAATATGGCAGAAATAGTAATGACTGGTATTACCTTCTGACCGGCATTACCCTACCGGTTCTACCCTATAAGGTCATGAATAAGATGGTCTAATGATCAGAGTTGTGTACGACTACAGAGTTCTCGCCATTGAAGTATCAAAAGACGTGACTAACACATCTTTACATCTTGGCACAAGTATATACATCTTACACGTACATACATCTTTACACCTTACACGTATCTTAGACTCCTTGTCGTTCCAAATCGAGACAAAAATATCCAGCCGGTGCATGATGATTTTGTTGCACCAAATCTACAAATAGAACTATTCTAAGGATAACCGATAATCAACGTTTACTTGCGATGGGAATGCAAATTTGTCACCTTAATTGGGTGTTTCCTCTTACACCGCAACAAAAGGTATTATGCTTAAAATAGAACAAAGCTAGAATTAAATGGGTCCTAAAATGGAACTTTATTTGTTTTTGTGATAAGTCTTTGTGACGGTGCGAAATTTAAGTTGCACATAATATCACCAAAATATTGTATATTATCTTGTAACAGCAGTACTACGTACAATTAGAAGATATACTTAATCCGGCGCTGTTAATGCTACATAGAGTTAAAGATTAACTAAATCTTGAATAAAATGAATTTTATTTCTTTAATATACGAGGGCTATATGATAAGTACCTGGCCTAGACCACAGATGCCTAGCTGCCAGACATGGCACTTCTACTATCTAAAACGTGATATTTTTCGTAAATATAACCTTTCGCAAGTCGGTCCGTGGTTTAGTTTATGTTTAAGTTAGTATTATGTTAAAACAATGGAAAAAATTGATTATCGAGCAGTGATAAAATACTTGTTTCTGAAAAAGAAAACAAAAGATGAGATTAAAACAGAGCTCAAGCGAAGTTTATGGAGACTCTGAACCTTCGTTAACAACCATAAAATATAGGACAGCTGAATTCAAACGTGGCCGTGCAAGCATTTTTGATGAAAATCGTCCAGGTCGCCAAATGAGGTCACCAATTAAGAAATGATTGAAAAAACCACGATATCGTGATAAACGATTGGAGAGTGAAAGTGCGTGAGATTGCTTAGACTGTAGGCATCTCAACTGAATGGGTGCTGAATATTTTGACAACTCATTTGGACATAAAAAAGCTTTCCGCAAGATGGGTGCCGCGATTACTTACAATTGACAATAAACACACACGTGTGTCAACTTCAAAAGAATGTTTAGCGATGTTAAGATGCAATCGGAATAATTTTTAGTGTTGGTTCATAATTGTTGACGAAATATGGATCCATCACAGCACACTAGAGACCAAAGAACTGTCACGAACAGTCAACGAACAAGGGTTGGAGCAATCGTATTTTTTAGAGGGGATACAAAAAGAGAAAAACATTGGACTAAGTGTATCATAAATTTTACTCATTAAAATGTTTCCTTTTGTCGCGGCCAGGTACTTATCGTACAACCCTCGTATACATTTCATTGTGTTGCGACCTCGCGACAGTATGCACCATGAGATTTTGGCGACATAGACCAATTCGTCAACCGGATGTATTCCCAGAAAATACATAATACATACATTTATATGTATATATATATATATATATATATATATATATATATATATATATATATATATATATATATATATATATATGTTCAGTTGACTTGGTCTTGCTCTGTTCGTTTCGTTTCAGCTGTCTCACTGCGTTGAGCTCGAGCCCAGCTGATGACGGCTGTGAGGCCAGAAACCGGTCCTGGGAGGTACTTATCTCGGCATGGTGACGGCGACTGATTTGAGACGAGCAGAGGTACGTAGAAGTACGGATGAAAAATGTCTGTTTTTCAAATATCTCTCTCCACGGCCCCACTACGCTATCTTTTGAGCAAACCTTATACCTACATCCAAGGTTGTGGGAAGAGTGTATTGCGTAGTTTTTGACACTCCACGAACATTCACCGTAGGATGGCGCCAGTTTCATTGAGATTGCGACCCGCCATCGATATGACCAGTTGACTTGGTCTTGCTCTGTTCGTTTCGTTTCAGCTGTCTCACTGCGTTGAGCTCGAGCCCAGCTGATGACGGCTGTGAGGCCAGAAACCGGTCCTGGGAGGTAGTTGTCTCGGCATGGTGACGGCGACTGATTTGAGACGAGCAGAGGTACGTGGAAGTACGGATAAAAAATTTCTGTTTTTCATATATATATACATATATATATATATATATATATATATATATATATATATATATATATATATATATATATATATATATATATGCCGGCATTAACATATAAAAAAGATATCAGCTCTTCTTGCGAATATGTCAATTAAACTCAGATGTATGTTCCAACTAAACCTAAGCCATCTTACAATCCTGTCTTAGTTTAGTAAAGCCGAAGTACATTTTTTATCCCCTATCCGTTTCTTATACAAAGGGCTCAAAGCTAGGGCTTAATCTCTAGAGTTGCCCATGATACGCCTTTAATCCCAAACAGTGGGACAGGTGGTGTATTCGGACCCGTTGTTTTAAGCCCCATCGACGTTCTACATTAAAGAATTTGTGAACTATATATATATATATATATATATATATATATATATATATATATATATATATATATATATATATATATATATATATATATATATATATATATATATATATATTTCAATAGAACTGTTTATAGGACTCAAAAAATGAATAAATTCAACAACTTATTTTAAGTTCATACTATTTTAATGTTGTCCTATCTTTTTAAAATTTCTTCTTCAATCCACATATTATCGGACCTATGTTTCCCTGCATGCCCTCCACGATGTTATTCCATTTTTAATAAATATTCTAGTATAACAAAAAAGTCAGGTGACTTCCATATATTCGCGCGCTTTTCGTATCGATACAACTATTTGTTTTTCAAGTTGGTATGACTGTCCTTGACATCTAATAGAACTTTCATAGCTTTTCGCTCAATATATAAGAATCTTTTGTAATCGTTGAAATTTATCGAGCAAATAATTTGCATCAAATTATATTAAAAACAAATTTCTTGTGACGATGCATTAAAAAAGCATTACAACGATGAAGTTATGTCAAAATAAAGTTTACAAGTGGTGCAAGAACTTAAATAATAATAAAGAAGCAGTTGAAGATATCTCTCCTTCAAGAAAACCTTCCACATCAACAAATGAAGAAAACCTTACCAAAGTTAAAGATATTTTACTGAATAACGGCCGACTAAGTACTAGAGACAAACTGTCCAGATTTGCCGAAAAACAATTAATTGTTTTTGTATAATGATAAAGCTTCAGCATACACTGCTATTATTATTCTTTTTTTCTTGTCAAAAAATCAAATAAATGTCGTTCCACAAGCACCATATTCACCAGATATTGCAGCATGTGACTTTCTCTTGTTCCCTCGTTTAAAAAATCATTACATAGATGTCATTTTGAGTCCATTGAAGCCACTCGAGATAGTACGTTAGATACTAAAGAAAATACTAGAAGTCAATTATAAAAATTGTTTTAAAGAAGACTTGAGAAAACGTTGAAATAAGTATATTACAGTGAAAAGGGATTACTTTGAAAGAGACATAATAAGTTTGGGTAAATAAATACATATTTTGTGTTTATTTTTTGGGCAATAATTTTTGTAAAAAGTATTTATTCATTTATTTCATTTTAATATAGTTCTAAATTCTAAAAATATGTACTAGAAATATATTCTGTATAGATACAGAATGTCAGGAAATTGGAGACAAAATACTTTCAGAAGATAAGGAAATATGCCTTTATTCAAATTAATAAAGGGGTGAAAAAGGGGTTACGCATAAGTAAGTTTCAGATTAAATGTTTGAATGTGTTTATTTCAAACTCTCACTGCTATAAAATTAAGGATTCAAGAAAATTTAGCATTGAAGAACATTTTTATTGGATATTTAATTGAGGTAGTCGATAATACATGAAAATTCATTTTAAATAAACTTGACTTGAAACTGAAACTTATATCTAAATTTCCACTACCTTTAAAAAACTTGTATAACACAGCATTGGAGTTTCGTATTCGTAAAAGGCACTTGGCACAAAAATTGTTATACATCTAGTTTTTAAATATAGTGGTAATTTAGACATTAATTTTTATTGGAATTTTAATTAAAAGAAAATAATGAAATTATCTGTCTTGATGAAAATTACATTTCAAATTATATACGGATAAAAGTAACGCCTGAAAAGCCTATGATAGATCACCAGTAATATCAAAGAGCTTACAAGTTCATTTTAATTTGAATATTGTCAGAAATATTATCTGCAGATGTTTAAAAGAAAATAAAATGTGGGGATTTAAACAGACATTTTTACATATGTTGCAAAACGGTAATGAGGAAAGGAGCTAGAATAGAATTTTTGTTGGTAAGGTTTGTGACCCCTCCCTCAAAGTTTACTCCTTCCGAAATAATACACTTATGCCAAAGAATAATCCAATTATCAAAGCATTTTTTAAATGCATTTTTCGGAATCGCCGCGAATTCTCTTTAATTCTCTTTTATATCTTCTGTCGACTGAAAACGGGTGCCTTGAAGTGGTAAATTGAGTTTTGGAAAAAGAAAGAAATCGGCCGGAGCCATATCAGGTGAATACGGTGGTTGTTCGATGGTGTTTATGGAGTTTTTGGCCAGAAATTCGTTTGCAATGATAGCCTTGTGAGATGGTGCGTTGTGATGCAAAATCCAAGAGTTTTCTTTCCACAAATCTGGCCTTTTTCGACGAATTTGTTCTCTCAAAAGCCGCATAACGCGCAGATAATTTTCTGTATTTACCGCCTGACCTACTGGCAAGAATTCTGACTACACAACACCGCGACAATCAAAGAAAACACTCAACATCGCCTTAACTTTTGATTGACTTTAACGTGGTTTTTTCGGTTTCGGCTCAGTTGGAAGGCGCAATTCCGAAGCTTGTTGACTGGTTTGCATGTCATGTCAAACTCGTATACCCATGTCTCATCACCAGTTACAATGCGTTTTATGAATGTGGGGTCGGAATTGACTCGTTCTGATATGTCTTCAGCGACGTTTACGCGACTAAGTTTTTGAAGAAAATTCAGATCTTTCGGCACTAGTCGATTGGCAACGTATTTCATGCCCAAACAATCGCTTAAAATGGCACGAATTGATTCGTGAAACACAGAAAGATCAGCGATTATTTCTCTCAAACTTAAATGACTATTTTCAGTCATCAATTCCTTCATGTTAGCGATGTTAACTTCAGTTGAAGACGTTAATAATCGACCAGAACGAGGCAAATCTTCCACTACATCTCAACCGCTATTGAATGTACTGTACCACTCATATGCACGTGTTTTTGATAAAGTCGGTTCACCGTAAGCCATCTGCAATATTTTCAGTGACTCGGCACATGAAATTCCATTTGCAATGCAAAATTTAAGACAAATTATTTGTTCGATGTTTTATCTATTGTAAAAATCGTAAAACACACTTCAGATGAACTGACAAAATCGAGCACAGTAAACAAACTAAATGACAGATGACGTTCGAACTCCGCGTCAGTATAGAGGACAGTTGTGCCAACTTAGCGATAAAAAGAATTTTGACAATCCCTTTAAGCGGGCTTTTCAATTAATCAATTCCCGATACTTTTTTGACAGATTGTGTATATATGAAAAAATTGAAATTGAAAATGTAACAATATTTATTTACAAAATTAACATAAATCATTACAAGTTACTTTAGATATGGAAGAATTTTTTTCAACTATTATATACATCACCATAATTTTTTCAACTATTATGTATTCTCCTAAAATATACATCACCGTCCATGACTGTTTTCTTTGGGGTTAACTTAAAGAGAAAGTTTACATTAATATGCCTTCAATACTAAATTAGCTTAGAGGCGATATTTAGCGAGAAATAGGCGGAATATGTCCAGAAACACTAAAGTGATGCGAAACGAGCATTAATTTGTGAACGTATAATTAGTCTCATTTTAACCGATAGGAGGAGAATTATTTTTCGTAATTGGTGAAAAAATTGTACATTAATTTACAAATTTGATAATACATCATTACTTTAATTTTCTTATATATTTTTCTTAATTTTAAATTGCAACCAAACTTTTGCACAACCCTGTATTTTAGACTGGACTTATAGCTTTGCATAGTTTCTGTTCCAATACCTTTTTTCAATAAAACACAATCAGCATTCGCCTGGAACTAACAAATTTTGAATTTCACGATAGTGTCTAATAATATTTAAAAATTTTCTTTTGTTTAAAATGTAAATATAAATGCTTAATGAAAGACTATTGCAGATTTAAGTAAAAACTACTATTTCCTCAATCCGTAGTTTAGAACGTCAATGGTTAAAATGCTTAATTGGTAATCCTGGTTGTCATCTAAGCCACAGAGCTGAAAACAACTGAACAGAAGCCCAGCGAACCGAAAAGAAATCCATTTGACGCTTCGCACAATACATGTCGCAGTGGGCCATACCGACCACACACATTTTACGGTTTTATAGAAAAACAAAAACACCTTTTTTGTATCAAAGCGCAGTAAAATATTCTCGCATCATCAAAATGTATTTAATTGTTGTCATGGATGATTAGATAAACAAATAATCATTTGAAACAGTTTTTCGGAAATCAAATTTTCTCTTGTTGTTATCGATATATTCTGTATTGTCGCATTTACTCTTATAATGTATATGTCTTTAATTGGTATCTAAATTAGAATATACTTTCTTTTAACAAAAAATATATTAATTAGC